>JAVHZZ010000001.1:3034419-3459419 GCA_036250195.1 Mixophyes australis | reverse complement strand
CACTTGAGGGTGGGCAGCTTAGGTATTGCAAAGCAAGTTTGTACATGGATTTCCAAATGGCCTGCTTTTCTTCCCAGTAAGGAAAGGGACTGTCTGACATTTCCATATCAATTACCTCTTAAAAATAATCCTCCACCATCCTTTGCATGTTAATACTCGTATTGGATGGAGTTATGGGCAAGGTCACACTTTTTTTGAAAAATCCTTCAAACCAGCCCAGATGTTAAACTGTTCTGGTCTGCCCCCTGCGTCTTCCCTGCTTCTTTTTTAAAAATTAATTTTTTTACAAGCAGCAGCTGCTTGAGAAAGTGAAGGAGGACACGTCGTCAAGCCGAGGCCCAGTTCAGCGGCCAACTTGCTGAGCAATAGCTCCTTGCAAAATTTCACATCTCGCTCATTTTGAAGCAAAGACTCAATGTAGGTCTTAAACCTTGGATCAAGCACAGTGGCCAAAACGTAGTGATCCGAGTTCAAGATTTTAATAACTCGAGGATCATTGTGAAGCGAATTAAGTACTTGATCTACAAGGCCAACATACTTTGCTGAATTGCTTGATTTCATCTCCTCCTTCAGTTTCTCAAACTGCTTTTCCAATAGTCTAATTAAAGGAATTACTTGTCTCAAGCTAGCAGAGTCTACACTCACTTCACACGTCACAACTTCAAATGGTTTCAGCACCTTGCACAACACTGAAAGGATTCCCCACTGTGCAAGAGTGAAATACATCCCCCCTCCTTTCCCAATGTCATGGCTTGTGCAATAGGCTTGGATGGCTTTGCTCTGTTCCTCCATCCTCTGAAGCATGTACAGGGTGGAATTCCACCTAGTTATCACCTCTTGCTTAAGTTGGTGGCAGGGCAAGTTAAACTGTTCTTGTAGCTGCTGCAATCTCCTACATGCTGTGGCTGAATGCCTGAAATGACCTGAAATTTTACGGGCCACCGAAAGCATCTCCTGCATCTCACGGTTATTTCTTAGGAAGCTCTGCACCACCAAGTTGATGGTGTGAGCAAAACAGGGAATGTCATGGAATTCACCCAGCTGTAATGCTCGCACTATATTGTTGGCGTTATCAGAAATTACATAGCCTGGGGAGAGTCCAAGTGGTATAAGCCATATATCAATCACATCTCTTAAGCTGGGTACACACTACACGGTTTTCGTCCAATAATCGGCTCAATCAGCCGACATACGACTGCTCGTTCAAAAGTCGGATCAGTGTGTGTAGTGACACGATGGTCGAAAGTCTGGCCAAATGGACGATTGTCGCCTCATTTGGTTGGTCGTACCGTTTAATATTTTCGTTCCAATCTCGTTTCAGTTGTGCACTGTGTATAAACTTACGTCCGATCCACGACAATCCTCCGATACTTCCTCGACCTGGGGGGCGTGTGTATGTAAATTTTTTGATGTATGTCCCAGTCCTACGTGGTGCAGAATCCGCACATCACTGTCTTGTGTTTTGTATAGATGTATATTGCACCTGTCTGGCTGCAGACCATTACACGTGTATAAAGCACGTGTGTTATTACCCTTTGCGTCTATGTTCGCAATGTTTTTATATTTGCTCTTTATAAACTTTAACCTTTATAAACTATTAAAGTTATATTAACCTTTATTAACTTATAATTGTGAAGTACCCAGAATAAACCACAGTGTTCATACAACATTTTTATTGCAGGAAAAAAGGTAGAACATTTTTTACACACACAGCTGTCTGAAAGATCTGCATGAGCAGTGAGCGCGCCCAAACCAATCAGAGTGCAGAGTACTGCAGAGTATTATTTTTAGTATTTAGTATTTTTAAAGGTGCTACTGGTTTGTGGCAGAACAGGTGTTGATGTCGCTTGGGTTTCTATTCCCTTTGATTTCTTTATCTACGATACAAGGAAATAAAAAAAATGTTTACCATTACACTTCTATATCTTTAATTTATATGCAACAACATAAATACTCATTTTCTCACCTTGCACACTGCTCAAGATCAGTTTATATCTGTGGCGAAATTGCAATAATAGCGGGCTTAACCTCCATACATTCTAGAAAACAGGCGCCATTTTGGATATTATAAAGGTACAGGTATGTGCCCAAAGCATTTAGCTGTCTACACATGTTCACCTTTGTGTCGAACTTCTTTTATATATTTTTCTTTTTAATTTTTTTCTTGTTTGCTAACAGTTGTAACATTAGTGGTATCTAAACAGGCCTTCTCACCGTTAATTCTTCGTTCTGACATAAAAAAATTAGGTTACAAATTAGTCGTTTACATTGCTTTATGTGACACTAGAATGAAATAAAGTCCTTCTAGCAGGTACACTACATGTGCTACTGACCTTTTTTAATGTTGTAGTCGTCCAGGTCCAGTACTTTGACCATCATCTCCACCTCTCTTGGGCTCATTGGATTTGCTCTTTGCTCTTCTTGAGTATCTCCATCCCCCACCTTAACTTTTCCAACATTTTTTGGCCCTTCCAGCACCATCTCTGACTCTATCTCCGTCTCCATAGCTGCAACCCCCACTGACACCTTCTCCTCACCCACAACCCCCACTGACACCTTCTCCTCAACCTTAACACCCACTGACACTTGCTCACTCGCCATCTTCTCACGCTTCTCGGCGCCAAACAGGTTTCTCTGTCATTTTATACACTCGGACATGGGCGTTCGTTTCTGCTGTGGACCAATCAGCGATGATGCACGCCGAGAATGGAGCATTCCATTGCATTTGAAGGGATTTTATTATTAGGGAATATTCATTGCATTGCACTTTAGCAGTTAAATGTTTTTCTAAATTTTATGTATGTTAATAAACTTCTATTTTATATGAATGAATGAAGAGACAGTGTTGCCTTCTCTTTTTATGCAGCTTTGGGTGTTAACTATAGCGAAACCTCTGCCCCTTTATGCTAATGTCTTTGGTATCTCGTTACATTTCCCGCAAATGTCTCTGCAGTGAGTACGAAATGAAAATCATTGCTCACGACAACATGGCTGTAAAAAGTCGCTAAAGGGACGTCCGCTCTTCCCTTTATCGTCCTAAACAAGGCTAGTGTGTATGCAGTCCATGGACCGAGCGATCAGAACATCGATCACATGTAAAATCGTTCGGCATAAAAAGTTGGTGAAATTTCTGTAGTGTCTACCCAGCTTTAGTTTGCTTAACAAATTGTCAGCTGTATGCCTGTTAGTGAAGCCGGTGATACAAAGAGTGGTCTGCCTGTGACAAATGTTACGTAGTGGTGTACATGCTGCTGCTGTTCCTGCTGGTGAAGGTGAATGACCAACCCAGTGGGCTGTCACAGTCATTTAACAAAAATGGAGGATGACTTAGTCCCTGGCGCAAAAGGTATAACAAAATGAGAGGCAGCTTGCAGCAAAAAAATAGGTAACACCAAAACCTATACAGTAGCACAGAATCAATATAAGTAATTTGCAGGCAAGAGCCAATCAGCGGATACAATAAAATAGTAAAAGAAAAATAATAAAAAGTCAGGAAGTTCAAAAAGTCCTATATTCAAAGAACGAGTAGATCTTCTGATAAAGTCCAAAGAACTTCATAAATCCTCGTAGATAAAACATACAAAGGAAAAAAGAAAATAAAACATAGTGCAAACTGCAAATATAAACAAAAATCAAAGGGACAGAGAAACCCTTATAATCTCTGTGTATTCAATAGCAGGACTGGATCACCACGTGAAATGGGAGGGTTAAAACTTAACCCCTATGGGGTACACACTCACCAAAAGGCATAAAACATCAAGCCTATAATATGAATGTCACTCCTTCCGCAAACACGATCTTCTAATCTGAAGTTCCACTCATTCATAAAAAGATCCCAAAAGAAAGGGAGACTTCATCGTGTAAAACCATACATGGAAAATTTATTACAAATAACAATAAAACCAAAAAATGGCAACGTCAGATGGACACTGAAACTGGGGAATAGATGGACCCTTACCGTCCTCAGGATGGCTAGAAACGTGTCAAAAGTTAAGCAATACCCGGGAAGCTCTCACAAACGATCAAAGTTCTTGGCAGCAAAAGTAAACCAGAGTCCGGTCACGGAAGCTGTCACCACTGTTCAGTATCAAATGTCCGACGTCACACGTATCCCATCAACCAACGCGTTTCGGCTCATCAAGAGCCTTTCTCAAGGCATGTACATGGGATATAATGTGTGTCACTTAAATAGTAACCGGGTAGAGGCAATCGAATCCCGGAAGTGGCAAATATATATATAATATAAATAATATTCAAAAATACATAAAATACATTCATAAGATAATATCCAAATTCAACATAAAAAGTAATATAATAAAAATAATATAAGAAATAATATAATAAAACTAAAAATAACAAGC
Organism: Mixophyes australis; assembly: GCA_036250195.1. NCBI lineage: Eukaryota > Metazoa > Chordata > Amphibia > Anura > Limnodynastidae > Mixophyes > Mixophyes australis. Next base: position 3,455,058 of record JAVHZZ010000001.1, on the reverse strand, counting down.
AATCTAAAATACAGGACATACCGTATTTTTCGCTCCATAAGACGCACCTGACCATAAGACGCACCTAGTTTTTAGAGGAGGAAAACAGGAAAAAAAATATTCTTAACCAAATCTCAAATCTGACACCCTAGGCTGCAGCCTGAGCCTACTGGATACTATCGGTAAGTGTATATTGAGGCACTCCTCGGAAGTATATCCCTGGCATGCTGTATTAGCTGTCAGCTGCTGTCAAACGAAAAAGGGGGATAATATAAAGGAGCTTCTCCTTCAAAGTAGTGCCAAGTAAATAAACAATATATCAAACATAGAGAAAGATGAATCCTCCTCTAAACTCAGCGCTAAAGACACAAAGTGTAAGTGTATAAATAAAACCATGCACAGAACGATAAAAACGGATCTGGACACACAGATAAACTTGAATGAATGTTTAAAAGCTCTTTTGTAACTGTAAGCAAGTGTGGACACTTGGTGGAGTACAAAGGGAAATAGATCTTACCCTATTCTTTCCCTGCCAGTGAACGTTCCTCCATGCTCTGTTATTCCGAGATGTATCACACGCTGCAAGGGAGTCATTTTGCGAATGAGAAAGCTAAAAGTAAGTATAGTCCTCAATCTGGATCGGCTTCTTTAATACCCCAACCACACCGGCTGCAAAAGGATTGACAGACTAGGTCATTATGTCCGGACTTAGAGAATCCCGCCGGGCATCGGGCTCCTCTGACAGTAATACCATCATTCCTGAAAGAATCAAAGAGAGAGCGTTTCACTCAGGAAGACTGCAAAGATCCGGCACAAGTTAGTGACCGTTGGTCGGTGAAGATTCTCCTCCGTATCGTCATGAGTGTGCCAGACAGCAGGGAACGGGGTGGAGATAACATGGAGTACCGGGATACCTCGTTGTAGGAATTTCTCCCTTTTCCCTCGGAGCGGCAGCTGTAGAGAGCGTAGGTCGCGTCCACCACGTCACTTGCATGCGCACTGGAGAATAGAGACATCCGCCGGGCAGCAGGATGCTTTAGTGTCCCCACGGCAACCAGGTATTCGCTCCATAAGACGCATACACTTTTTCCCCCACTTTTTTGGGGGGAAAAAGTGCGTCTTATGGTGCGAAAAATACGGTAATTTTTAAAAAAAAAAAATTTCCAAGTCCCCCATCCATTGAACGGCCTGGGATTCCCCTGATTAGCTTCTCAAATAATCAGAGACATATCACATTGCAACAGACAGGCATATTCAAATTATTCATCGGTCAAAAACCATTTAAGTTCAAAATCTTGGTTTAAACCTCCTGGGACAAGAGTCCCCAGATTATAGATCCATTTCATCTCGCTTTTCGCGAGAGCAATAGAGGAATCCTTCTGTCTCCAGTTACCTTCTATCTTATCTATGGCTAGAAAATTCTTCAAACCATTCGCCATACATTTATGGTGACTCTTAAAATGGGAGGACACAGAATGGTTTTCGTAGCCTTTTTTAATGTTACGAATATGCTCAGATAGTCTGATCTTAAGTGGCCGTGAAGTATGTCCAACATAAAAAAGGCTGCATTTACACTCCATCAAGTAGACAACATTAGAGGTATTGCAACTCATAAATGATTTAATATCATATTTGCGGCCTTTTACTTCAAAACTGTCAATTTTACTTTTCTGATCCAAAAAAGTGGCTTTACATGCCACACAGAGGCCACATCTAAAAAAATCCCTTAGAGACAATGCCCGATCTTTTCACATCTATAAGTGCACTCCTAACCAGATGGTCCTTAAGGTTAGGGGCACGCCTATATACTAATTTTGGGCAGTCTGAAATAACATCCACCAAAACAGGGTCTTTTTTTTTAAATATTCCAATGTTTCTTTATCACTTTCTCTATCTGTTTAAATTGGGAATTAAATTGTGTAACAAACATAAGATTATCCTTCATTGGTTTACGAGCTTCAAGGTGTGTCTCCAGTAAATCGTCCCTATCTTTCTCATCAACAGATTTAATAGCTTTATTCAATAACTCCTCTCTATAGCCTTTACTTAAAAACTGTTTTTTCATCCCCAAAACTTGATCTTTTAATATATCTGGATCCGTACAGTTCCGTTTAAGCCGTAAAAACTGTCCCTTCGGGACGTTTTCAAGCCATCTTAAATGGTGGCCACTAGTAGACAAAATATAGGAATTAGAATCAGTCGGTTTTCTGTAAGCTTTCGTACATAACTGGTTATCCTTGATATAGATGTTGAGATCTAAGAAGTTGACTTCATCCGAGCTAATACTAAAAGTGAACTCAACATTAATTCTATTTCTATTAAGTTCATCACAGAAGTCATTCAAACTCGCGATATTTCCACTCCAAATAAAGCAGACATCGTCTATGTATCTCATCCATGTCACCAGGTTCGCTCCAAGCACGCCATCCCGCCATATGGCAGACTCTTCCCAAAATGCCAAAAATAAATTAGTGTAGCTTGGAGCGAACCTGGTGCCCATAGCGGTCCCATTACGCTGAATATAAAATTGCCCTTCAAAGTAAAAATAGTTATTCCTCAAAATAAACAAAATACTTTCCAATATAAACTCCTTTGTCATACAATATCTGTCTTCTTTCTCTAAAAAATGCTTAATGGCCCTAAGGCCATCCTCATGTGCAATTACTGTATAAAGTGACTTTATATCTGCAGTGACCAAGAACCAACCCTCTTGCCACTCAATGGACTCTAACTTCCTAAGGACATCTCCTGTGTCCCTAAGATAAGAGGGGTTTTTTATTACTAAAGGCTGTAATTGATGATCCACCCATAGGGATAAGTTGGATGAAAGGGACTTAATTCCCGCCACAATAGGACGTCCTGGAGGATTTAAGACATCCTTATGGACTTTAGGTAAAATATAAAGCACCGAAGTATTAGGATAAGTGATGGTAAGAAACTCTGTGGTTTCAACGTCTAAGACGCCCTCCTTTCTGTATTTCTCAAACATATTGTTAAGTTCTAATTTTATTCTATCCATAGGATCTTTTTTCAAGATATAATAAGTCTTCTCATCTCCTAATTGTCTGAAAATTTCAGCAGTATACTTTTCCCTATCCATCAGGACAATACCACTTCCCTAATCGGCGGGTTTGATAACCAAGGAAGAGTCATCCTTGAGAGATTGTAAAGCCTCCCTCTCGCTTTTAGTAAAGTTCGGAATAGGATTCCTTTTCGTAATAGATTCCAGATCTTTTTGGACCATCTTTCCAAAGCAATCGATAAAACAACCTCTGTTAAATGTTGGATTGAATGTAGATTTTTTCTTAAAGTGAGTCTGTTTAGGGGAGGAATCAACTCCCTCAGGGGGAGTAGATATCTTAGATTTCCCTTGAAAAAACTTTTTTAAGGAGATTACTCTCAAAATCTTTTGTAGATCTACAAATAAATGGAAGTGATCGATCTGATGACTAGGGGCATATTTAAGACCCTTAAGTAATACCTTCCTCTCATCTTCTGTAAGAGTGGGGTTACTAAGATTAAAAATCTTTACCTCCTGATCTGTCCCAAATGAGCCATTCAACAAAATATCTGTTTTCTTCTTAATTTTGTTAAGTTTCCTTCTATTTTATTGAGTGTTCCCCCCTCTTTTTCCCCTTTTCCTTTTCTTTTTGTAGATGTTTACACTGTTTCCTATCGTCTTCTGCCCCTGGGATTTCTCCTCTGATCTAAAAAACCCTTACTCGAGCTGGGAAGTGTGGATTCATCTTCCAAAACATTAAAAGGATTATTATGAAAGAAGGATGAAGGGAAAGTATCCATCAGAGTAGTTTTTCTTTCTTCATTTGGTTTCAGAACATCACCTTCTAAAAGCATTGCCTTATTTAGAGGGAATCTAGTATATGAATTTCTTCCCCTATAAGTTTTGGTCCAGGTATCTTTCTTATGATAAAAGTTACTCTTTCTATAGTCCCTTTTAGGGGGACTATAAAACTCTCTGTCATCTCTAGGCCGAACTTGAAAATTTTGTCTAGGTTGATATTTAGGTTGTCCAGAATGAGGTCTTCTATCTCTATACTGATGATGAGCTCTATCATGATTTCTAGGGGGATCGCCTCTATCATCAACATGAGGGGAGACTCGATCTAATACAGATCTAAATCTCCTCCTTAAACTCTCCTTAGGTGTTTTTCCTCCATAAGGAGATGGTTTAGGGGAAAAGCGAGATGAAATGGATCTATAATCTGGGGACTCTTGTCCCAGGAGGTTTAAACCAAGATTTTGAACTTAAATGGTTTTTGACCGATGAATAATTTGAATATGCCTGTCTGTTGCAATGTGATTTGTCTCTGATTATTTGAGAAACTAAGCAGGGGAATCCCAGGCCATTCAATGGATGGGGGACCTTGGGAAAAAAAAATAATTATGTCCTGTATTTTAGATTGCTTGTTATTTTTAGTTTTATTATATTATTTCTTATATTATTTTTATTATATTACTTTTTATGTTGAATTTGGATATTATCTTATGAATGTATTTTATGTATTTTTGAATATTATTTATATTATATATATATTTGCCACTTCCGGGATTCGATTGCCTCTACCCGGTTACTATTTAAGTGACACACATTATATCCCATGTACATGCCTTGAGAAAGGCTCTTGATGAGCCGAAACGCGTTGGTTGATGGGATACGTGTGACGTCGGACGTTTGATACTGAACAGTGGTGACAGCTTCCGTGACCGGACTCTGGTTTACTTTTGCTGCCAAGAACTTTGATCGTTTGTGAGAGCTTCCCGGGTATTGCTTAACTTTTGACACGTTTCTAGCCATCCTGAGGACGGTAAGGGTCCATCTATTCCCCAGTTTCAGTGTCCATCTGACGTTGCCGTTTTTTGGTTTTATTGTTATTTGTAATACATTTTCCATGTATGGTTTTACACTATGAAGTCTCCCTTTCTTTTGGGATCTTTTTATGAATGAGTGGGACTTCAGATTAGAAGATCGTGTTTGCGGAAGGAGCGACATTCATATTATAGGCTTGATGTTTTATGCCTTTTGGTGAGTGTGTACCCCATAGGGGTTAAGTTTTAACCCTCCTATTTCACGTGGTGATCCAGTCCTGCTATTGAATACACGGAGATTATAAGGGTTTCTCTGTCCCTTTGATTTTTGTTTATATTTGCAGTTTGCACTATGTTTTATTTTCTTTTTTCCTTTGTATGTTTTATCTACGAGGATTTATGAAGTTCTTTGGACTTTATCAGAAGATCTACTCGTTCTTTGAATATAGGACTTTTTGAACTTCCTGACTTTTTATTATTTTTCTTTTACTGTTTTATTGTATCCGCTGATTGGCGCTTGCCTGCAAATTACTTATATTGATTCTGTCACAGTCATATAGTCTTTGGTTTGACCACTTCCACTTGTCCACATATCTGTGGTTAAGTGGACAGTGGGCAGAATGGCATTTTTCAGCGCAATCTCTACATTTTTACACACTTTTTGGTATAGTTGTGGAATAGCTTTACGGGTAAAATGGTGTCGCCATGGAATTCTGTAACGCGGACACAAAACCTCAATTAACTGTGAAAAACCAGCTGCGTTTATTGTGGATATTGGACGCAGATCTAACACTAACATGGCAGCCATGGCATCTGATTCGCTTGGCCACTGGGTGACTGCTATCATATTTGCTTCCCCTAGCAAATGATTGTTTCCCAGTTAATTGTTGAAATGTAGGACTGCTCTTTTTCTTGGCCTTCCTCTGGGCTGACGATTCACCCCCAGCAGCAGCAACAGCAGCAGCAGTGGGACTAACGCTTTCTTCAGAGGAATCAATTATAGTGCAGGAGTCATCCAGCTTTACTAAGTGGGATGCAGGGCTAACTCCGAGCGCTACTGAGGATATTGATGAGGATGGTGTTGTGGGTGTATTTTATAGCCGTCGGGATGTCTGTGACCGAAGGGTCCTAGCTTGTAATTTTTTTGGAAGAACTTTCAGCTTTTCCCAACACTTTGCCATGAACTCTCGTCAAATGGTGTAACATAGACGAGGTTCCAAGATGGCTAAAGTCCCTCCCTCGACTGACTGTGGCTTGACTTACACTACAAATGGCAATACAATTGTTGTCTGGATTGGGGTAGAAATAATTCCACACATAAGAAGTAGATTTTTTTGTTTTATGCCCAGGAATGACAATGGCCTTTTTCTTGTCAAGTGCCAGAACTGCTGCCACTGGTGCAGGACTTACACAAACAACCTTATCCTCATCAACATCCTCATTAGCGCCTTCGTCGCCTACACAAATCTCCCCCTCATCCTCTTCTAATTCCAAAGTGGCATCCTCAATTTGTGTATCACTGGCTACACTCGGGCTGTTCAGGCACACATCAGCAGAACTGCTGAAAGGGCCCTTCTTTATGGGAACACTAACAGAATGCTCACGATTAGACATACCACTGGTGGATGGACTCTCCACAGGGATTGTTGTCATTTCTGATTCAGAGCATACATTATCCTCTAATGCCTTACCGTTTTCTTGCAGCTCGGCTTTGACGCATAACAGTAGTTGTGCACTACTTTTAGACTCCAAATTATTTGGTCTTGCTTGGTCACGAGTGACCGTACAAGAAGAACGCTCGGTAACATTTTTGGATCTGCCACTAAAAGAGAAAGGCGAAGGCCTCATTCTTTCTTGTGTAGAATGGCATGTTGGCAATTTTTTTTTATCGGCAGTTAACTTTTCCTCAGTTACACTTTTTTTTTCGCTTCAACACAGTAAATTTTTTCTGGTGTGTGTTTGTTTTCCTGATTTAAAAAGACTATGCACTTTTAGATCGCCTTTTCCAGAGGACGTACTGGGAACACTACCATCAGGACAGGTGACAGAACCTGGTTGCTGATTCTGCTCATATGTGGACTGCTTTGAATCCATTTTAATGAGCCCAAAGCACTTGTAGTGCCAAAAATTTTATTAGATAGATACTGCTGACAAATATCCCTTTTTTGTGACAGTCAGAAAAATTAGTATAAAACACTGGGGAATATTGGACACCCCAAATCACTTGCAGTGCAAAATATTGTCTTATATAGATACAGCTGACAAAGATGACTTTTTTTGACAGCCAGAAAATTTAGTGTAAAACACTGTGGTATATTGCACACTCCAAATCACTTGTAGTGCAAACAAATTTAAGAAATACTGCTGACAAATATCACTTTGACAGCCAGAAAAATTAGTTTAAAACATTAGGGAATATGGGAGACCCCAAAGCCCTTGTAGTGCAAACAAATTGAAAAATAAGCCTCCTCTATCCTTCTGTCTTGCTGCTCTAACAATTGCAAATAGAATTTGATTTAATAATAGAATTGAATTGTTTTAAAATTAAAGAATAATAGAAAGAATAAGGTGTACAATTATTGCTCTGTCCCTGCGCTAATACAACCTCTGACCTAACCCTGATCTTTCCCTCTGTCAAATGGCGATGGATTGCTGTGGAGGTATTTATGCTTTTCAAATCTTGCGAGAACTGAGCTCAGAAATACGAATACGTCACAATGACGTTTTGCCTCGATTTCATTTCCGAATGGGCGGGAGAGTACCGAGCCTGCTCGGCTCGGTACTCGGATAGGCGAAGTTCGGATGGATTCAGATCTCGGGGAACCGAGCCTGCCCATCTCTAGTATCAATGAGTGCTATATGTAAGTCTGAAGCTTCAGATTCTGACACTGTCATTATAGATCAGCCTCCTTCCAAAATTTCTCAACCATTTTAAATTGTAAGGATGAGTAGCAATGATGATGATGATTTAGACATAAAATTTGAGGATGCTACTTTGGAACTTGCATATGTGCAAGATGATGAGGTGGAGAATTCTAAGTGTGAAAATTAATGTGTTGAGATAATGAGAAAGATGATATTAAATGTGTTGTACCCATGATAAGTGCATTATCATGTAAGGGCATAAGATGAAAAAAAGTACATTTTCTGTTTGGAAATATTTTTATCCAATCCCAGACAACATTTGTCAAGATATCTCTAGCCTTTGTCAGGCTAAAATAAGTAGAGGTAAGGACGTTGATCATCTAGGCACCTCCTCCCTGTTACGTCATTTGCAACTGGTATATTTAAGTCATTTGTAAAAATGACGAAAATTGTCTACAGTATCGAGCAGCCCAGCGTCAGGTAACAGCTGAATGGATTGACGCCTCCTGCATCAACACCTTCATCATCAACCTCCTCATTATTAGTGAGTAGTCCAGAATCCAATTTTTCAATTCCAACTGGTTCCCCTAATGGAATTAATGATTCCCAAGGGACATCCTTGCACACTACAGCTGCTGCTGCTAGTGGTGATACATCTATACAAAAGGGGAGCATGAAGAGTAAGCATAATTTTACACAAGTGTCTTGAGAAGAAAGCATTTGAAAGAGGAACTAAGTATGATAGTCAGCATCCTGTTGAACAACAGACTACTAAAGCCATAATAGCTATGCTAGTATTGGATGTGCATCCAATTTCTGCCATCAACGCATCAGGTTTTAGCAATTTAGTTAAGGTCATGTGTTCATGCTACCAAAGTTCCTCAGCTATACCGGGAGGTAAAACTTAAAGTAATTCATTCCGTAGATAATATAATTGTACCGACTGTCCACTTAACACTTTACTATGGATATGTGGAGCCCACTGGGTAGGTGTATCACCATCAGCAGTAGCAATGACGGCATCTTCACCATCCTCCTCATTCTTTCCAGATAGTAGTGCTAGCACTGAAAGCCAGGACATTCACAGGCAAGCTAGACAAAGACAGGCAAAGGAACATACCAGTATCAATCTGTTGGAAAAATTCAGGAATGTCGTAGCAAAGTGGCTCATCGTTCGAAGAATCTCCTCAGGATTCCCCATTGTCGATAACAAAGCGAACATTGTGTGTGCATTATGACATTGTGAATTTCCACACATACCATGCTTTGCACACACAAAAAAATTGGTGGTGCGGAATTTCTTAAAAAATGAGAGGTCGGTGTAGGAGATACTGCTCGCGGCCGTCAAATTTCTGGGCATTTTCGACATTCCACTACCGCTTGTAGAACACTGCAACAAAAAAAATATCATCTGCCATGCCAGCAACTTAAGAAAGAGGTAGTAACAAGGTTTAATTCCACACTTTATATGCTTCATTGTCTAGAGGAACAACAACAATCCATCAAGAACTATACCTCAAGCCATGAAATAGGGGGAGAGGGGACCTGTTACCTCACTCCAGCACATTGGATAATCCTTACTGTTTTATGCAAGCTATTGAAACCCTTTGAAATGTAACAAAGGAAATGAGTTCAAACACTGCTAGCTTCAGTCAAGTCATATCCTTAATTAAACAACCGAAAAAGCAGGTGGAGAAGCTGAAGGAGGAGATGAAACTTTGCGATTCTGCAAAGTATGTCGGCCTTGTAGATCCAGTCCTTTATTTACTTTGCCAGGACCCAAAGGTTTTTAGCATCCGAAGGACAATTCCATCTTGCACTAATTAACTTTATTGCCTTGGTCTATCATCTTGTGTAAATGGCTGCTATGCGGTAGACAGCTAGATATGCATGTGGTCAATGTTCAGACAAAATTAGGTCGACAATACACATGGTGGACAGAATTTTTTATTATGTCAGCAATTCATATGTTGACAGTATTATATGGTTAGGGATAGGGACAGGGTTAGGGAGAAGTGTGAAGATACATGAATCTCAGATCACTCAGACACGGTATTAGAGGAAAATAGACTGATGATTTATTCGGCAGAAAAGGATTAAATACAGCACAGCACCTTTAACAATAGCAGTTCAACAATTGAGGGAATCAGTTCAAATACATCCAGTGGGATAGGTTCCATAGCAAATCTCTTGCAGAGCATCACCTCTTGGCCAAAGTCAGTGACTCACTCTCTCAGCTCCCAGGGTAGCCTATTTTATCACTTCATAATCCCACCTGGGGAACTGCATGTCCAGGGGTGTTGCAAAAGGTCTCTGTGACTGGATCACCTATAAATAATTTATTTGTGGCTGGATCACGTAAAAATAATTTATTGTAGAAATGTATTTCCATCAGAGGTGCAGGCACCAATGTATCATCATCATCTATTTATATAGCGCCACTAATTCCGCAGCGCTGTACAGAGAACTCATTCACATCAGTCCCTGCCCCATTGGAGCTTACAGTCTTAAATCTCTAACATACACACACACACACACAGACAGAGAGAGAGAGATTAGGGTCAATTTGTTAGCAGCCAATTAACCTACCAGTATGTTTTGCAATAGGTGCAAGGAAGAGGGCAGAAGATGTGTGTTTGCCAGATTCAGATGCAAGCGAGATTGATGAACCAACAGCTAAATCTCAAGTCCAGCAGCTGGAATCTGCAATCATAAAGATTAAAAGGCAAATATTTGTGAAAAAGAAGAAGCGCAACAATGCATTTAGTTGTGGCAGAGCAGCTATTACATTGGAGATTACAGGGATGGAAGAAATCCTTAAAGAAAAGGAACAATAGCTACAGGATTTATTATTTAAATTACAAGCCATGGCCTCTATGGAATCCTTATTAATAAAAGAGGACGATTCAGTCACTTTACCTGCGAACTTGCCAGTTCCAGAGATGGACAGTACAGCAACAAATCCACTGTATAACAATATCAGACTTTTGGAGGGTGAACCGCCAGTGATGGAGTCAGAGGGGGCAGTGGATGATACAGGTTTGGTTGTGAGTACCGTGACCGACTTGGCGTCCTCAACTCCTGTGCTGCTTCAGATGGAAACCGAAAGTCCTGATGTCCTGAGTGCAGCTGTAGCAATAGCTGCAGAGAAACAATCTGCCCCAATATGTTCAGTAAGTTCTGTTATTCTGCAGTCAGGTGATGGCACGGCTAGTGCTTCTGTCCCTCAGCCTGTAATGGACATTATCTCTGTGAGCGAAGGTGACATGACAAGTAAGCCAACTGTATCAAATGTTTTGTCAGACAATGTAAAAGCTGTTCAATCTAATGCTGATAATGTGAGTGATGTTCAGAGTGCAGTAACTGACACAATTTTTGGACATTTAAGTATGCATAGTGGAACTAGAAAAGCCTTACAATTGATAGAAAATACTGCCAAAAGCATGCCTGCTATGTTACCCCAAGTGTGTAAACAAGTTTCTGATGGTGGTCAAGTATTAACATTGAAGGGGAGTAGCTCTGGTGCCCAGGAGGTTAAAAGGTTTAATGCTCCACTTGTTTCTAGTCAGGCAGTGGTTAATCCTACTTCAGCTGTTGCTAAAGCTTGCCTAACGAGTAAACCTGTGTCAGCTTCCATCTCTGGGAGGGAGCAGAGTGCTCAGGAGGTTAAGCTGTCTAATGCTCCAGTTATTTCTAGTAAGGCAAAAGTTAATGATTCTCTGGCAGTAGCCACAACTTGTGCAGTGAACACGCCCACTTTAGTGTCCACTCCAATTTCTTATGCAGGAATTGTATCTGGGAGAACAGCACAAAATGTTCCAACAACGCCTGCTAAGGGACAGCCTCCCAAAAGACGCAATGTGGTTCAACTTAAATATTTAGGTGATAACCCCCCGGACAGATCTGCTTTTCTGGGAATATTCTTTTCTAGTTTTGGGTTTGTGGCTGCGGATTTGTTTGCCTGCATCCACCCAGTTGGGTCGCCTGAATATGATGTTAGTTTCATTAGTTACCAGGGGTTACAGGCTTTTTGGGCTCAATGGGCGGGATGCAGGGGAACAGATCCGTGGTCAAAGTTTAGGGCTATTGCAATTAAACGACAAGAACGCGTGAAAGTAACCATTTTGGTAAGAAATTAATCTCAGATTTGACATTTTGGCTGAAACGGTATGCCAACATAATCCTTCCCCTGGTAAAAGTTCCAGATCCTAGCCAACACGTCTGGGATGGCGGTTGGTCAGCCACAGTAGACCTGCAGTGCACGGAGGCTGGCCTGGTACATATACCATCATCAGCCTTTATTGGCCGTGACAGAATCCAGTGTTATTATCCTGGCCAGCCTAGGATGTGTCACCACTGTGGCGACTTCCGCCACCTCAGTGCGAATTGTCCCTTGCAGAAATGTGGCCATTGCGGTGGGATAGGTCATGAAACTAAGTCCTGCGCAAAAATACGCTGCAACTTGTGTGGGGTTGAGGGACATCCATTTAGTAGGTGTCCCTATGCCTCCCACAACAGTAGTGACATCTCGGATCAGGATTTGGTTAGGATAGTAGAGCAGATGGAGGTTGGGGAAAGTACATCAGTGGTAAAGGGTTCTGCTCAAGCCTCAGATCTTTTGAATATGCCCAGTTCATCTCAACCCGTTCCAGCCCAAGTTCAAACTGGGGCCCCTGTTAGTGAAACAGTTGAGGTAGTGGGGGAGCAACCTTTTGCAGTCCAGACTAGGAGGGGGAGGAGGAGTCAGCTTCCGAAAGTGGGAAAAGAGGAGGTACTGTTAACAAATCGTTTCCTGGTATTTTCAAGTGATGAAGAGATGGAGGGGGAAGTTGTTAGGACTGAGGAAGGTGAACTTGTGCTTAAACCAAAGGTTGCTAACAGACGTAGGAAGACTAGAAACTTGTCCCTGCAGGAGGTTATCCCTGAGAATAAAAAGCCAAAGGGCAAGACAAAATCAAGTGTACGTAGTAAATCACCTGAGGTTAAGTCTACCAGGAAGGAGTTCTTGAAAAGTCCTGTAAAGTCTTGTTCTAGGCCTCTTTTGGTAGAAGAGCAGTCCCCAGTTCTCTCTTCCTTAAGCCCTTCTGGCATTGTGGGTGGGGTTCCTGACCCGGATCTGTGTGACCATGGTCCCACTTTGGTGGGTCCTTTGGTTATTATGGATCCGGCCCCCCCAGTTCCTGGTCCTCCTGACCCACAAGGGGTTACTTTTGCATCTAATATTAGGGATAGGGTTTAAGATGAAGATGTCCTTGCCTCTGTTAGAACATGTAGTGTTATAGTCTCCCTAGACTCCAGCAAGGAGGCCCCAGATGGCGAGGTGGTGATTCTCCGGGATGATGACACCATGCCAGCTGGAGTTAGTATTAAAACATGGGGTTCCTCAGACGAGGATTCCATTAAACAAGTAAAGAAGAAGTAAGCAGGGCCCTACTTTCTATAACTTAGAAGGATGGCTTCCCAACCTATAAAGTTTGCCACCATTAATGTGGCATCCATATTGTCCGAACGTGCTCGGTACATGGCCTTTGATTTTTTCAGCACGGTTGAGGCTGATTTTTTATTTTTGCAGGAGACCAGGACATGTCGGCTTGCTGACCTACACAAAGCTAAGAGAGAGTGGAGGCGTGATAGCAATCCGCTCATCCCTTTACATGACAACCCATTATATGATACCATAAGGTCCCTGGAAGAGGAACCACCAGTGAAGAGGTCACGGATGGCCGGTGCAGAGGCGGAGGGGGGTCGCGGGCTTGGCGGCATATAATGCGGCGGGGCCGGCGTCCTCTTCCTCATCCTCGATTGCAGTTATGCAGCCGGCGTTGTGTGATACCGTGAGGGCAGAAGTCGCGGTCACGGCACTTCCGGGTGTCCCGGTTAGTGGGGAGAGCGGCTCTGTTCTGCATACTCCTGGGCATGAGGCAATGGCTGATGTCGGCAGAGGTAACCCTGTGTTGCAATGTAATGTTGTTCTTTCAGATTCTGTACCTAATGCTGTTGTCCCGGTCAGTGGAAGGACCAAGCCCGATCAGCAGTCTGTCTCTGGGCTGCATAATAAAGCGGGCGGTAGTGTGGGGAGCAGCATTATTAACCCCATGGTCATGAAAATTAACCCCATGTTGCAATGTGATGTACTTGTTTCAGATTCTGTGCCTACAAATGTGCCTGTAAATATGTCAGTGTCTAATGCTGTTCTCATGCTTAGGGAGGAAAGTAAATCTGATAAACTGTCTGTCTTTGGGCTTCATACTAAGACAGGGTGTAGAGTGGAGAATGTCATTAGTGATTCTGCAGCTGTTAAAGTTAACCCCATGTGGCAGAGTGATGTGTATGTCCCTGCTCCTACACCTGTAGATATTACTCCCAAAAACAAACCAGGTCTGGATAGAAGTACTTTATCATCAGTACAATTCACAGCGGTTGAATCAATATATGGCCCTCTAAAAGTAGCAGAGGGCACTAGAGCAGTGTTAAAAGCTATAGAAGCTGCAGCAGTTACAAAGCCGGGGATGTTTTCCCAGCCGAATGGGACTGGCAGTTCAAAGTCAGTCAGTGGAGTGGTGGGACAGAATGGTACACTTAAGCCTGCTGCCCAGTGTTCAGAACAGGTCCCCATGACGTCTACAGTAGGGGTAAATGGTGCAACGGTAGTGGCTCTTGTGTCAGGTAGCATATCTTATGCAAAAGTAGTATCTGGTGGCAAAAATAATAAAGTAAGCACACCACAACTTTTAACTCAGCCTCAACCGTCAGTAACTGGGCAACCCTAAAAGTGTAGGAATGTAGTGCAAATTAAATACATTGGCAAAGAATCCCCCCCAAGTCGCACAGATTTCTTAAGTCTGCTATTCTCGCATTTTGGTTTCAAAGCAATAGACTTATTTGCATGTATCCACTCTGTAAATACCCCAGAGTATGATATAAGTTTTATGTCATATCAGGGGCTTCTGAGCTTCTGGACAAAATGGGCCTGGCTAAAGGGTGTCACCCCATGGTTAAACTTTAAAGCCATCCCAGTAACCCGGCAAGAGAGGGCTAAGATCACAATATTGGTTCGCAATGAGTCTATTCCAGTGGCAGATCTGACATATTGGCTGCATCGTTATGCAGATATAATATCTCCTTTAGAGAAGGTTCCAGACCCCAGTTGCCATGTCTGGGGTGGCGGGTGGTCAGCCGTGGTCCATCTGCGATGCACGGAGGCTGACCCAAGGCACATTCCATCTGCGGCCTTTATAGGTCGTGATCGCATTCAATGCTTTTACCCCGGCCAGCCGAGGATGTGCCATCGCTGCGGTGACTTCCATCACCTCAGCATGAACTGCCCCACCATCAACTGTGTGCGCTGTGGGGGGCTGGGACACGAGGCCAAGTCCTGTACAATCGTATGGTGTAATCTGTGTGGATTGGAGGGCCATCCATTTAGTCGGTGCCCCCAGGCCTTTCACAACAGTTCTGAAATATCAGATAGAAAACTTGTTCAGTTGGCAGATCAGATGGGAGCAGAGAAGAGTGTACCAATAGCCGCTCCCCCTCTTCCCCCAGAGTCTGGTCCTGCCTTGGAATTGGGTCAGCCAGACCTCACAGCAGCTATTCCATTAGGTCAGGCAAGTGAGGAAAAATTTGAATTTCAGAATAGAAAGCATAAGAAGGGAGTCGCGAGGAAAGAGAAAAACGATGAGTTACTGTTGGTTAATCGCTTCTTCGGACTTTCAAGCGACGAGATGGTGGGGGATGTTGTAAGGGATGATGTGGGCAGCTTGGTCTTTAGGCCTAGGAGTGAGAGGAGCAGAAAAACATCAAAGACGTTAGTTCCCTGTGTGCCACAAATAACATACTAGAAGCCTAAGGATAAGAAGGGTAAGGAGTCATCGGAGGTAGTTTCAGGGAAACACTTTCTTAAAGTCCTGCCAGATTCCGGTTCTAGCATCTTATATATAGAAGAGTTGTCCCCGCCCCTCCCTGTAACCTCTTCCCCTCTTGTATCTTCGTGTTTTCCTTCCCCCTCTGTTCCCTTTTCTCGAAGTATTACTACCTCTTTGGATGCATCTGTTTCCACCCTTGACTGGCCTCTAATCCCTCCCCTGTCAGCACCAGCCTCTAGTCCTCCAGTCCTAGGGCCTCTTCTTTCTTCAGGTCAGGTCCCATTTTGTCCATCAGTTGGTGATTTAAGTTCTCCCCCTGGGGGTAAGAAAGTAATAGATTCATCTGGTTTAGATTTGGGTAAAAGTATCAACCTTTCTTCCAAGGGGAAGATAGAATCTGCCCCAGCGTCCGAGGAGAATAACCTTGATGGTGATGAAGTTCTTCTTTTGGATGAGGAGTCCATCCCAGTTGGGGTCAGTGTAAAAAGGTGGGGTTCCTCTGATGAGGACTCCACCAGACAAGTGAAGAAGTAATTTTGAGACCAGAATAGGCCGGCTTGCCGACCTACACAAAGCCAAGAGGGAGTGGAGGCGTGGGCCCTCATATTGGTCTGTTGCGGCCGAGCCGTACGGTGGGGTGGCGGTCCATTTTACCGATATGATAACTGTCCAACGAGTTATAGAACTCCAAGTAGGAAGATGTATGATTTTGGAAATCAACCTGAGAGGACACGACCTAAGATTGATTAATATCTATGGTCCACAGACCAAATGGCAAAGGAAGTGTCGTTTCAGGAAGATAAAGCCATATCTTTTTTTGGCCCGGCAGATAGCCTTTGGTGGTGACTTCAACAATATTATTAGGACCAAGGACAGGGAAGGTTCAAGGACATCTCTGGGCTATGACTCCATTTTTCTAGTTAGCATGACGAGGCAGGCGGGTCTGGTGGATGTGCATGTTTGCCATTCACCAGACCTCATGGGTTTCACTTATTATAGAGGTAGCTGGAGGTCTAGGATAGATAGGTTTTTTGTTAAGGAGAGCTCAAAGACTTTGGCTCCTGAGCTGAAGTTGGTAGAGTTCTCTGACCACGTTTACCTTAGTGTATCCTTGAATGCTTCAGGGACTCTTCAGAAAGGTAGGGGCCTTTGGCGCCTGAACTCTAAGCTCCTAGAGGAGGAGGTGATAAGACAGTCCTTTAGGGACTTCTTTGAATCCAAAGAGACACTTTTTGAGGCAGGTTGGAGTAGGTCAGAGTGGTGGGAGGTATTTAAAAAGAGGACCCAGGGTTTCTTCCGTGAACTGGTAGCTAGAAACAACTTGCTAAGAGAAAATACCTATTCAGCATTGAGAAGGAAACTTGGATTCCTGATCTCTGAAAAGGGAGATGATGGGGAAATCTCCCGATTGAAAGCTCAGATGAGAGAGGTGCAATATGACCGGTTTGCTTCCTTGGTTCTGGAGAGGGACTAAAGGAAGTACCACTCGCCCGACCCTCACCTTAACTGCAGGAAATCGGTAGATATGAAAGAGGTGAGAGGCCTGCACGATGCGGAGGGTATTCTCAGGGAGGATAAGGACGGCATCCTTAGTGTTGTGCAGTCTTTCTGCTCTGATCTCTTGTCTGAGAAATCACTAAACAGAGAGAAGATGGACCATTTCCTGAGGGAGATACCTGGTTTTGAGGATCTCAACAGTTTGCTTGAGTCTTTGGGCAGTGAGATAACGGTGGATAAAGTCAGAATGGCCATAGACGAGTTATCTAAAAAGAAATCTCCAGGCCCGGATGGCTTAACTGTCGAGTTCTTTAAGATCTTTGTGGACATTCTGGCTCCACGCCTCGTGGAGGTTTTTAATGAGAGCCTGGAGAGAGGTTTATTACCTCCCTCCATGAGGGTTTCCGCACTTATTTTGCTGTCCAAAGGGAAGGATCAGTCGCTTATTGAGAACTGGCGCCCCATAGCCCTTCTCAATACCGACAGAAAGATTTTGGCATGGGTACTTTTTAATAGACTGATGCAGATCTCCGGTCAAATGCTTTCCTCCTCACAGCATTGCACTGTGAAAGGCCGAAGTACCTTCAGTGCTGTCCTGGAGGTCTGGAAGGCCTTTGAGCAGTGTCGTGCTGAGAAGTGGGGAAAGTATCTTTTAGCTCTGGATCAGTCGAAGGCCTTTGACAGGATGGATCACGAGTACCTGTGGGCTCTACTTCTGAGGTATGGTCTTCCAGTGCAGGTGGTGAATTGGCTTTGTACTATTTACAAACAGGCCGAGAGCTTCCCTCTTGTGAATGGTTGGGTAGGTCCATGCTTTGTGGGCAACTCTGGTGTAAGGCAGGGTTGCCCCCTGAGCCCCCTCTTGTATGTGTTTGCAATAGATCCTTTCATTCGAAGGATTGAAGGTGGCTCAATAGGAGGGGTGCTGTTGGGTTCGGAGTGTCTTTTGAAGGTGGTGGCCTACTCAGACAATGTCACTGACGTCTTGCGGAAGCAATGGAGGTAGCAACTCTGGTCTGCAGGTACTCCGAGGCCAGTGGCTCGAAAGTAAACCAGGAAAAGAGTGAAGTTTTCTGGATGGGGGAGGAAGGTGGTCAGTTCCACCTTCCGGACAGCCTTCCCCGGGCCAGTAGTAAGATAAAAATTTTAGGAATTCAATTCGGACCTGGTGATTATGTCAAACAAAACTGGGAGATAAAACTGGAGGAAGCTTCTCGGAAAGTGGAGAGCTGGAGGAGGTGGAAGCTTTCTCTAAGGGAAAGAGTAGACCTTGTGAAGACCTACCTGATCCCGGAGTTTCTGTACATTAGCGATGTGTGCCTTTTGCCACCATCTTTATGGTCTAAGGTTTATGCAGTTTTCTTCCTTTTACTTTGGGGGAATAGGCTAAACCTGATCAAGCGAACTGTGACCTACAGATCGAGGAGGGATGGTGGCCTGGGTATGGTTAACCCAGTGCTGTTCTTTCTAACAACTTTTTTAAAGTTGCACCTAAGTAGTCTCTTTCTTGAGACTCCTCCTCAATGGGTAGGTGGCTTTAGGATCTGGGTGCATCTTTTACTTAATGTTTTGATGGAAGGTGGCAGGGTGAGGACTTTCCGGGTTCATCATGGGTATCTCCCGACCTATGCATCTCTGGGATTGAAAGTAACAAGGCATTGGGGCCTGGAGGTGGGGGAAGTCAGGAACTTCTCTAGAAGGGAGATGGAGAGGAGAGTTCTGCACTCTCACTTCTGGGCTCAGCTGTCTTTGAGAGACTGCCCAGGTGATGTATGCTCAGAGGATCTTTCCCTGGTTAATTCCGGGAGAGTTCCTCTGAAGTTTTGGGACATTGCCTGGCTCTCTTTCCATGGGAGACTCTATGTGAGAGGGAATCTGAAGTATAGAAGTGCCGATGATCGTGGTTGCCCATGGTAGGAGTGTCAGGGGACAATGAGGAGACCATGGACCACTTCTTGCTTGAGTGACCCTTTAAAATAGAAATTTACAGGAGAGTTTCCAGGTCTTTGGGGATCCCTTGCCTTTCGGTGCTCAGTTACCCTGAATGGGTCTATGGTGCATTCAAGTATAGGTGGCGGGTTTTTGATTTTGGCACCCTTGTTTTAGTTCGTTTAGTTACTAGATACTTCACTTGGAACGCTAGGTGTCAGGTTTCCATCAGACATAAGGTCCTTCCCTGTGAAGTGGTGGTGGGTGACATTCTCCACGTGGTGTGGAAATTAAGAGATATGGAGAAGCGCCGGATGACCAATGCAAACTGGGTCAGGCTCTGGCGGGGTCTGAGGCCTCTGTAGGAGGGCCAAAGTCCGCTATGTCTTCCCATCTGTGGCTGCCTATCTTTTCACCTCTCTTAGATTTTGAGTGAATAATTACCAGTATTTTTATATATGGCTACATACATCTAAACGTTCAGTTTATTTCTTCTTTGCTTAAGAATATTTTGATGGTTTGTTGTGATTTTTGGTGGTTGGGGTGGTCTGAAGTGTTTCTTTGGGTAGTTTTTGATGTGGCTTGAAATAATGTATTATATTTATTTTGTTTTGGTTTATTTTATGTGGGCACCCTTCTGATTTTATGTTGTGCTTTTATCCTGTTATTTATTATGGACTTGTGTTGGACTTAATGGGGCATTTCCCATAAAATTTATGTTCTTTTAATTTTGTGATAGTTGGATATGTTCGGTTGCAAGTTTTAAATAAACAACATTTCCAGCCTTATTCTGGATTCAGCAGCTGTAGTGGAAGGAGGTGTGTGTTTGCTTTCTAAGAACCAGAGTGGACTCTGGGATCAATCCCAGAAAGGATGGAGAATCCTGAGGGAGGAGTGGAGGAAAGTCCCCAGGCTTTCATGCCTGGCTTAGACCATGCTCCTAAGTAGCATAATCAAGCTGAAAAGGACAAGGCAAGTTCCCAGGCTTTTGGGCCTAGCCCAGGCCCTTATTTCAATGCGCAAGCTCCAGGGAAATCCTTGGTAATACCTGAAGATGGAAGCAAGGCCCAGCTGCAGAGGCCCAGCCTGGGCTCTGTGTTGAGAGCACATACCCAGAAGAGTATCCAGACTGTGGGCTCAGCTGTTTCTACTGTGACGGCCCAGGGGCCTTTTTCAGGCCCTGTACCAAGTAAGCCTGTTTCTACTAACATCTTGGTGGTGAATCTAGCTACTAGTAAGGTGGTGAAGACTCAAGGTTCTAGTCCAGACCCTGCATCAAAAGGTGCTGCTGCAGTGTAAAAGGCACAAGTTCCTAACCCAGGCCCTGTACCAAGCAAGCCTGCCTCCTGCAATGTGGAGACAAGTCCAGTTGCCACTAAGGTGTTGAAGATCCAGGGACCTAACCCAGGCCCTGTACCAAGCAGGCTTGCCTCCGGTAATACAGAAGTAAGTTCAGTCACTGTAAATATAACTGGTAGTGCTGGTAGTATGGATGTGCAAGCTAATGTTGAACCCGTATTATGTGAAGTGGCTATGGAGACAGTGTCTTCCGGCAACACTGATGCGGCACAGGAGGGGTGTGTGAACTCTGTGGATATGTGCCTCTCTGAATCAGCTCCCAGAGAGGAAGATGAGTCTGCGGTTAGGGAGCAAATACTAGACCTAGAGTCGGGGATTGCAAGGGTTAAAAAAGAAATTGCTGCAAAAAAAGGAAAAGGAACAACGCTTATAGCACGGACAGGGTAACCTTCACAGCAGAAATTAAAGAACTGGAAGAAATCCTTCTTAACAAAGAACAAGTACTGCAAGGGTTAATTGAAAAGTTACACTCACCATTAGAAGAATCGTTTTCTAAGAAAGAAGAGTGCTTGACATCAGAACCCCTTCCTATTAGTGCTCCTGTTTCTGATGTTCAAGGTCCAATGGAGAACATTTTATAGATTAATATATGAGTAATGGACGGTGAGTGACCTGCTGCAGTTGCTGTGGTTGGATCAGGATCCCCAGTCTCCGGCCTGATTCCTGTGAGTGCAGGCTGTTCCATGTCTGTTATTACTGATGCGGCTGCAGCTGCGATGTCACGCCCCCCCCCCTGTGTGTGTGGTCGGGTCTGAAACCCGTAAGTCGGGTATTACCATTCAAGCTGCAGCGGTGCTGCCGGCTCTCGTGCTGTTTAGAAGGCTGTTTCAGTGTCTGACAGGAGCAAGGCATCGGTGAGTGCAGCTGTGTCTGATCCCCCGTTGCCTGTCTGTGCCAATAGTAATGAAGCCATCTTATCCTTACCAGCAGCGGAGGTTAACTCTGCGAGTGGAGGGGGCGGAGCTGTGGTGCTGGTGATCGGGGGAAATCTGCCAGTGTCTGCTACCTCCGTGCCCCTGAATACAGGTACAGCCCAGCAATGTCTGAATAGATGTGATATGAATAATGTGCAGGGTTATGTGGTAGATACTGTTTATGGTCCATTATGTGTGCCTCCTAGAGCAAAGGCAGCTCTTGAGGTGATTGAGGCAGCTGCAAAAAACATGGCAAATATGCTGCCACAGGAGATCAGTGTAAATAAGCAAGTTTCTGGTGTAAATAGTAGTGGGAGTTTGCGGGGGGTTAAATCTGCTGTTGCAACAGCTCCCTGTTTGGTGGCCACTGATGTGCTCTCTGCAGTAGTTACCCCTAATCCTATGTGTGAAGCTCCCGTTCCTGCACCAGTTGGGGTACCTGGTCCCATTTCCTATGCTAAGGCAGTATCGGTGGTGGTGCCTGGTGTTGCAGCACCTACTGTCCCTCAAATGTCTGTCAGAGGGCAGCCCCCTAAGAGGAGGAATGTCGTTCAATTAAAATGTGTAAGTGGTGAGACCCCTACTAGACCTGCCTTTTTGGATAGTTTTTTTGCAAGTTTTGGTTATAAAGCTGAGGATCTTTTTGCATGCATACATCCTGTCATTTCCCTGATTTTGATGTCGGCTTTTGTTCTTACTATGGGTTGCAATATTTTTGGGCTAAGTGGGGAAGGCAGAAAGTACAGAGCCATGGTCCATTTTCCGAGCAATCCCTGTCACACGCCAAGAAATGGTGCGTGTGACCATATTAGTTAGGAACGAATCTCTACCTAAATCTGACTTGTGTTTTTGGTTAAAAAGATACGCAGACTTAGAGCTACATTTACTAAGCTGCGGGTTTGAAAAAGTGGGGATGTTGCCTATAGCAACCAATCAGATTCTAGCTGTCATTTTGTAGAAGGTACTAAATAAATGAAAGCTAAAATCTGATTGGTTGCTATAGGCAACATCCCCACTTTTTCAAACCCGCAGCTTAGTAAATCTAGCCCTTAGTGTCCCTGTTGGAGAAAGTTCCCGATCTGAGCCGTCATGTCTGGGGTGGCGGGTGGTCTGCCATGGTCCATCTGCGATGCACGGATGCTGGTGTATTGCATGTACCATCTGCAGCCTTTATTGGTCGCGACTGGATTCAATGCTTTTACCCGGGCCAGCCGAGGATGTGCCATCGCTGTGGTGATTTCCGCCACCTCAGCAAGAATTGTCCTGTTCAAAAGTGTGGCCATTGCGGGGATCAGGGACATGAGGCCAGGTCATGTGTAAAGATTAAATGTAAATTATGTGGTGATTTTGGCCATCCCTTTAGCCGCTGCCCTCACGCCTCCCACAATGCGTGTGAAATATCTGATCTAGACCTGGTTCAAGCTGTAGAGTTAATGCACATAGAGGTAAGCGTGCCAACTGTAGTGAGCCCTGTCCAGGCCCCAGGCCCTTCTTCTTTATCTACCAGGGACTTCTTCGGTGTCTGCTCCCGCTCCCCCTCTCCCCTCCTAGTCGGTGTTAGCCCAGTCCACTGTGCCAATTGCAAAACCAACAGTTATGGAGGAAGAAGCCCCCTTTACAGTGCAAGGGAAGAAGGGGAGAAGGAGTCAGGCTGTAATGTCTTGCGGGGAAGAGCTTATCCTATCTAACCATTTCCTATCCTTCTCAAGTGATGAGGACTTAGAGGGAGAAATAGTGAGGGGTGTGGACGGTAGCTTGCAATTTAGGCCTAAGGTCATGAGAAGGAGGAGGAAGGTCAAAATCCCATTCCCATTAAGGATAGAACCCAGGTATAAGAAATCAAAGGACAAGTTAAAAAAGAAGGTAGCTGGTAAAATGACAGCTAAGGTTCATGATTGGGGAAAATTTCTTGAAGGCACCTTTAAGTTTGCACAAGTCTCTCTTTGTGGAGGAGTTGGCCACAGTAACCTCTTCCTCCCTGGGAATTCCCCCCAACCCTTTAGAGATTTCTACCCCCCTGGAGGCCTTTTTCCCTCCATTGGTTCCTTCGGTTTCCCACGAAGCCTCACCTCCAGCCCCTTCCCTCTAGGTTCACCCAGATATTCCAGACCCTGGTCCCCCACCCCCTGGTCAGTCTGATACGCCAAACATTAAGGAATTAGTGGGTCTGCCTAAGGCAGGAATGGAGGGGGAAGTGGAAGTTGATAGTCCTCCTATCTCTGCCAAATCTTCTGGAATTGTATCCCCTGGGCCGGATAAGGTGACCTCTGAAGATGAGGAGGTAAACCTCCATGACACCGATATGGTGCCGGCCAGGGTAAAAAGGTGGGGTTCCTCTGACGAGGACTCCACTAAGGAAGTAAAGGAAATGTGATGCAGGCCCTACTTGACAACTCAGAATGGCAGTTTCCCAACTCATTGGATTTGCTATCATTAATGTGGCATCCATCTTGTACGAGCATGCTCATTTCTTGGTCTTTGATTTTTTCAACACGCTTGAGGTTGAGTTTTTATTTTTACAGGAGACTAGGTTGGGAGGGCTTGCGGATCTTCATAAAGCGAAGCGGGAGTGGAGGCGTGACTCCTCATTTTGGACTCTTGCGCCTGAGCTGTACAGTGGGTTGGCGGTCCTTTTTACCGATATGATAAGTCTCCAGCGAGTTATTGAACTGAAAGTAGGTAGGTGTATGATTTTAGACATCTGTCTGAGGGGGCACAACCTGAGGTTGATCAATGTCTACGGCTCACAATCCAAGTGGGATAGGAAGTGTCTCTTCAGTAAGATAAATCTGTACCTTTTCATGGCCTGGCAGTTGTTTTTTACTGGTGATTTCAACACTGTCATCAGGCCTAAAGATAGTGGGGCGCAAGAACTACTCTGGGCTACGATTCTAATTTTTTAGTTAACATGGCTAGGCAGGCAGGTCTGGTGGATGTGCACGTTTGCCATTTCTTAGACCTCACGGGTTTCACCTTTTTTAGAGGCAGTTGTAGATCTAGAATAGACAGGGTTTTTGATAAGGGCTCGACGACTTCGGCACCAGTACTGAGGCCTTCGGAGTTCTCCGATCACATTTGTCTGTGTGTATCCTTGAACGCCTCCGAACCTCCTCAGAAAGGTAGGGGCCTTTGAAGCCTGAACCCTAGGCTCCTGGAGGAGGAGGTGATCAGACAGTCCTTCAGTGACTTCTTTGAAGCACAAGCGTCACTTTTGGAGGCGGGATGGAGTAGGTCTGAGTGGTAGGAGGTGTGTAAGAAGAGGACTAGGAGCTTCTTCCGCAACCTCAAGGCAGAAAGAACTTGCTGATTGAAAATTACTACCAGGCCTTGAGAAGGAAATTAGGGTTCTTGATCTCTGAGCAGGGAAATGATGAGGAGATCTCCAGGGTGAAAGCTCGGATGAAGGAGCTACAGTACGACTGGTTTGCTTCCTTGATTCTGGAGAGGGATTATGGGAAATATCACTCACCTGATCCCTACAAGAGCTGCAGGAGGTCGGTCGGTGATAAGGAAGTGGGACATCTGTATGATACCGAGGGTGTCTTGGAAAGGATAAAGAGGGCATTCTCGGTCTTTCTACTCCTCTCTTTTGTCTGAGAAGCCACTCATCAGGGAAAAGATGGACCGGTTTCTGAGGGAGACACATGGACTCGAGAGTTCTGATAGTTCGTTTGATGCCTTGGGCAATGAGATAACAGCGGATGAGGTCAAAGTGGCCATAGATAATTTATCTATGAGGAAGTCACCAGGACCGGACGGCTTGACCTCCGAGTTTTATAAGACCTTTAAAGACCTTTTGACCCCTCTTCTTGTGGAGGTATTCAATAAGAGCCTGGGGAGAGGAATTCTTCCTCCCTCCATGAGGCCATCTGCTCTTATTTTATTGTCTAAAGGAAGGGACTAGTCACGTATTGAGAATTGGCGCCCCATAGCCCTTCTCAATACTGATAGGAAGATTCTGGCAAAGGTACTTTTCAACAGGCAGATGTCGATCTCTGGCCAGATTCTTTCTCCCTCCCATCACTGCACCGTGAAGTGCAGCAGCACGTTTAGTGCCTTCCTTGGGGTCCGGGAGGCCATTGAACATTGTCGTGCTGAGAAGTGGGGGAAATATTTACTAGCGTTGAATCAGTCGAAGGCTTTTGATCGGGTAAATCATAAGTACCTGTGGGCTCTCTTTCTGCGGTATGGCCTCCCAGTGCGGGTGGTTAATTGGCTCCAGACAATCTACATGCAGGCCGAGAGCTTCCCTGTTGTGAATGGTTGCGTGGGTCCATCCTTCACAGTTGACTCTGGTGTAAGGCAGGGTTGCCCCTGAGCTCTCTTCTGTATGTGTTTGCCATCGACCCCTTCCTCCGGAGGTTAGATGGCAGCACTGCAAAGGGAGTGCGACTGGGCCCCGGTGATCCCTTGAAGGTCGTGTCCCACGCCGATGATGTCACTGTTGTCTTCTCGAATCCTGTGAAGACATTGAAGGTGGCAACTCTAATCCGTGGGTACTCCGAGGCCAGTGGGTCAGAGTTAAACCAGGAGAAGAGTGAGGTTTTCTGGATGGGGGAGGAAGGTCAGCAGTTTGACCTTCCAGACATCCTCCCCCATGCCAGCGAGGAGATCAAGATCCTAGGCATTAAATTCAGTCCTGGCGATTATGCCAGTTAAAAGTGGGAGGCTAGACTGGTTGTAGCTACCCAGACAGTAGAGAGCTGGAAGAGATGGAGGCTATCTCTCAGGGAAAGGGTAGACTTGATCTAGACTTTCCTGATTCCAGTTTTTCTGTACGTTAGTTACGTGTGCCTCTTGCCGGAGTCTTAATAGCCAAGGTTTATGCCGTGTTCCAGCTCTTATGGGGGAACCAGTTGAACCTCATTAAGTGAACTGTGACCTACAAATTGAGGAGGGAGGGAGGCCTGGGGATGATAAATCTAGTGCTCTTCTTTCTAACCACCTTCCTCAATTTACATCTGGGGAGTCTCTTCTTAGACACCACTCCTCGATGGGTAGAGGGGTTTAGAGTCTGGGTGCATCTCTTCCTCAGCATCTGGATAAAGGGAGATGCGGTAAAAAGTTTTCAGTTCCGACATGGGTATCTCCCGGTCTACGTGACTCTCTGTTTGAAGGTGACAAGGCGTTGGGGCTTGGAGTCAAACACTTCTCTTGGAAGGAGTTGGAGAGGAGGATTTTGTGCTCTCACTTCTCGGAACAGCTGTCACTGAAGGACTACCCGGGCAGTGTGTGTTCGGAGGGGCTGGCTCTGGTAAATTCCCGAAGGGTCCCCCCAAAATTTTTGGACATTGCCTGGCTCTCTTTTCATGGTAGAATCTACATGAGGGGAAATTTAAAGTACAGAAATGCCGATGATCGTTGCTACCCACGGGAAGAGTGTCTGAGGGAGGTGGAGATCATGGACCATTTTTTGCTCAAATGTCCCTTCAATGTAGAAGTTTACAAGAGGGTTTTTGGTGCGCATTCCCTGCCTTTCGGAGCTTAGTTACCCTGAGTGGGTTTACGGAGCGCTCAAAAGTAGGTGTTGGGATATTGATTTGACCACCTTTTTTCTAGTTAGCTTAGTAGTTCGGCACTTCATGTGGAATGCACGGTGTCAGGTCTCAGTTAGACGGAAAGTCCTGGCTTACGATGTGGTGGCGGGTGACATTCTTCATGAGATGTGGAAACTCAGGGATATGGAGAAGTCCTGGATGTACAATACAAGCTGGGTCAGACTGTGGCGGGGTCTGAGACCTCTATAAGGGGGTCGAAGTCTGGTGGCTCTTCATCTATAGCTTTTCTGTCCTGCACCCCTCGTAGATGTTTGAGCTAACATCTTTATTTTATTTGCGGTTGCATACTAAAAGCTTGGATCACTTTCTCTTTGCCTGAAGTGTATATAGTGTTAGCTAGTTTTTGATTGTATAGTAGGTTTATTTTGATTGTATATTTGGTTGTGGGCACTTAATATTTTATGTTGTTCTTGCTATGGACATTTTAATTTGGGATTCGTGCGTGGGACATTCTACGCGTTAAAATCAGTATCATATGGTTTGAATTTTTACGTAAGTGCCACAACTTGTTTCAGTTTGTATATATTTTGTTGCAATACTTTTTCAATAAAAAAATTAGGAGGTATTTGTTTGGCTGTCTAAGAACCAGAGTGAACCCTGGGGCCTAGCCCAGGGAAGATGGAGTGTCCTGGGGAGGAGGAGAGGGAAAGTCCCTAGGCTTCTGGTCCTAACTTAGCCCGTGCTCCTAAGGAGCATATTCAAGCTGGAAAGGACAAGGTGAGTTCCCAGGCTTCTGGGCCTATCCCTGGCCCTGGCAATGTGGAGCAACTACCTATGGTGGAACAAATTTCTGCTACGGACTTTGTAATAGCAACCATACTCCGGAACCATGCCCTAGCTTTATTTCAGTGGGGCTTATTACATACAACTTGGCCGTAGAACAGAGAAGATTCGTTTGTGGAGGATTGTCTGCTTAAGGGAGCTAAGCAAGGGCCCCCTCCGTCACAGCGGCACAATTGGCCAGTGACAGCGGGGAACCTATGGAGACAGCCCTGCTTATTGTGATGTTGGGCCGGCAGTCGGGTAAGCCAGCAGGATTGTCTGATGCTATGGCAGTGGAGGCAGAGCTGTCAGTGGGCACTGCGAGAGTGTCCGGCGCTGCTGGTGATGCGGAGGAGCTGGTGGCCTTAGGGTCCTGTATAGCCGCCATCTCTGGAGGCAGCAATGCTGGAGCCATGCAAGCCGAGAGGCAGGTGCAAGCAATAGTTAAGTCTGCAGCGGTGGCTGTTAACCAGCAAATTGCTGTGCCTAGCGAAGTAGATAAGGAAGCAGTGAGAGCGGAGTTAGTAGCAGTGGAAGCAGACATCGCAAGATTAAGGAAAAAAATTGCGCTTAAAAAGAAGAGGAAAAATAATGCCTTTAGTGATAATCGTGCTATATTCTATTTGGCAATCGAGGAGTTTGAGGTAGAGCTTGAAAAAAAGGACAACCTACTGCGTAACCTGTTGTCCAAACTGGTCTCATCCCTGGAAGAGTGTGCTTCTGACAAAGAGGTATCGGCAAGTGTACTGTCAGTCTCTCTTCCAGCGAATCTACCAGTTCCACCGGCTCCTGTTGCCATGGAGAACAAACTATTTAACAGCATTCACAGATTGGAGGGTGAGAAGTCTGTCACAGAGTCGAGCAAAATAGTAGGTACAGTGGGGACTGATGAGGGTACAACTGCAGTCAATGTGGCTGACTCAGAGTCATTCCCGCTGATGCTGTGTTCCGCTGGCTCGCAAGGCTCAGTTTGTAATGTATTATGTAAACATACTGTGGCTGAAATGTTTAGGTCTGATGTATCGATTGGTTTAGCACCAAGTGGGTTAATTATATAATAATATTCTGCGCTATACCTAAATAGTGAAATAATGATGATTGTCCTAATGTGGTAAAAATTATCTTTATCAACTGGTGTTAGGTAATGCAGTCAATGGATTACAGAACATAAACAACATAAACATTGGTGCAAATATACATCATGGGTACATCATAATGTGAATTTAAAGCATAAAACATGGGGGTTAATGAGGTGCCATGTTCCACTGATGCTGGGAGATAATGGAACAGACAGAAGGTTGATCAATACTTTAACGGAAAAGTCCTGGAGATGTAAGATGTCCAGAAAAAATCAATAGTGTCCAAAACGGGGGGAGGAGGAGAGAAACAACGGTACTTGCTTATGGAAATAGTCTCAAGTAATCCAGCAGGTTAAAGATGTCCAGAAGGGGAGAGAAAAGGGAAAAAGAGTGATATTACTTGCGCTTGAACCAATTCGGGATATAGCGATGATCCTCAAGATGTCTGATATAGTCCGCGTGAGGTCCAGATGGAAGGTAGGTAATCCTCGCAAAGAATATTCAATGCAGAATGCACGGGATCACAAGAATGATGAGCTTGGGGAACAGAGTGGCGAGCGGGATGTCGGCGTGCGTGCCAACCGTGGAACGCACGCTTCCTGAATGTCCACGACCGGATGTGCACAAACCGGAAGTGGTGGGTGATAGGCCGACGCGTTTCGTCACCTAGGTGACTTTTTCAAGGCAAGCTCATCATTCTTGTGATCCCGTGCATTCTGCATTGAATATTCTTCGCGAGGATTACCTACCTTCCATCTGGACCTCACGCGGACTATACCAGATATCTTGAGGATCATCGCTATATCCCGGATTGGTTCAAGTGCAAGTAATATCACTCTTTTTCCATTTTCTCTCCCCTTCTGGACATCTTTAACCTGCTGGATTACTTGAGACTATTTCCATATGCAAGTACCGTTGTTTCTCTCCTCCTCCCCCCGTTTTGGACACTATTGATTTTTTCTGGACATCTTACATTTTCAGGACTTTTCCGTTAAAGTATTGATCAACCTTCTGTCTGTTCCATTATCTCCCAGCATCAGTGGAGCATGGCACCTCATTAACCACCATGATTTATGCTTTAAATTCACATTATGATGTACCCATGATGTATATTTGCACCAATGTTTATGTTGTTTATGTTCTGTAATCCATGACTGCATTACCTAACACCAGTTGATAAAGATAATTTTTACCACATTAGGACAATCATCATTATTTCACTATTTAGGTATAGCGCAGAATATTATTATATAATTGTACTATCTCAGGTTGGACTATCCTGATATTCCACTGCTCTTACCTATACACATCCGTAGTGCGCTTCCCCCCGTTCTGCTTATTACCAAGTGGGTTAATGTCTGCAGCGGTCGCGGTGAGCCAGCCTATGATCCCGGGTATAGCAGGGGTTAACTCTGCGAGTGGGGGAGGTAGGGCTGCTGTGCCTGCAGTGTCTACTGCTGTGATGTGTAGCCCTGTAAATGCCACTGTTGATGTTAAAATGGGGCAAGGTTCAGGTTGCAATAACTCTGCTAAAAATACTGTAGCTAAAATGTCAATGCCTGATGGATTGATTGGCTCAGTGCCGAGTGGGTTAATGTCTGCAGAGGTCGCGGTGAGCCAGCCTATGATCCTAGGCATAGCAGGGGTTAACTCTGTGGGCGGGGGAGGTGTGGCTGCAGTGTCTAAAACTGTGAAGTGTAACTCTGTAAATGCTGCTGTTGGTGTCAAAGCAAGGCAATTGAAACATGTAAGTGTTAATCTATGTAAAACACAAATACAGCAGTGTATTGCTGATTCAGTCTTCGGTCCCATAAAAATGTCAGATACCTCGAGGGGAGCACTGTGTGTGATAGAGGAAGGTATTAATGGGAAGCCTCATATGATACCCAGTCCTGTTAATGTCGGTGCATTCACTTCAGTCTGGATTCAACAGCTGTGGTGAACAGTTGGGTGTGTTGGTGCTCTGAGAACCTGAACATTACCTGTGATCAAGCCCAGGAAGATGAGAGGATCCCGGGGTGGAGGTGTAGGAGAGCCCCCAGGCTTCTGGGCCTAGTGCCTTTTATGGAACCCAGTATAGATCCAGGGCCTTAAGCAGACCCCACTCCCAGCCAGCATTTCAGCACCCTGGCTGGGGAGGTGGATGGTTCTACTAGTAAGAAAAGCCATTTGCAGGTGCCTATCCCTGTAGACAAAAATCCCCCTCCAAACAACATCTCGTGGGGGGCTCAGGGCCTATTGTGATGGCGCTGACTGAAGCAAGTCCCTCCTGTATGGAGCTTAATATAGGTGAGTCAAGCAGCCAGCCTCTGGCCAAACTTTCACCATGCAACAAGCCGGCTCCAGTAAAGCAATTGGGAACTGGTGTTAAGGACTCACCTGTGGAGATTAACATGGTGACACCTGCATGTGAAGCAAGTGTGAATGACTCAGTCCCAGTGACTATACAACTGGTGGCTAAGAATAATACGCATGTGAAGACTAACATGGCAGATACCTCAGGGTCTGAAGCCTCACCCAGCTGGAGCAATTCAGTCCCATTGAAGTCTCAACTGGTGGCTGGTATAGCGGGCGTGCCTGTGATATCCAACAGGGCAGCCTGTGCGACGGGTAGTATGGTGACAACTCCTGCTAGTGGTTTAATCGACATTAAAAGCGCTGATGATTTGGACCCAGGAAGTTTTGATCTTCCGGACTCCGATGAAGCAGAAGTGGAGGAGCCTGCTATTAACGAGCGTATTGTGCGGTTAATGTCAGAAATTGCCAAGTTAAAGAAACAAATTTCAGCAATGAAGAAAATGAGCAACAAAGCTTTCGGTACGAATCAAGTTGTGTTAGGAATGGAAATTGAGGAGTTTACCTCTATTCTCCTGGAGAAGGAACTGTCTTCAAAGCTACACGAGATGGAACAAGCTGCCTGCCTTATGATGGAGACCCCTATAGACACTGGTGACTCTGCGTGTCTGCCGGCTAATCTACCGGTGGATGCGGCAGGTAATCTGTCTGATGTCTCCCTGTATAGCAGGATAAGGCTGCAGAAGGTGGAGCCGCCTGTGAGGGGAGCTGGGGGGGGCTGCAAATGGCGTTGGGGAGACGCCGCTCAGGGGTCTCTCTCCCCGCGTCACTTCCGGTTACGGCCGGAAGTCCCAGTGGGGGCATCCCGAGGCTTTCAGTGGGTACAACTGCTGTGGTCTCCTCTCTCCCTGCGGTGGGCGGCTTGGCTTGGTAAGCTCTGCATCTGTGGGTGTGAATCATTGTCTGCCCTCAGCTATGTCGCTGGCTATGTCTGAAGTTAGTCCTGATATTCAAATCCAGGTGTTGGCGGCATCTGTCCCCCTGGAAAGTTTGGTTGCTTCTTCTGGAGGGGCAGATCGCCGCATGGCTCCTAGTATAAAGCCTGATGTGAATACTTCTGCATTAGTATGCTCTGTTAACCCTGTCAGCTCTGATGTACCTAAAATTGATACTTTAGCTATTCAAATGTAGGTGTCAGCAGCATCTATTCCCCTGGAGAGTTCAGCTGCTGCATCTGGGGCGTGGATCGCTGTTTGACTCCTAAAGTAATGCATAATGTGTTGCCTAATGTGAATACCTCTGCCTCTCTACGTTCTGCGAGCTCTGTCAGTCCAGGTTTGGGCATTGTATCTACATTGAGTAAAACCAGCCCAGCTGGTGCTGAGGTGCCCCTGAGCCAGGCCCAAATAAAGATTATTGACACCATATATGGGCCTCTTCAGATAATAGAGAGTTAAAAGGGCAGCTGTCCTCACCCGCAAAAATGCAGAGTTGGTTTTTCAACAGAGTAGTCTAGGAGGTTAGACTGTATCCGGGACTGTGGCACTGCAGTAGGTGGCGGGTCCTGGTCCATCCACATCAGGCTAAGGATGTCGGAATTGGTCCAAACTCTGCTACCTCTACATGCTCTACTCCTGGTTTAGTGTCTTCTGGGAATGATCGGAATTGTGAATGTCCAGTTAATATGGTTCCAGGGCCAGTTTTCTATGCCGGGCAGTATCTGGGGAAGGGGTACAGAAGCCCACAACACCTCCTTTTGGGGGTCCTCCTCCTAGGGGCCCACCTCTTATGGGGCAACCTCCGAAAAGGAGGAACATGGTCCAACTAAATTTCATGGGGTAGGATCCCCCAAGCAGAATAGAGTTATTAAAAATATTTTTGGACTCCTTTAAGTTTGTTTCCTCGGATCTGTTCGCCTGCATTCACCCTGTTGGGACGCCTGAGTACAATGTGAGTTTTATGTCATATCAGAGTCTACAGGCTTTCTGGAACCTGTGGGGTGGGTGCAGGGGACGAGATCCGTGGGTAAATATTATGGCTATAGCTGTAACCAAAGAGGAGCGTGTCAAGATTACAATCTTGGTTAGGAATGAGTCGATTCCTGTAGCTGATTTGTCTGGGTGAGGCAGTACGCGAATCTTGCA
The DNA here is from genome assembly GCA_036250195.1 of Mixophyes australis. Classification (NCBI taxonomy): domain Eukaryota; kingdom Metazoa; phylum Chordata; class Amphibia; order Anura; family Limnodynastidae; genus Mixophyes; species Mixophyes australis. Next base: position 3,421,985 of record JAVHZZ010000001.1, on the reverse strand, counting down.
TCTACGCTAGTAAAGGTGCCCGATCCCAGTTACGACGTCTGGGGTGGCGGGTGGTCCGCCACGGTAGATCTGCAAAGCACGGATGCTGGTCTGGTACATATACCATCTGCTGCCTTCCTCGAGAGGGACAGAATACAATGCTTTTATCCAGGCCAACCGAGGATGTGCCATCGCTGTGGTGACTTCCGCCACTTCAGCGCCAACTGTCCACACCAGAAATGTGGGCACTGCAAGGACACCGGGCACGAAGCTCGTTCATGTGACAAAATTAGGTGTAATTTATGCGATACAATCGGGCAGCCTTTCAATAAATGTCCTCACGCTTACCATAACATGGAAGTGCCAGATGAAGATCTAATACAGGCAGGGCCGGATTAACCATAGGGCTAACTGGGCTACAGCCCAGGGGCCTATGGCATCCAGGGGGCCCTTGAAAGTGCTCAGCAGCAGTATTGATCAGTCGGGGGCGGGGGCACTTTCACTGCGGTCCTTCTCCGGTGCGCTGTAGTCTCCTTACTGAGGAGATCTCGTGAGTCTCACTCTCACGAGATCTCCTCAGTAAAGAGCATACAGCGCGCCAGAGAAGGCGGTAAGTGCCGGGGGGGCCAGCTCGGATCACGGGGGAATGGAGGCCCCCTTAGCCCAGGGGCCTCCATTCCCTTAATCCGGCCCTGAGTACAGGCAGTTGCTGGGGAGGAGGCGGAGCTGCTGGGCCAGTACCTGCCCCTGCGCCTGTTTCCTCCCAGCCAGTGCCAGTGGTTGAGCAGTCTAGTAACAATGTAGTGGCCCCAGTTAAGTCAGTGGTGGATGGTGCTTGGGTAAAGCCTAAAAAGAAAACCAAGAAGAGTCAGTTCAAAAAGGATAAGAATATAGTATTATCAATAAACTTTCAGTTTCTGTCCAGTGAGGGGGGAGAAATGGAGGAGGGTGAAGTTGTTAGGTCTGCAAATGGAGAATTAGTTCATAGACAAAGGTCGGATAGAAAGAGGAAGAAACCAAATGACTCTACCCTTGGGGAAGTGGCGTCCTACCGCAAACCTAAGGATAAATCTAGGTCCTTCCAGAAATCAACAGTTCCTAAGGGACCTCCTTCTGTGGAGGATTTAGCTTGTCCCCCTCTTTCTAACCCTGTCCCTCCCTCTGTTCTTCCTGTCCCTGCTCCTGGCCCTTCTGAGCCAGCCCCAGGGGTGGTCCCCTTGTCTGTTGGTGGTTCGGTACCAAATCCTAACCTCGTTCTATACTCCCGTCTCTACTCCTCTTCCTTGCCCTGTTCCTTCCCAGGTTCCTGCTCCTGCCCTTCCTCCTGCTCCCCCCCTCCATTCTCTCTTCTGTTTCCTATCCTGTTCAGGGGTCTGTAGATTCGGGTATTCTGCCCTCTAGTGGACCTTCTGCCCTAGGTAATGTTATTCTTGGAGAGGTGGTGGGTGATGTAAATAATGTGGTTGCTGTTGGGTCTGGTGGGGTCCCCCCTTCTGGAGAAGAAGTTATTCTTCGGGAGGGGGAGGCCTTACCGGCCGGTGTCAGTTATAAAAGGTACAGGTCCTCGGATGAGGACTCCGCCAAAAAAAGGTGTAGAAAAAGTAAGCTGGTTCCTTCTTTATAACTCTGAAGGATGGCTTCCCTGCCCATAAGATTCGCCACCATTACTGTGGCGTCTATTCTGTCCGAACATGCTCGTTACATGGCCTTTGTTTTTTTCAGCACGGTTGAGGCTGACTTTTTATTTTTGCAGGAGACAAGATTAGGTCATCTAGCGGACCTACATAAAGCCAAAAAAGAGTGGAGGCGTGGGCCCTTCTACTGGTCTCCTGCGGCCGAGCCGTACATTAGGGTGGCGGGACTTTTTACCGGCATGCTAACTGTCCAACAAGTTATAGAAATAGAAGTAGATAGATGTATGGTCTTAGATGTCAACCTGAGAGGGCACATCCTGATTAATGTCTATGGTCCCCAAACCAAGCGGGAGAGGAAGTGTCTTTTCAGTGCGATAAAGCCATACCTTTTTTTTAGCCCGGCAGATCTTTGGTGGTGACTTTAATACCGTCATTACGCCTAAAGACAGGGGAGATTCAAGGACTTCTCTGGGCTATGACTCCTTTTTTTTAGCTGGTATGGTTAGACAGGCTGGTCTGGTGGATGTGCATGTGCGTCATTTTCCGGACCTCACGGGGTTCACCTACTTCAGAGGTAGCTGTAGGTCTAGGATAGATAGGTTTTTCTTTAAGGAAAACTCGAAAACCTTGGCTACAGAGCTAAGGCCAGTAGAGTTCTCTGATCACGTTTACCTCTCTGTGTCCTTGAATGCCTCAGAGACTCTTTTGAAAGGTAGGGGCCTCTGGTGCCTGAACTTTAAGTTCCTAGATTTGGAGATGGTAAAACAGTTCTTTAGGGACTTCTTTGAATCCCAGGAAACACTTTTGGAGGCTGGTTGGAGTAGGTGGGAGGTGCTTAAAAAGAGGACCCGGGGCTTTTTCCATAGCCTGGTAGCTAGAAATAACTTGTTAAAAGAAAGTACCTACCTGGCACTGAGAAGGAAACTTGGATTCCTCATCTCTGACCAGGGAGACGGTGGGGAGATCTCCCATATAAAGGCACAGATGAGAGAGATACAATATGACCGGTATGCTTCCTTGATTCTGGAGAGGGATTATGGGAAATTCCACTCGCCCGACCCTTTTCAGAGCTGTAGGAGCTCTCAGCATTGCACTGTGAAGGGCAGAAGTACTTTCAGTGCTGTCCTAGGAGTTTGGGAGGCCATTTTGCGGTGTCATGCGGAGAAGTGGGGGAAGTATCTTTTAATGTTAGACCAGTCAAAGGCCTTTGATAGGGTAAACCATGAGTACCTTTGGGCTCTGCTTCTGAGGTATGGTCTTCCAGTCCGGGTGGTGAATTGGCTTCATACCATTTATAAGCAGGCCAAGAGCTTCCCTCTTGTGAATGGTTGGGTAGGTCCGTCTTTCGTGGTCAACTCTGGGGTGAGGCAGGGTTGCCCCCTAAGCCCCCTCCTGTATGTGTTTGCAATAGATCCTTTTGTTCGAAGGATTGAAGGCGGCTCGATAGGAGGGGCGCTGTTGGGTCTGGAGTGTTCTCTGAAGGTTGTGGCCTACGCCGATGTTGTTACCATTGTCTTGTCGAGTCCCACAGAAGCAATAGAGGTAGCAACTCTGGTCTGCGGGTACTCCGAGGCCAGTGGCTCTTTGGTAAATCAATCAGGAAAAGAGTGATGTTTTCTGGATGGGGGAGGAAGGTTGTCAGTTCAGCCTTCAAGACAGTCTTCTCCGGGCCAGTAAGAAGATTAAGATCTTAGGTATTCAGTGCGGCCCTGGCGATTATGCCAAGCAAAACGGGGAGCTCACGCTGGAGGAAGCCTGATCCCGATATTCCTGTACGTCAGCTATGTGTGCCTATTGCCGCAGTCTTTTAGGTCTAGGGTTTAAGCAGTTTACTTACATTTACTTTGGGGGAAAAGGCTGAACCTGGTCAAGTGGGCGGTGACCTACCGATTGAGGAAGGATGGTGGCCTGGCTATGATTAACACAGCGCTTTTCTTTCTTACAACTTTTTTAAAGTTGCACCTGAGTAGTCTCTTTGTTGAGACCCCTCCTCAGTGGGTGGGTGGCTTCAGGGTCTGGGTGAATCCTTTTCTTAGTGCTTGGTTTGGGGTGGGGCGCGTTGAGAAATTTTTGGTTCCGTCACGGGTATCTCCCGGCCTTGGGATTAAAGGTGACATGACTTTGGGGCCTGGGGCGGGGGAGGTCAGAAGCTCTTCTAGAAGGTAGTTGGAGAAGAGAGTCCTGCACTCTCACTTTTGGGTCCCGCTGTCACTGAGAGACTGCCCGGGTGATGTGAGTTCGGGGCTTTCCCTGATTAATTCGGGGAGAATCCTGTTGAAGCTCTGGGACATTACCTGGCTCTCCTTTCATGGGATACTCTACGTGAGAGGGAACCTTAGGTACAGAAGTGCCGATGATCTTGGCTGCCCACGGGAGAAGTGTCTAGGAGTGGAAGAAACTATGGGCCACTTATTGCTTCAGTGTCCCTTTAACGTAGATGTTTACAAGAGAGTTTCCAGGTCCCTGGGGATCCCTTGTCTTTCGGGGCTCAATTACCCTGAATGGGTCTATGGGGCATTCAAGGCTAGGTGGAAGGCTTTTAATTTCTGCACTGTTTTCTTAGCTTAGTGGTTGGGTATTTCACCTGGAACGCAAGGTGTTCAGGTCTCCATCAGACATAAAATCCTCCCTTATGAAGAGTTGGTGGGTGATCTTATCCATGAGGTATGGAAATTGAGGGATTTGGAGAAGCGCCGGTTGACCAATGCCAACTGGCTCAGGCTCTGCTCCGAAAGTCTGGTGTTCACTGGAGCCCCTAGTGGTGGGGACAGACTTGGCTGCAGATAGACAGAGGGTCGTGAGATGTGTACTGACTGGGGAGAACCCAGGGATATTGTGAAATGGCATACAGCGGGGGTGAAGTCCAGGCAAAAGGTCAGGGCTGGCGGCAAACAACAAATCCAGGAAACAGGCAGAGATCGAGGTCACAGGCAATACAGCAGAGTCCAGTACACGGTCCAAGGTCATACACAGCAAGATCAATCCAAAGGCAAAGAAGGGGAACTGAGCAGGGAGTAGGTAAGTATGCACAGAGCAGGAACTATAACCAGCAGTGAGGCCCAGTCCTCACTGCCTTAAATACTAATGGACAAATCAGAAAGGAGGAGGACAGGGCTGACAATGAGCCTCAGGAGGCTGCTAATTAATTACTAGCTGGGAACTAGCATAGGTAATAACATAACCAGGAAGCATGTATAAAAATATAAATGAACCAGTTTAAATAATATGAGAGCTCCCCCTGGAGTTGGAGGATGTCACTACACCCTCCTGCATCTATGCAACAAGGATAATCCCAAAGAATAAAACCAGAGCATAGAAATAGAGCACGCGCCCGGCTGCTAGATCACGCCAGGATGTGGCGTACCGCCGCGGCTCGTGACACAGGGGAGCCTGTTCTCACAGACTGGTAACATTGGATCCCAGAAGACATACTAGGGGGTTGAGGTCCTTGTCCGACCCTCCCATTGGTGTACACTGGGCAGAACATTGACCCCAGGAGCCTGTTCTGGGTCTTCCACTTAATGGATTTGAAAACATTTAATATAAAAGCAAAAGCGACACTGGGCAGCCATCTCATGGATGTGTTGGAAGAGTTGCTAAGCTGCTAATTATTTTTAAAATGTTGACAGTTACATCCAACTCATTGATAACTTAATAACTTGAAGATTTAAACCCGGGCAACGCGAGTACTTCAGCTAGTATGTTATATCAATGAAGTGTTAAAAAATATGTAAACCAGACAGTTCAGATTGGCCAATATCTGGCCTTCCCTCACAACTAAGTACGTGTAACTCACATTGATGCAGATTTGGTTGTGAAAAAAAATCTTTATTATTGATAAGACAATGCAATTGAAAGTCCACATTCTGAGATATTAAAAGGACAGAATTTGGCACTGACAAAAAATACATGTATAGGTGGAGATATAATGGCTGATGATTTACGATATGTGATGGAGTTAGAGTTAGAGAAACATATATACTGGGTAATTATTTTTTTATTTGCCATCAATGCATTTTCTTTCTTCGATTCAGAGTTACAAAATCCTTCATTAAGATCAGAGTGGACACAAGACCTCAACTTTGGTCAGCAGCATCAGTAGACATTTAAAATATGATGATAGACCAAGTCCACAATGTTAAATGGTGCAAGATGGCATTGTTCTTGCTCCCACCCATCCGTATGTTGACAAGGACATGCACATAGTTTACCAAACCAAGCACTTCAGCGACAGGGATTGCCAATTTTGTGGCTGAAGTGCTTGATTTATTTGGGCTGACTTTTATTGGATTCAGCTCTCCCGCTGCCTTCATATGAAATAGTGAACTTCATACCAGCCCCAGCAGCATCGCTTTATTTGTTCAGCATCAACATTTTCTTTATCCTACCGTATTGTGGTCACACATGGACTTTCTATGAACTTTGACCTCTTCATTTACTAGCGCTAATATACTCACATTGATTTATTTTTCTATTTTACGTACATCTGAGTGACAAATGTATACTTGAATATTGCATTGTATATATTAGGGTTGCAACCCATCCATTACTGTGATTTCTTATTAAATGTTCAAATATTTATTGTCACAGACGTGACCTTAGTACCTGCAAGTATTGGCACTACTACACCAGGAGGCGCGGAGTCTAACACACAGCTGGTGTTCACCAGGGACCCCCGCAAGGAAGTTTGGACTTAGCGGCAACGACGTGCAGGTCGCGGCCCTCCCAGGTAGCTACTTGCGAGATATAGAGAAAGACGTAGTCAGACAGGCAGAGTCAGGAACCAACCGGGCAGATGAGGTACCGAATCAGAAGACAGAGAATGGTCAGCAGGCCGAGGTCAAACCAGAATATCAGGATGGGACAAATGGAGAATCCGAAAGCGAGGTCAGGAAGCCGGGTCAAAACACAGGAAACCAGAAGTTACTATACAGGGACACTGAGACTAAGTAAACCAGTTGCTCTGGCACCCTAATGGTGTCAGAGCAGGCTTTAAATAGGAAGTGAAGCTTCCTCATTGGTGGGCAGGGAATCGGCGGTCAGCTGTTCTGACCGCCGACAGGAACTGGAGAGACGCGTCCCGTTGCTATGGCGACGGGCGCGCCTGCGCACCTCGTCGCTGGAAGAGGCGTCCCCGTTGCTTGGCAACGGGGCGCTCTGGAGACAGACGTCCGTCCCTGCTCGAGGAGGAGGCGCAGGGACGGCGTCTGACAGTACCCCTCTCCTTACAATTGAGGGAATCACTGGGTACAGAACGATGTTTCAGGAAGTCTGCCAGTAGCCTAGGGGCATGCAAATCTTCTTTAAAGACCCAAGATCTCTCCTCTAGGCCGAAGCCTTTCCAGTGTACTAGGTATTGGAACCGACCTCGAACTTTGCGTTCAGCAAGAATTTGGCTAATCTCATATTCATTGCCCGTAGTAGTGGAAATGGCCTGAGGGACAGTGGAGGTATGAACAAATTTGTTTAGGACCAGCGGTTTGAGGAGGGAAATATGGAAGGTGTTATGAATCTTCATCTGTGGAGGAAGTTGGAGTCGAACCGTAACTGGATTAATTACTTGAGTTACTGGGAAAGGACCAATGAAACGAGGTGCCAGTTTCATGGAAGGAACACGTAATTTTAGATTCCTGGTGGACAGCCACACTTTGTACCCCACTTGGAGAGCTGGCACAACTCTTCTATGCTGATTGGCAGAAGATTTATAATGCCGTCCGGATTTCAGGAGGTTCTCTTTGGTGGTAGCCCATAACTTAGCCATATCTTGAGTCATGGCATGGGCGGCAGGAACCGTGGAGGAAGTGGAAGAGAACGTGGGGAGGGTAGGATGCGTCCCATACACAGTGAAGAAGGGCGAAAACCCCGAAGAACAATGGACATGATTGTTGTGTGTGAACTCGGCCCAAGGTAGCAGAAGACTCCAATTAGATTGGTTAAGAGATGAGAAACAACGAAGGAACGCCTCCAGGTCTTGGTTTACTCGCTCCATCTGGCCGTTCGTCTGGGGATGATATCCAGAGGAGAACTTGAGGGTAATACCTATATCTTTGCAGAAGGCTCTCCAGAAGCGAGACACGAACTGGACACCTCGGTCAGATATTATTTCCAGAGGGCACCCGTGGAGACGAAAGATTTCTTTGATGAAGACTTGTGCCAATTTGGATGCAGATGGAAGGCCTTTTAGAGGAACGAAATGAGCCATTTTAGAGAACCGGTCTACTGTGACCCAAATGGTGTCAAAGCCGCTGCTGGGTGGCAAATCAGTAATAAAATCCATCGAGATGCTGGACCATGGGCGATCAGGAATCGGAAGAGGTTGTAACAATCCAGCGGGGGATTGTCTAGGCACTTTGTTCTGGGCACAAACAGAGCATGAGGCTACAAACTCTTGGACATCCGTACGGGCCGTTGGCCACCAGTAGTGTCGTGATAACAGCGAGAGAGTCTTCTCAGTACCAGCATGACCGGCAAATCTAGAGGCATGAGCCCAACGTAACGCCTTTAAGCGTAGATGTGGTACTAGAAAGGAACAGCCCACAGGAGGAGTACGGGTGATGGCTACAATACAGGAGGGTTCAAACACTGGTGGGGGTACAGTAGTGGGTGAAGAATCGGAGACATCGAAAGAGTGGGAGAGGGCATCAGCTTTGGAATTGAGATAACCAGCACGATAAGTAAGAATGAGATTAAAGCGGGCGAAGAATGAGGACCATCTGGCTTGCCGGGGGTTGAGACACCGAGCATCCCGGAGATAGATGAGGTTCTTGTGGTCGGTGAATACCGTAACAGGATGACGTGCCCCTTCTAGAAGATGGCTCCATTCTTCGAGTGCAGACTTCACCGCCAATAACTCTTTATCCCCTATACCGTAGTTAGATTCAGAGGAAGTGAATCTCCTCGAAAAGAACCCACATGGCAGCAGTCCCCCTGAAATGGATTCTTGTGAAAGAACTGCCCCGACTCCTACTGCAGATGTGTCCACTTCTACCAGGAATGGTTTATCTTGATCCGGTTGAACAAGTACAGAGGCGGAAGAAAAGGCTTTCTTGAGTGCTTCGAAGGCGTCGATGGCCTCCGTGGGCCAAACATGAGGATTAGCAGTTTTCTTAGTCAGAGCGGTAATTGGTGCGATGATAGAAGAAAACCGTGGAATGAACTGCCGGTAATAGTTGGCGAAGCCAATGAATCTCTGGGTAGCTTTCAGACCCATAGGTCTAGGCCATTTGAGGATGGCAGATAGCTTGACTGGATCCATCTGTAGACCGGAGCCTGACACGATGTAGCCCAGGAAGGGAATCTGTGGCTTCTCAAATACACATTTCTCCAGCTTACAATACAACTTATTGGCTCGTAGACGAGACAGGACCTCACTTACATGAACACGATGGCTGGTCAAGTCTGAAGAAAAGATTAAGATGTCATCCAGATAAGCTACTACGGAGATGTAGAGAAGGTCTTGGAAAATCTCATTAATAAAAGATTGGAAAACAGCGGGGGCATTGCACAACCCGAAGGGCATGACCAGGTATTCGAAGTGGCCTTCTTTAGTGCAGAATGCAGTCTTCCACTCGTCTCCTGAGCGTATACGAATGAGGTTATACGCCCCCCGTAGGTCTAGCTTAGTAAAGACCTTGGATCCTGCGATTCTATCAAAGAGCTCAGAGATGAGAGGTAACGGGTATCTGTTTGAAATAGATAATCCCAAAGGCGCCAGATAATATACTGTAAACACAGATTTATTCTCATTACAGTTGAACCGCATATAAAATCAGTGCACTGATACAATCATTGATATTGTTACACACTTACATACAAATATCCAGTGTTGAAAGGGAACGCTCATATATAAAAGTATAGTCACTGTGCATCTCAATACATGATACAATCATATACAGACTAAACACAAGCTGCTTGTGGCCAATACTCAAATGATAATTTGTTCATTGAAAGAATGCAAAATGTCCCATTCCAGTTCCTCACAAGATGTACAGCTGTAGCAATAAAACACATATATCCATATGGATCAAGCCCTCCGGGGATAATGAGGTGGCGAGTCACTTATTTGCAATCCATAGTAGTTGATTGCCGCCAGACCCGAGCGGTGTATGTGAGAATAGGTGCCCCGTACTTACTCATACAGCTGTGAGCTGTCTTGAATAAAATAATCACTCTAATAGTGAGGACAGAGTACAAGACCGATGGCCTCTTATTGTCAAAAAGCAGTCTGGTAATGGGAGGCACAATGGTCTCTCAATAAGGTGTGCCCAAAGGATCGCTTACCCGGTAGTTGATTTTTGCACAAAGGTGCCAATCCTTGGCAGTTGTTTCGTGTCTTGGATGACTCTATAATCCAAAGGAATGGACGCGGCCGCGTCGTCTTCTTCGCGCATGCGCACTTCGCAGTGTCGGGTTTCCGTTTGTAGGACCGTTCTCGCGAGCACAGCGGGATAGAAGTTCCGTTTGATAATGCAATAGTGTCCGTTTCCTACGCGTTTCGCCGGGATACGGCTTCGTCAGGGAAGAATGCATTTGGGGTGAAGAGTCATCCTTTTTATAGAGGCTCCTTATCTTTTGAGTAATCCATGGTGGGTCACTTCGATGGGGAGGTTGGTGTCTTAAAGGGCCAGTCATTTTACATCGGGTGCTGATTGTTTTTGCACACATCAGTTTTTTTCTTTTTTTTCCAGGATGATAACATAGTGAAATTAAAGTGAATAAAAGTTCCAAAGTCCACTTCTACTCCTGTTTCATGAATATTGTTATTGCACCATTATATATAGTTCATATATAGAGATTTCATAGTCCACATATCATTTATTCCTTATTTACATAATGGCACCTATTATGGTTGCCTAGCTGAAATTATAAAGGTAGACGTCCCCAATCCCCAAATTCTATCAAACTTGGGGTCACTGGTTAAACCAAGACCAAACATCTCTTCCCCTTTACTTAATTTATTTCCAAGCATAGTCACTCTACATAAGAGTAAAATTTCTTTGAAAACAAGTGTGGCTATAAAAACTCACACAGGGATTAGCCCAGTTCACATTTTGTTGGAGATGGGTTGCCTATGGGTCTTGTTGTATACACCAGATATGTATTGCTACATTTGGGATGGGGTCCAAAAATAATATAGATGATATATTAGTTCAATATTGTGATGAAAAGATTACAGAAATTTTGCCAGTTCAAAATCTATGTTTAGACCATGAGGAGTCAGTGTTTTAGCCGTGTAAATCCATTTTGTCTCCTCTTTGGATAGGCATTCAATGTAGTCTGTTCTTTATAGTGATGGCGTTCAATCGCCGGTAGTCAATACACGGCCGTAGGGAACCGTCTTTCTTCTTGACGAAGAAAAATCCCGCGCCCGCGGGAGAGGAAGATTTCCTGATAAAGCCACGTTGAAGATTCTCAGAAATATAGGTGGTCATGGCAGTATTCTCAGGGAGAGATAGGGGATAGATTCTGCCCTTAGGAAGAGGTTTATCAGGTAGTAATTCGATGGAGCAGTCCCAGGGCCGATGGGGGGGCAGGACCTCGGCCGCAGCTTTGCAAAACACATCCTGATAAGCAATATATGGAAGCGGCAGTTCAACGTGTGGAGATATCAGAAGACAAGGAAGAGAGGTCTGGCTGGGTTTTAGACCAGACAAACAGGACTTAAAACATTGTGGGCCCCAAGAAGTAACCATCGCACGATTCCAATCCAATTGGGGTGAATGAAGCTTGAGCCAAGGTAATCCTAGAATGACGGTGTTGACAGAACGAGGAAGAACCAGGAACTCGATGACTTCAGAATGTAGCACCCCTACCGTCAGCCGAACTGGGGCGCAGGCGTGAGAAACAGACCCGTTGGAGATCCGATTCCCATCTACCGCGGTGAGGAATAACGGCTGAGGCAATTTGATAGTAGTTAATTGGAGTTGCGATGCCAGAGTGGCAGAGATGAAATTTCCGGCAGAGCCGGAATCCACAAAGGCTAAGGTCTCAAAGGGGCCGACAGAGGTATGCAAGGAGATGGGCATGAGGCAGTCGTTACTAGCAATGGTGTAGGGAGTAATAATTCCAACTCCTAAATCGGCCTCCCTTCCACCAATTAGGAGGGGGCGTTTCCCGGTCTCTTGGTACAAGATGAGATGGTATGACCAGGATCTCCACAATACAAACATAAGTTTTGCTTGAAGCGATGTTGACGTTCCTCGGCGGACAGCCGGGAACGGCCGATTTGCATCGGTTCTTCAGGAAGGACCGGGTTTTGAAACATGGGAGCAAGGCGAGTAGAGGACCGTCTGGAAGTGGCACGTTCCAGAGTCCGCTCACGGAAATGTAGATCAATGCGATTGCATAAAGAAATCAGGGAATCCAAATCAGCGGGAAGCTCACGGGAAGTTAACTCATCCTTAACTCGGTCTGAGAGTCCTTGCCAAAAGGTTGCTACCAAGGCTTCGTTATTCCAACTGAGCTCAGAGGACAGCGTGCGGAATTGTATAGCATACTGCCCGACGGTCAGGGATCCCTGGCGGAGGTTCAGGAGACTGGAGGCAGCCGAGGAGATGCGTCCGGGCTCATCAAAAACCTTGCGGAAGGTTTCAATGAAGGTGGTGACGTTGGACAGCATAGGGTCATCTCGCTCCCACAGGGGGGAGGCCCAAGCAAGGGCCTGTCCGGATAATAAGGACATAATAAACGCCACCTTAATGCGTTCAGAGGGAAAAGATGCAGGACTACACTCGAAGTGGATCAGACACTGATTAAGGAATCCTCTGCATCTTTTAGGCTCGCCATCAAACTTGTCCGGTGGAGAGAGTCTCAGGGCTGTAGAGGAAACCACTGCAGGAGAGGAGGAGGTGGCGGCGACTACCGTGGTAGTCACGGGAACATTTTGAGCAGAAGCCATGGAGACCTGGAGGGTCTCAAGACGAGTTGCGACTCCTTGGATACAGTGAAGTAACTGTGCCTGCTCTGCTTCTTGCGTCTCCACCCTATGAGCCAAGTGGAGTAGAAGGTCACGTGCAGAGGGTTCATTAGATGAGTCGGTTGACATGGCCAGAGCAAACTGTCACAGACGTGACCTTAGTACCTGCAAGTATTGGCACTACTACACCAGGAGGCGCGGAGTCTAACACGCCGCTGGTGTTCACCAGGGACCCCCGCAAGGAAGTTTGGACTTAGCGGCAACGACGTGCAGGTCGCGGCCCTCCCAGGTAGCTACTTGCGAGATATAGAGAAAGACGTAGTCAGACAGGCAGAGTCAGGAACCAACCGGGCAGATGAGGTACCGAATCAGAAGACAGAGAATGGTCAGCAGGCCGAGGTCAAACCAGAATATCAGGATGGGACAAATGGAGAATCCGAAAGCGAGGTCAGGAAGCCGGGTCAAAACACAGGAAACCAGAAGTTACTATACAGGGACACTGAGACTAAGTAAACCAGTTGCTCTGGCACCCTAATGGTGTCAGAGCAGGCTTTAAATAGGAAGTGAAGCTTCCTCATTGGTGGGCAGGGAATCGGCGGTCAGCTGTTCTGACCGCCGTCAGGAACTGGAGAGACGCGTCCCGTTGCTATGGCGACGGGCGCGCCTGCGCACCTCGTCGCTGGAAGAGGCGTCCCCGTTGCTTGGCAACGGGGCGCTCTGGAGACAGACGTCCGTCCCTGCTCGAGGAGGAGGCGCAGGGACGGCGTCTGACATTTATCTGTTCACTCTGTTCAATGCGCCCAGGGAGTTTACTCACTATACAACTTACTAATGGTTGAGCTATCCCTTCCTTTTCCAACTCCAAGTGACTGCAATCTATAGACCTCATTATATAGGGAGCGCTAAACTACTATCTTTACCAGCATGTGCAATACATTGGAGAGGGACAGGTGTGGTAGTATAAGAGCTCATTAGATGAACAGTGGCGGAATCATTAGACATTTAACAGGTGAAAGTCCAAGGGAACAATGTTAAGTGGTGCAAGATGGCATTGTCCTTGGGTCCAACTACTGATCTGTGATTATATATGCCTATGTTCAACATTAAATGATGACATAATATGGTGAGCAACCTAATATACAGGGTAGAAAGTTGACTATAATGACTTAATCCTAACCCTGTCCCTATCCTTAACACTTTCCCTATCCCTAACCCTGTCCCGAACTCCAACCCTATAATAATACTGACGACATTTGAATTGACCCCCTAATCATACTGTCCACCATGTGAATTGGCGACCTAATAATACTGTCGAACCTGAATTGTCAATTAATGTTGTTGACATTATAAATGTCAAATAAATGAATGTTCAGCTGTTGAACGCATAGCTTTTTTACTGTTACACAAGCTGATGGACCAAGGCCAAAATGTAAAATAGTGCAAGATGGAATTGTCCTTGGGCTCACTTACCCATTTGTTAAAAAGTGCATAGTTTAACAAATCAAGCACTTCAGCGACAGGGGCTGACACTTTTGTGGCTAAAGTTCTGGATTTGAACATTTATTTTAAGCCTGACCAGATGTTATAACCTTTCACTTTGGTGTACTGATGTGTTGTTGACTCATCATCAGTGTGACTTTTAGAAAATGGAAGTCTTTTTCTGACAGTAGCATTTGAAAGTGAAGCTAAAGCAGGGAGCGTGTCATGTGAGACTTAAGGAAACGTGTCATGTGTGATTTGGCAACCAGCAGTAATATGACTGCTGGTGTCGGACACGTGAATCCTATAACATACGTCTTATACCTACGTAACCGATTCCGCTGCCTCTTCTAGCAGCGTCTTCTGCTCTCTGCAGTGCATTATGGGATGCTGAACTGTAAAGCGAATGTATCACCTTTTTCCAAGATATCAAATAATATCCAGTTTCAAAAGGGCTTTAAAAACCCACCTTTTTCTTAAAGCTTTCCAGTCTCCCACTTAACTATCTACCTTATCCTCTGCCTCTCCCCCTTCTTTCCCCTTCCCTGCCTCCGTCCCTCTACTCTCCCTCTCTCCCCTGCGTTTCTCCATCTGTTCACCCCTCCCCTTAGATTGTACGCTCCTCTGAGCAGGGCCATCTCTCCTCCTGTTTCCACCACTTCTAACTCTGCTCTCCAGCTACTTTGTCCTCCTCCTCGAGGGCCCTCTTCCCCCCTTTGGGGGTCTCCCTGTCTTCCACGCCCTCCTTTTGGGCCCCGTCATTTGCGGATACTCCCCCCGCCCTCAGCTGTGCATTGAGCTTACTGAGTTACTGTGCTTTATGTTTACTGTACTGTGCTGTCTCACCTTGTATTGTAATTTGTTTTTGTCCCTGTACGGCGCCACGGACACCTTGTGGCGCCCTATAAATAAAAATGAATAATAATAATAATTAATAACCATGCTTGATCCTAGGTTTAAGTCATATATAATTTCTTTCTTTCCAATTGACACAAATCTTTACAGATGTAAACAGCTCCCTGTGAGCAAGGAGTTGACAGCTTCACATATAGCACTCATGGATACCCTCCTTAGACTGTCCTCAGGAATCTGGGACTGCCTAAGTTATTCTTCAGCCTCAGTGCTTTTTTTTCATGCACTGTTTTGGCTGGTAACAGTGACAGATCTACACTTTAAGCAACAAGGTGGTGCACGAAAGTTAAGGAAGAATCACGACTGTGTTTTGGAATGGCCATATACCAGCAGTAGCAGGACCTCTACTAGCAAAAATTGTGCATTGTCTCGGTCTTGTCTTGCCACTGCAGGTGATGAGTGGAATGTTAGCTATTTTCATTTTTTGGAACAAATCGCCACATTCATCAGAAACTTACTCCTGCTCCTTACATCAAGAGCTGATGCTTTCTTTGAGATTGAATTTGACAAATAGTGTTTGGATTTTGAGGATGGTTGTGACAGGATGGACCTCCTATTCTACCCTGTCTGTGCTTTGCTGGGGACCGGCTGGGATAACTTGCCCCTGTCCCTTTTTCTTTATCCCAAATGTGGCCTCTAGCCGCAGTAGGGAGTTTTGTTTCTGCCACCACTAAGTTCCTTCTCCAGCACCTAGAACCACGTCCTTCTGGGTAACTCTCGCTGCTACTGTACCCCCTTGCTGGCCACCTGACTGATATATCTGACCTCTTGCCTTCAGACCAGACTGGCCAGAGCTGCAGGTAGTGGAGAGAGCATTGGTACTGGATGCAGGGTTCCAATGTCAAAACAGCCAGATAACTGATTAGATTGGTCTAATCTGTAGGTCACAGGAAATACAGCACAGGTAAGTAGTTGTCAAAACCGCTGTGATGTTTTATTAGCTCAAGTGACCTAATAAGGACAGTTACACATGCCAGTTTGCATTACCAGCAATATTTCAAGAAGTGTACGGATGGAATAGTACCTATAGATGGTCAAACAGTACACTTATAATACAGATTTACATATATACCCTGGCAGGAGGTAATCCAGCCTCCTGCCCCTCTAACCAATACAGGTGCTTCATGCAGCCCGCACAGAACTCAGCCTGGAGGGGTTTAACACCTTTTTACATTGCTGCTAGCGGCACCACTATGTCTGAGGTTTTCTATTGAATGTTTACCATCAGGATATAACATTTCTCTAATCTTGCTTTGAACGCAATTTAACTTGCAAAATTCACATTCATCTGTGATCACTTGCATAGTAAGTATAATTACCTCCTCCTGTCTTTCAGGCTCAACAGACGTTTTAGTCATTCAGCGATAAAAAAGTTTAATTATCTGTCTCCAAACATGACATACTGTCTCAGAAGTCAACACATTTTCACACATCTCAATATAAAAAGTACATTTGCAATGATATACAGTGGTGCATTGCAACTCCTAATTAAAATAAATATCTACAATAAGTTATTTATAGGTGATCCAGCCACAATGTTTTTTTCTAAATTTCTTCCCGCATTAACTTTTTTTTACCAGTAGAGGTCGTAACAGCAAAAGTAGTACTACAGCCAGTACTAGTGCATGCATGCTCCTGATCTGTACAGTGAGCCATGGTTGGCAAGAGGAGTAATGTACTTTAAAAAGTTGGGGCTACATGTAGCTGCATGAAACCATACAAGGGGAACGCCCAAAAAGATAATAAAAGGAAATAAATTTATCTTATGACTCTTAAGTTATGACACTGCTTCACAATATACTTATAATTTTAAAACTTTGCTGTTATTTCTTAACAAATACATTTTATATTTTTTGGGTGGGTTGTGCTGCTCAGAACACTCTATTTTCCCTGCTTGAGTACTGCTGCTGACCCTCACATGCAGACACCTTTTTTCCCACTTAATATAGAGGTCACTGAATGACCATTAACAACTTGACAAGTATTGAAAAATAGAAAAGATTACAATATCTACCTTTTTTGGGGGTGTGCAGCTGCGCTGACATTCATAGGCAAACATTCTTTTATTTCCAATTAAATATAGATATCAACTTGTTAATGGTCATTCAGTCACAAGTGTTGAAAAATAGAAAAAGTTTAGAATGTAGAGTTCTTTGGAGGGATTCTGCTGCTGACCCTCACATGTATACGCTCCTTTTTTCCAACTTAATACTTAATGCTTAATATCACTGCCCAGCACAAGATTACTTTCACTAGAAAAATTTAAACATATTAAAGAGAAAAATCAAATTGTTTTTGAGGATCTGCTGCTAATAGTCATACAGCAAAAGCACATTGTTTTTCTCCACTAAATATTAGTTAGTTCAGAATGATGTCTAACTCATATAGGGCAGCACAGTGGCTCAGTGGTTAGCACTTCTGCCGCACAGCACTGGGGTCATGAGTTCAATTCCCGACCATGGCCTTATCTGTGTGGAGCTTGTATGTTCTCCCCGTGTTTGTGTGGGTTTCCTCCGGGTGCTCCGGTTTCCTCCCACACTCCAAAAACATACTGGTAGGTTAATTGGCTGATAACAAATTGACCCTAGTCTGTCTATCTGTGTCTGTCTGTGTGTGTGTTAGGGAATTTAGACTGTAAGCTCCAATGGGGCAGGGACTGATGTGAGTGAGTTCTCTGTACAGCGCTGCAGAATCAGTGGCGCTATATAAATAAATGGTGATGATGATGATGATAGTACTATATATGGAAACATAGATCTGCAAAGTATTCAAACTCACTGATCTCTAAACTGCATCAAAATAAATAATAATCAATCACAGCCATTATTAAAAAATATATAATTATACTGTTAACCGTTATTAAAATGTTTGATAAAACAAATCTTTAAATTGTACTTACGCATGTGAGTACTGCATGTACTGATTACACAGAGTGCATTTCCACCCAGATTCAAATCAAAACATACCTTGAAATACACTTGAGTTTAAATACAGTAGGACATACGCACTAGTTCTGTGCTCTTTTTAAACATGCAAATTAGCAAGTAAAAAAATTCAGATTTACTTGCAGAGATAATAGAAATATAAAGGCAACAATCTATTTTTATAATCTCCTTGCTATTTGTATGCGTGCATGTGACCCGGGTGTGGTTATTGTAATACTGTGTACTTTGACCTGTACCATACGTTACCTCTGCAGATTACGGGAGCAGCAATGTGAATATCTCTAAACAGGAGTTATAAGGTAAACGTTTCTGTTTAATTGAAATATGTATCTCATATGATATTTATTATTTTACTTGACAGACTTTAAATACAGCTTTTCTGCTTCTCCCTTTGTACCCGCATAGTACAAGAATGTATGTAATGTTATTATCTGCCAGACATGGCGGCATCTAGTCATTCGGATGACTGAGAGGGCAACTGAAATGGCACATTCTCATCTTACATGAATTATGTAATAGTAGTGAGTGTACACTTTAAAAGATAAATATAGATAATGTGATCATTATTACATCCAGCAACATGGTTGAATGGATTGTAACTTTAATGTAAATCCCTACATTTTACTGTGTCCCAAATCCTGCTGCCTCGGACAGCCATGCTGACAGGAAGAGTGTGTAACTTATAAAGTATTAATTGCAAATAGGTATTTAATTATATACACAAGACAGAGCTCACAGGACACAGTAAGTGGTCTGTATAGTCCGGGTGAACGCACCTCACACAGTAGACAAACCTTGGACACACCTTTTTAACCCTTTAGGCTGCGTACCCTTTCACCCCCTCCCTGTACGGTGAGCGGGAAATGTTTGAGCAAATAAATGTTCTTAATGTATTATACAGTCAGTACTGTGCATTTTGCAAATAATGTCTACCCTAATTGTCTAATATAAAATATATAGTGACTGTGAATATTGGGGTCCATTTAGAGTTGTACGTAAATGTTTTGTTTAACGGCAAGCAGAACAGGGTTGGGAAGGGGCAGACTAACATAGGCAATATGCAGTATGGGTGTGCTGAGGGCAAGCGTTAGCAGATGCGGCCGATTCAAGTTCAGGGTAACTCTCAGGTACGTGTTTTTTAGCTGTATCACTGGCACCAGCTACAGGACGGATGTAAGTACCGTGTGAGAGTGATGACTACACGTATGCATGCTAGAACATGTGTTTGCAAGTAAGAGAAACTGTAAAATGTATTTTATGGACAGTAGACATTAATAACATCCTGTTTTATATATTTCATGCAAAAAAATATATTAATGATTACAGCATTATTGGGAAGCACAATGGCTTAGTGGTTAGCACTTCTTCCTCACAGCACTGAGGTCACGTGTTCAATTCCCGACCATGTCCTATCTGTGTGGAGTTTGTATGTTCTCCCTGTGTTTGCGTGGGTTTCTTCCAGGTGCTCCAGTTTCCTCCCACACACCAAAAACATACTGGTAGGTTAATTAGCTGCTATCTAAATTGACCCTAGTCTGTCTGTGTGTGTGTGTATGTGAGAGAATTTAGACTTCCAGAAGAGATGATAGACTTGAAGAAGGAATGTTTAGTGAGGGAGAGAGCGGAACTGTAGGATGAGAGGATAAACTTGAAATGAAGGAAGTCTGCCAAGAACAAGATTTCCTGCAGTGGCATTTTTGACAGGAACAGGATAGATTTGGAGTGCAAAATGTGACAGGATAGATGTCCTTTTTCACCCTGTCATGTTGCTGTGGACCCGCTGGGCCTGCCTTACCACCGTCCCCTTTCTTTATCCCAATTACACTCCCTCTAACTGCTATAGGGACTCTGATACCACCACCAGGCTCCTTCTGGGTACCGGGAGCCGCTTCCTTCTGGCTACGCTTTCTGCTAGCACCCCTTTGCTGGGCATCTGGGTTAGTACCCCTTACCTCTTCCTACAGATCAGGTTTGCTGTGGATGGTTCTTCCTGGCCTCTCACAACACCCAGAGCTGCAGACCTCAGAACAGCCAGATAATGTTTTAGAGTGGTCTAATCTGTAGGTCATAGGAATTACAGCAAGTAAGTAGGTATCAAAGTAGGATCTTGAAGTGGTGATGTTCATTGCTCAGAAATGGTCCTTATTAGGACAGTTACACACTAGTTGAAGGTACTAGTGATATTCCAGAAGTCTAAATGGTATACAACAGTTGAAATCTAAAATTCAGTTTTTTTTAGACGGTTTCTGACACACATGTTGGCAGGGGGTAAACCCGCTCCTTGCCCATACCTGGCACCACAACGTCTGAGATATTATATTCAATGTTTAGCATCAGGATGTAATTTATTTTCTAACCTTGGATTTAACACAATTTAAAATGAACAAAGTTCAAATCAATCTGTTATTTCCTAAATAACTTGCTGTTACATTATTCAAATAGGCTCCCTCTCTCTATATGACACAGGTTGAAAGGCTAATAACCCCTGGCTGTGCATGAGGGTGAAAAAGATTTGCTAATCACTCGAAGATGAAAAGGCTTAATTAGCATGGGATTACATTTCTTCAGACAGGTACAGAAACAAGTTTCCTCCAAAATCTCATAATAAATCAATAAATTAACAATATGAAAATAGATACATACACACTCCCAGTACCGAGACTTAACCCATTTTGGCGATGCTCGTTGGTTGTCTGGTTGGGGCAGTCCAGGTTGAATAGAGGGGAGAGGAGAGATTCAAGTGAAGAGGCGAAAATAGCAGGATCAAGAACATCAAGATTGCATCTAGTAAGGGTAGATTTGGACATGGGTTGGGTGCAGGTGATGAGGATAGAATGAAGGAGAGGAGATGGTGGTCAGAGAGTGGGAAGGGAGATAAGGTTAGAGAAGTCAGAAAGAGCACATTGATGGGAGAAGACAAGGTCATTGGGATTGACCAAAGGTGGTGGACAGGGGCTGGCTGGCAGACTTTAGCCCGGGGGGCAAGCACATAGCACTGGCCCATAAGCAGCGACCCATCCTTAAATTTATCAAATATAAAAAGGCTATTTTAGTGTTGCTTAATGCAGCAATACTCTATTATTATAAATGATAAATCTTAAATAATGAATACAAAAAATGCAACAAAAAACAAACCTCACTTTATATTGTATTTTATTTTATATGTTACTTCTCCCTACAGCACTTTTGTTTTTTTAACATACCTTGTTTATTATAATGGGGTAAAAATCATATTATAGCAATAGATTGTTCTATTACAGTACTGAATACAGGGGCTGATTTATCAAAATGCAAAAAGACCTTTTACTTTAAAAACCTGGGGCCTGATTCATTAAGGATCTTAAATGAAGAGGATTCTTATTTCAGTCTCCTGGACAAAACCATGTTACATTGCAAGGGGTGCAAATGAGTGTTCTGTTTTGCCCATAAGTTAAATACTGACTGTTTTTTCATGTAGCACACAAATATCAACTTTAAATTTCAGAGTACAAATAAGCTATCAAGTATTTGTGTGCTGCATGAAAAAACAGTCAGTATTTAACTTATGTGCAAAACAGAACACTCATTTGCACCCCTTGCAATGTAACATGGTTTTGTCCAGGAGACTGAAATAAGAATCCTCTTCATTTAAGATCCTTAATGATTCAGGCCCCTGATGTTTTTGCCAGCAAAGGGCTTGTTTTTGCTTTGGACTATATACTAATAGGGTTAATATTTGTTTTAGGGTTAACCTAAAGCAAATAATATGAGGAGTGGTACTGGGATGAGGAGCAGAGCATTAGATGTCAATCTGACACCCTGTCACAGAGCTGGATTAAGGTTCCGGGGAGCCCAGGGTACTTTAGACAGGGGGGACACTATGATGTAACATGGTTACCATTTTAGACAAATACACAGGCACTACTGTGTACACTATTATTAGGTGCACGCAGCTCTTCCTTCACGAAGCAGGATATACCTCCCAACTGTCCATGAAGTCAGACCAAGTCGTGACTAAGTGAGACGTTCACCCAAATTCGGGACTGCTCCAACAGATTCAGGACAGTTGGTAGACTGTGCTGCTCTCTTCTACCTGTTCTTGTCAATTTTACCACTTGTGGCTGCTGGTGTCTTTAGATCAGTTACTGGTTGTCTGGATCCTGGAATGTTGGAGGGCCTATTTGGAAAAAAACTGGGTACATGAAACTTAGAAAACTCCAACCAGCCTCGCTGTTAAATCAGTATAACACCAACGTTTTATAATAAAGCCTGCCTCCAGCCCGAAATTAAATTTATAGTATTCACATTTAATAAATAGATCTATTTCTCACAACATTAAATAGTATTCCCATTTGATAAATAAATCTATTTTGCTCCCACCAAATAGCCTGACCAATAAATTAAATAGCATTTACGTTTAATAAATATACCATTTTCCACAACCATCCCAGACATTAAATAATTCATAATCACATTTAAAACTAGACCTATTTTTTGCCAAACAGCCCACATTCCATTAAATGCTCTTAAACCACCCCATCTTAACTTCATTGGCCCCACTATTAAATTAAATTGCCCCACCACCCATAAATAAAATAGCACCCATAGTTAACCCCTAACCTGCACTCCACAATTAAATTAATAGCCTACCTCCCACACTATATTAAGATCCCCCTTCCCTCACACATTATATTAATATACTGGCCCCCTCATACACACAATTAACTAGCCCATTCACACACAATATATACTGGCCACACACACACACATACACACACAATAGATACTGGCCGACACACACACAAAAGATACTGGCCACACACACACACAATAGATACTGGCCACACACACACACACACACACACACACACACACACAAAATAGATACTGGCCACAAACACACACACACACACACAATAAATACTGGCCACACACCCACACACACACGCGATAGATACTGGTCACACACACACACACATACACACACACACACAATAGACACTGGCCCCTATCACACATAATAGATACTGGCCCCTATCACACATAATAGATACTGGCCACACACACAATAGATACTGGCCACACATATAATGAATACTGGCCACACAAACACAATAGATACTGGCCACACACACAATATACTGACACACACACACTGTAGTGACACACACACTATACTGACATACACACACTGTACACTGACATACCACCTCGCTGCCCCCACCGGCACTAGGATGATAGAGGGGAGATCTGAGGAGAGGTAGTGGTAAAGCCAGGCAGTGAAAATATAAAAAAATATCAAAAAATGAGGCAGTGCGACCAGGGGGGCAGTAGATGACTGAGATACAGAGATGGATGTGGTAGAAGAGATGGATAGAGTGGACTTCAAAGGAGGAGACTGAAAGTGAGGGCTCAGGGGAGATGACATGAAAGGTACAATTGGGGGATAGGAGGAATCCCACCCTGCCAACTGGGCAGTCATCAGGTCTGATGGAGTGGGTGAAAGAGAGGCCCCCATAGGAGAGTGCAGCAAGGAAAGCACCATCAGTGGAAGAAAGCCAGGTTTCTGTGAAGGTTAAGAGAGTTGGACATGAAGAGTTCATGGAGAGAGTGCACTTTGTTGCGGATGCATGTGGAATTCCACAGAGCACAGGAGAAAATGGGAGATGAAAGTGTGGAGATATGAATGACATTGGCGGGGTTGCTGGTTTGTGTGGGTGGTGTTGGGGTATCGGGGTTCACTGATACTTCAATCAATTACCTTCACTGTCAGTCAGATTTTCATTGAATTGTAGTCGACTGGTGAACAGAAAAACACCCAACACCTGTATGATATAATTGTGACTGGATCACTATTAAATAACTTTTGGTAAAAATGTATTTAAAGCAAATAGCGCAGGTCACTTATTTATGTAATTGCATTTGCACTTATTTTTTTATATTGTTTATATTGTGGGACAGGTAATCGTTATTTCTGAGACCTGGGAAGAAATTTGTCTCTTGTCTAACCTTGCTATAGGATATGCATATTTCTGTTGTATATATCTGATACAATGAGCCTGTGTTTACCAAGCCTTTGGTGTATTGTGGTTTGGGGAAGTAGCTTGTTGTGGGTCCTTTTGTTGTTCTGTGGAAATGTGCATTTGGCGACTGTCTGAAGTATTCATGCCAGTCAGACCTTTTGACTTGCTAGTGAGTCTCCTACCTCTGAAATAAGATCCAGGAAATTCACAGCAAAGGTTTTAAGAATTGAATAGCCAAGTATAAATATTAGTGGCTTTGCAATGTATGTAAATCAATGTTTTGGTAAACGGGGTACATCCTGATTCTAAAAATAGCCTATGTCAGAACTGTATAAAATATGAACTGTGTGAGCATGTAATCATTCTTCTGACTTCATCTGACCTGATCACCCTGGTACCTTCAACTAGGGTGAGAGAAAATAAACATCTTGCTTCAAAGACCTGCTTGGAAACATCTTCAATATCGCTGTATTCCTGTGATCTCCAGATTAGACCCAAATCTAATAAGTTCTCTGGCTGTGTCTGAGGTTTGGACCCAAGCTTTTCTGGTACCACTGCTCTGCCTGCTACCGATGAAGCCTGGTCCATGTGATAGGCCAGGGGGGATCCATTCACAGCAACCCGGATCCATAGTAAGAGGTCCGGAGTTACCAATCCGGGTACACCAGCAACGAGATACGCTAGCAGCGTCAGTGACCCAGAAGGAACGTGGTTCTGAGTGCCATAGAAGGAGTCCAGTGGTGGCAGCATTATAAGCCCCCCTACTGCGTCAAGAGGGCGCATTTGGGATAACGAAAGGGAATGGTGACAAAGTAATCCCAGCCGGTTCCCAGCACCAACAAACAGGGTGGCATAGGCGGTCCATCCTGTCACAATAATGCTGAGTAATTCTGATTCTGTTGCAACCAGAGGTTACTTCAGGATCTTTATTTATACAGTAGATTAGAGGTATAGAAGTTTAACAACCAATTATAAGACAGTAGATTATGAAAACAACATGAAAACAACAAGCTAATTATACATTATGCGTACTCTGCAACTTGTCAGTTTAAACAAATCTTTCTTATTTATGCTTTTATCTTCTCAGGCATTCTGACACCAGTCTTGTTGTTACTTTACATAGAACGTTCAGCTGGGCGTCCTTGGGTTGTTCATGTTCTCTGTGAAAATCTTGTAACATTTCTCAGGGCTTCAATCTTTATCTCTTCTCATTCTGAGTAAGATACCTGCTAATTTCTTTTAAGACTATAACATATTATTTTCTAAAGTTTAGCACATGCTAGATATTAAATCAATAATCATACAATTTTACCCTTACAGTGGGTTGAATCTGGAATGGAGATTAAGGCAGGGGCTTAGGATGTGCATTGGGCGGGAGCAAGGAGATATAGTGAAAGACTAAGGAAGTAGGGAGAGGAAGGATAGAAGGGTGAGGATGGACAAGCAATTCAGTGAGCAAAGGGTCCAGGGGTACTAGGAAACGGATCAGGGGGTGAGAAGAAATACATTAATTTGTACATAACAGACTGGCTGACTAATTTGCGTGAGACTGACTGACTGACTGATAGATATTATCCATGTATTGGATAATAAGGTGAGCAATCAACAGTGATGACACAACTGAACAGACAAAACGAATGCAAAGAATTCATACCCTTCTGTTCATCTAGAGCTATTGGCCACATTACAAATAAAGAACTTCCTGTATAACTTACCATGTCTGAAGGGGGATTTTAGTGCCAAGAGTAAGCATCTCCCACCTTCAGAGATTTATTTTTCACCCGATGTTTTAAGGCCAGAGACAAGTAAGGTTTTATTGCCATTTTAAGTGCCCTCACAACCACACCTACCAGTGCCTGAACAGGGACCTTATCTCGCCAACAGTTGAGAACACTATTTTGAATCATCTTTGGTTAAATGTATCAAGGTGCAATTTTTCTGGCGATTTAAAATCACTGCAACTCGCCTTATATCGCCTCCAAATTGCATCTCCGCACTGCCGGATTTATTATCCTGTATGGAGCGTCCAACTCAAATCGTCCACTATGTGTAATGATTTCAAAACACCTATCCTGCTGGCGGTTTATTCAAAATCGCCAAAAAAGCACCAGAAAAGACCTATGCCTTTTAAGACCTGTGTCTATTAGGCTAGATAGCTCCAACAACATGCTGTTTCAGCTATCTTGCCAGTCATAACATAAGAAGAGCCAACATTAAATTATGAATTATAGAGTAACCATTATTTATTGATTAAGGGGACATGTCATGAATATGCTGCTAGCTGCCGTGACTTGGGGTGTTTGCTGTATGAGGTCACACACAATTACATCTCGCAGTCTTTCTCTCTACTTATTACACAGGTTATAGACCTTCTATATCGCCCCCCAAACAGGGTTCTCACACCCTCCACACACTTCAGATTTGCCACCACCTATTGAATACGGGCAATAGGACCCCAATATACTGTCCCACACTGGCACACAAGGCTTCTAGCTGTCAACAGACTAGCAAGACCCACACCAGCGAACAAAGGGTTAACTCAGAGTATCACTTACTTGAGTTGCATAATGCCATGGGAAATTGGCTAGGAAGATGGACAGCTTATCAATGTGGATTGAGTTTTCCAAATGACTGACAATTTGCTATAACTGGTTTCAGCTTTTTAAAGACACCTTTAAACCTTTCCTGCCTCCTGGGGTTGTGATTTGTGATACTTTTTCAATCATCATTTGCATGTTGTCTGATTTACTACCCAATTCTACCATGTGACCTCACTTTTCTGTGGAGTGTCACACAGACCCAATTTTATTATTAATAAATCCCCTATACATTTGTCCATCTTTTGATACCAAACACGATGAAATGATGACAATGTGACATACCTTTTCCAAAGAGATGTGATTATAGCTGTTACCAGATACAGCCAGTACCTGTTATTCACAACACTGGTGTGATTTCTGCTCCTCAGTATGGAGTGGCACACATATTTCCCAAAATATGAACTATGAAGTCAATTTCCTTTAAAGCTCATATTTGTATATATTTGTATATTTGTATAGGCAGTCTTTAAATGCTGTCTTTATCTACAAGGATCTCACCTAGGCATATGGCTCTGTAATTCACACCTAGTGGTTCTTTTGTGTTTACCATACCTCTTGAAATGAAGTCAATTAGGAAGTGATCAAAAACAATGAATGAAAACAGGATCAAAAAAATGGATGTCTAGGATCTGCATATCTTAAGCTGATCTCCTCAAAACGGGTTTCCTCATCCTAATTACCTCCTACTGGGCTAATTGTTTCCTTTTTAAAACATTTGGGGCTAGATTTACTAAGCTGCGGGTTTGAAAAAGTGGGGATGTTGCCTATAGCAACCAATCAGATTCTAGCTTTCATTTATTTAGTATTTTC
This sequence comes from Mixophyes australis, assembly GCA_036250195.1. Taxonomy (NCBI): domain Eukaryota; kingdom Metazoa; phylum Chordata; class Amphibia; order Anura; family Limnodynastidae; genus Mixophyes; species Mixophyes australis. The sequence continues at coordinate 3,394,709 of JAVHZZ010000001.1, read as the reverse complement.
TACAAAATGACAGCTAGAATCTGATTGGTTGCTATGGGCAACATCCCTACTTTTCCAAACCCGCAGCTTAGTAAATCTAGCCCTTGGTCTTACATTTATCTGAGGGGAAAATCAGGTTCACTTCTATGTATCAATGTAATATTTTATTTGGGCCCTGACATTCAATATTCTATTTCATCATATCAGATGTATGCTCTCATCCTGACAGGACAAAATTAATTTAAAATTAACTTACAAATAAATTAAGTGGGAAATATTATCTTACAATTAAATTGAAGGGGCAATATTACTTGATTACTCACAGGGCAATAACATAATTTTTTGATAGCGAAAAAAATATTATTAATGATGGCGACACCATTAATGAGCATACTTGTGCCCATGTGCAAGCTGCCTTTTGTAGTGCCAAAAATGTGTACTTTAATTGGTGTTCCCATCAGGTATAATAAGTGCTTCCACATTATAAAAAAAATTATTATATTGTTTCCCAATTGGTAATAAAATAGTATGCCCCAATAATATAATTATAACAATGTATTGCCCTTAAATATAATCATACATGGACCATTGTACCACTAATACATTAATAACATAATTTTGCCCGTATAAGATAATTAATAATTGTTTTTGTTCCTCTAATAAGAAATAATGATTTTCCTCATACTTATTAATTATATTGTGCCTCTTGTAATGTTATGAATGGCCACATAGCTAAAAACACAGACGATTTGAGCTCTTTCGCCTCTCAGAACCACCTTTATTTTTCTGGTGATTTTTTGGGGCGATTTACCATCGATTTGCAAAACAGCTGCTTCACATATTTCACGATTTGTATTTTTATCATGGCTAAAAGTTGAGAAATCTGTAATGCGGAGATTTTGAAAATGCTGTTTTTCTGTGGCTTCTCCTTTTCATACATCAGAGATTTGCAAATCGCCAGAAAAAAAATTTGCTGAAAAACAGCGATTTGGGCAAATGGCAGTTTGATATATTTTTCCCCTTGTCTTCATTCTCTCTCAACTCATGATCTCCTATGTTTTGAAGGGGTGCTTGTGAGCTCTTTTCAACTGTGGCTGTACTGTGACAGTGGGACCGGTTTTCTGGCATATAGAATAAGCCCTACAGAAAGTTTTACGGCTAGGTAGAATCCAGGCCAGTAAAACCTGCATAGAACTTGTTCTATAGTTCTGTCTTCCCCTAAGTGTCCGCCACCCACCTAAGTGTGCAGTTTATAACACGAAGGGTATATTAACCTGTAGAACTATTAATTGTTTTACCTTTCTCCCCTTCACAGTAACAACTCGAAACATCATTTTTGACAACATACAATGTCATACAGCCTGCTGAGAAGACAGGATTTGCTATTTTATCAACATTAGCAGCCAATTTAAAGACATATTGTAAATTAACATCATTTAACTGGTCACATGCAAAGCTCTGCAAAGATAACAGTTCTGGAAAATAAGACCATTCTATACCCTTACCTTAAGGCAAGGCAGGTTCCTCTACGATGTCATTAGCTAGTACCACTATTGGCTGCTCCGGTCTGGGCAACCAACAACACCTGGCTTGATCTTTATACTCTGCGACACCTTTTGGGTTGTTCCCAAGGTTCGAGGTCTATTCACTGTGTTTCTTTAGGAAGGCTATGTAGAATCGGACTTCTGACTGGTGAATCAGTTGCCGATCACTTGTCTCAGAATAAGTGGAAAAGGTAACTTAGGAGCTATGGCATGGTTTGGCCTTTAAGTGTAATGGCCAAAAGAGTCTTTTGAAAACTCTTGGTTGCCCCATGTATGCAGTGTACTTTGACCCTGCTCCAAGACCTATGTTTCAGACAGGACAGAGCTGGAGACCAGTGTAAGCTCACTGCCAGAGCCCATGGCCACCAGGACTATCTTGTTGTTCACCCATATAGTCACTTTAATAAAAGAGTGGACAATGGATTGTGAAACTTTGGGAGAAACAACTTAGAAATAAGGGCCCAGCGTGGGCAAGTGAACAGTCCATAGGCTTTTGGAGTCTAGTGTATTCGGTTTTAAAGTGGCCAAGCTCCCTGCACTTGAAATGTTCCCAGTCAGACACGCTTACAGCTGGATCATGACTAGCAGCAGTGTTCCCTTTGTGGACTTGAACTTGGGTTTCACTTTTTTGGACGCTCTCATCCTTAGTGTTTACTACATCGCTTATCTCATCATTCAGCTGCTTGCTGAGTGTTTCTAACTCTGCATTAGTTTACAAGTAGTTATGGGATAGACATTGAGGGGCATATTCAATTGTCCGCGGGATTGCCGAAAATCCCGCGGTCAGCGCAGGATTACCGTTATTACGGTAATCCTGTGCGGAAAACACGTTAATACGGTAATTTACTCGCTGGATTTCAGCTCGCAGCTCAGGGAGCTGCGATCTGAAATCCAGCGAGAGATTACCGTATTATCGGTAATAGTTTTTCCACGCTCGAACCCGCGGACAATTGAATACCCCCCTGAGAGTAGTAAGGAGCAGTTTAACAAGAGTCAAGGGTGTGGAGAGGGGGGAAAGGGAAGAATAGCCGATAAGTAGCAATGAATGAGCAGTATGATGCCTGGTGGCATGATACACATGACTGGGTAGTCAACTTGGAAGGCTATTCTCTCTTCCGGAGGGATAGGGTAAATAAAAGGGAAGGAGGAGTATGTCTTTATATTAAGCCAGAGTTAAAACCAAGTAATCAGGAAGATATATATGAGAATATTGGTGATAAAATAGAGGTATTGTGGGTGGAAATATCCAGCGAAGGAAAAAGTTCAGAGAAGTTGCTGATAGGGATATGCTATAAACCGCCAGATATTAGTATGATTGAAGGAGCCCAACTTCTACAGCAAATTGAAAAAGCTACACAACTAGGTCAAGTTTTAATTATGGGGGATTTTAATCATCCGGACATTGATTGGAGTACTGAGACCTGTGGTACAGCTAGAGGAAATAGTTTTCTGAGCATGCTAAAATACTATTACATGTCCCAATTAGTAGAGGAACCAACTAGGAACCAGACTATACTGGACCTAGTAATAACAAGTAATATAGACGTAATATCAAAAGCAAGGGAGCACTTGGAAAACAGTGATCATAATATGGTCTCGTTTTAAATTAGTTTCCAGAAGCAACGGTATAAGGGATCAACTAGGACTTTTAACTTTATAAAGGCAAATTTTGATATGCTAAAGAAATCTATAAAGTGCATAGACTGGGACGCAGTTTTTGAAGGAAAAAATACGGAAGAAAAGTGGGCTGTCTTTAAAATGTTGTTGGAAACATACACGTATAAGTTCATTCCTATGGGAAATAAATGTAAAAGAATTAAGTCTAAACTAATGTAGCTAAATAAAAAGGTAAGGGAAGAATTGCAAAGGAAGAAGCATGCATTTCAATTATTTAAGTCTGAAGGGTCTGAGGAGTTCTTCCGTATGTACAAGGTATGTAATAAACATGCAAAATGGAAATTAAATTTGCTAAATTAGAAAATGAAAAGCAAGTTGCAAAAGAAAGTAAGACAACCCCCACAAAGTTTTTTAAATATATAAATGGCAAAAGGATTAAAAAGGTAATATAGGACCCCGAAGGAGTGAGATGGGTGAATTGATAAATGATACTAAGGAAAAAGCAGAGGTATTAAACAGTTTATTTTCTTCAGTATTTACTAGAGAGGAACAAATGAAATGTACCATTAATTAATAATTGGTTGACAAGGGAAGAAATCCAAACGCAACTGAAGAATATTAAGAGAAATAAAGCACGAGGTCCAGATGGCATACACCCAAGGGTTCTTATGGAGCTAAACTCAGAAATAGCTAGACCGCTATTCTTAATTTTCATAGATTAAATTTTCTCAGGCTCAGTACCAAGGGATTGGTGAATATCAGATTTGGTGCCATTGTTTAAAAAGGGGACAAGATCAGAACCAGGGAATTATAGACTTGTAAGCCTGACATCAATAGTGGGGAAACTACTGGAAGGTATATTAGGGGAGAGTATTCAGGATTACTTGCTGTACAATAAAATTATTAGTGGAATCAGCATGGATTTGTTAGTGATAGATCATGTCAAACTAATCTAATTTGTTCACGCAATTAGACACTGCCTCACCTGCAGCCCTTTCACATGGTGGTCTCCATTTCACCCACACTCCCAGACCAGGAGGCAGACAAGGAGGGGGGGTTGGACTACTTCTCTCCCCACAGTGCACATTCACAATTCTACCAAATGTCCCATCACTCACGTTCACATCTTTTGAAGTTCATGCTGTTAAGATTTTTAACCCGTTCTCTATGCGTGTTGCTGTCATCTATCGCCCCCCCTGGTCCACACCAACAATTTCTTGAACACTTCTCTGCGTGGCTTCCTCACTTCTTATCCTCTGAAATCCCCACCATCATCATGGGTGTTTTCAACATCCCTATTTCTAATCCACATTCCAATGCTGCTTCCAAACTACTCTCTCTAACGTCCACACTTGACCTCTCCCAGTGGATTGAATCCGCTACTCATCAGGATAGCCACTGTCTTGATCTGTTTTCTCTAGACTATGCTCAGTTTCTGATTTCCTTAACACTCCTTTCCCCCTCTCGGATGATCACCTTATTAGATACTCGTTCACCCCCAGTTCTTTACCCTCCCTAGTGTCAAACTCTTCCAAGCCTCCTCACAACCACAGGAATATCAACTCTATTGATCTTCAACAGTTTTCCACCTCTTTCCAACACCTTCTCTCCCCAATTTCTATATCCTCCTCCCCTGATCAGGCAGTACCCCATTTTAAACAATCACTAGCAACTGACCTTGATCACGTGGCTCCAGCGACACTACATACTCCGCGTAGACAAATGAAGAGGAAGTTTCTACTCTGTTCTCATCTTCCTACTCTACCTCCTGTCCTCTTGATCCCATTCCCTCACAAATTAGTAGGTCACTGTCTCGTGTGCTCATTCCCCCTCTAACTAAAATCTGTAATCTATATCTTTCTACTGGTATTTTTCCATCACTATTCAAGCATGTAGTGATTACTCCCATTTTAAAAAAACAAAATTCTAACCCAAACTCTCTCGCAAATTACCGCCCCATTTTTCAGCTCCCGTGCCACTCCAAGCTTTTCGAGATAATTGCCTACACTCACCTCACATACTTTCTTACAGCAAACAACCTATTGGATCCTCTTCAGTCTTCTTTCGCTCTCAAAACTCCACAAAGACTGCACTGACCAAGGTTATCAATGATTTGATCACAGCAAAAAAAAAAAAAAAAACATTACTCTTTTCTAGTTCTCCTGGATCTCTCTGCTGTATTTGACACTGTTGACCCCACTCTCCACATACAAACGCTACAATCCATAGGTCTTGAAGGCACATTCCTATCCTGGTTCTCATCCTACCTATATAATCGCTCTTTCAGTGTTAATTTCTCTGGATCCACCTCTGCTCCGCTTCCTTTATCAGTTGGAAACCACAAGGCTCAGTCCTAGGTCCTCTGCTATTCTCTATCTACACCACTTCTCTAGGGAAACTAATAAGCTCCTTTGGATTTCAGTATCATCTCTATGCGGATGATACACAAATCAATCTATCCTCTCCTGATCTTTCACCATCTGTTTTGTGTCGCGTTACTGACTGTCTTTCTGCCATTTCATTTTGGATGTCTTCTCGCCAACTAAAACTCAATCTTTCAAAAACTGAATTAATAATATTTCCACCAAAAAAACAGAAGCTTTCTGCCTGACATTTCTATTTCTATTGATTACATGACCATAAATCCGACCACGCAAGCTCGCTGCCTAGGTGTTATCCTTGACTCACAACTATCATTCATTCCCCACATCAACTCCATATCTAAATCACTAAATCATGTTACATACATCTGAAGAACATTTACATAATACGCACATATCTCACACAAGACACCGCAAAAACCTTAATTCATGCACTCATCATCTCCCGAATCGACTATTGCAATTCACTCCTTATTTGTCTTCCCAAAGTCAGACTTGAACCCCTACAATCTATTATGCACGCAGCGGCTAGATTGATTTTCCTTGCAAACCGTTCTTACTCTGCTGAGCCACTCTGTCAGTCTCTACATTGGTTGCCTGTATTTCAACAAATCCAATATAAAACTCTTCTACTAACATACAAGGTCGTCAACAAAATTGCACCGACATACATTTCCTCACTCATCTCCAAATATCTCCCTACTCGACACCTCCGTTCTGCACAAGATCTGCGTCTCTCTTCCACTCTCATCACATCCTCCCATTCTCGGTTACAGGACTTTTGTTCGGGCTGCACCCACTTTGTGGAATTCCCTCCCTCGCACAGTAAGACTTTCCTCTAGTCTCCAAACCTTCAAGCGTTCTCTGAAAACCCACCTCTTCAGACCAGCTTATGATATTCCTCAACCACCATTTTAATCTCCCCTATTACCACCCTCTACACAGCTAACACAAGACAACAACTCTCTGACCAACATTGGTACCCACACAGTCCACTCAGTACTTTTACCTTTGCATTCTAGCTGGTCCAGTGTGCAATATGATGATGTAGCACATGCCCTTGTGTTTCAAACTCCCATTGTCCCAAAGATTGTAAGCTTGCAAGTAGGGTTCTCTTACCTCTCTGTCTGTATGTATTACCGAGTATTGTTTTATCAAGGTTTGTTGCCAATTGTAAAGCGCTACGGAATTTGCTGGTGCTATATAAATAAATGATGATGATGATAAATTAGTTTCTTCGAGTTAGTGGGAACTTAGACAAGGGCAGCACAGTAGATGTGGTCCACTTAAATTTTGTAAAGGCCTTTGAAACAGTGCCACACAAGAGGTTGGTTTTGCAAATTAAGGGAAATGGGTCTAGGAAACAACATTTGTACTCGAAAACTGTTTAGAAAAACGGGAACAGAGAATTTTGATAAATGGAACATTTTCTAATTGGCCAAAAGTCTTAAGTGGAGTACCTCAAGGTTCTGTGCTGGGGCCACTCCTTTTTAATATATTTATTAATGACCTTGGTGATGGTTTAGAGAATAAAGTTTTTGTAGATGACACTAAACTCTGTAAGGTAATAAAATCAGAACAAGATTTAGCTTCTCTGCAGAGGGACTTAAATAAACTGGAGGATTGGGCGGCCAAATGGAATATGAGGTTTAACATAGATAAATGTAAGGTTATGCTTTTAGGGATCAAAAACAAGCATGCAATCTATAAATTAAATGGGATTTATTTAGGAGAATCTATAATGGAAAAGGATTTGGGAGTGCTCATAGACAGTAGACTTAGCAATAGTGCTCAGTGTCAAGCAGCAGCTGCAAGGGCAAATAAAGTATTGGTATGTATAAAAAGGGGCATATACGCAATGGAAGACAGTATAATTTTGCCACTGGATAAATCGTTGGTAAGACCTCATCTTGAATATGCAGTACAGTTCTGGGTACCACTCTATAAAAAAGATAATTTGGAACCAGAAAGGGTTCAGAGAACGGGAACAAAATTGATAAAGGGTATGGAGTCATTAAGTTATGAGGAAAGGTTAGCCAGTTTAGGCATGTTTACTTTAGAAAAGAGGCATCTAAGAGGAGATATGATTGCTATGTACAAATACATTAAGGGTCAATACAGAGAACTTTCATGGGAACTTTTTACCCTAAGGTCTATACACAGGACACGTGGTCATGCCCTAAGGTTAGATGAGAGGAAATTTCACAACCAACAAAGGAAGGGGTTCTTTACAGTAAGGGCAGTCAAAATATGGAATTCACTGCCAGGAAGGTTGTGATGGCAGATTCAATAGATACGTTTAAGGAAGGGTTAGACAAATTTTTAGCAGAACAGTGTATCCAGGGATAGAACCATTGATTAAAATGAAGGATAGTAGTCGATGTATGAAAAAAATTGGACTGCAATATTGGTTCTGGAGGGATTTTCCCAATTGAAACAGATTGGCGGAATCAAATCTCCCTGCTGGGACTAAGATTCAGACACACCCAACTGCAAGCTTTCTTTTGGCACACTTTGCTCATTTCCTTGCCCATGTTAACGGAAGTAATGACAATTTGCACCGGCAACAGCTAATTTTTTTAAACAAGCTTCATCTTTACATACATCCAGCACTTTCCATGGGTAAATAGCCCAATGTCTTTCCACAGGTTTCTCTACCACACCCAACTCACAACTTAGTGAATCAGCAGGTGTGGCACTACAATAACCAAAAGTTTTTAAATCGTTTGCATGCTTGCAACACAGAATTGTATTCCCCCTGCAACTGACAGCTTTATAGCAGTTTTATCAGGTTTCACTCACTACTATTGTATCTAGTTGGTTGGGCGTTCAGCAGCACTTTGGCTGACCTTAGTGATCCCACTTCTAACACAACTTGTGACATTGACACCCGGAAGATTACAGACACAACAACTTCTTTCTTGAAAGATGGTGCTTTTATTGTACATTTCACCATTAATACACAGTACACTTTTGTCAGGATAACACCAGGTGAACCTAGCTATGGCTAGACATAAACCTCCTGCTTATTCACTGGCCAACTAGCTTGGCACAGGTCATGCAACACACTATAACAATACAGGTTTAAATACAATCAACCTTTCCGCTTAGTCTAATTATCTCATTAGAACTTGTCTTCCACCTGTGTATGTTCAATCCAGGAATATCACTTTGTAAGAATTTAACTCTATCTGCCACCTTATCCTGGAGATTGTCAGTCAATCTCTTACAATTCCTCTTGAGATATGGCAGCCTACACCTCTCTTTCCCTCAATATATTATACATCACGATTACTCACAATCTGTTGTATCACAGAGGTTGGTATCGATATCACGGGATGTGTAATTTCAATTCTTTCTAGTCTAATATCTTTAAAAATAGGGCAATCATCATTTCCCGATAATATAACATGAATGAATCTTATTTAATAAACATTATGGTAATAAACATGTAAAATTGTAAGCAATAAGCTATCAGATGTCCTATAGAAATCATTTGATCTCAAATTCTGAATTCAGACCCATGGGGAGTAATACTTGCAATGTATATATCCATTGCATTTTTGCTTTTGCTAAACTCCCTGCTAGGTCTCTATTCTTCCATGATGTCTCAGTCATTTGTATACGCCAAAAATCTTTTATCTGTTGGGGTTTACATGAATGAACATTTTTGAAATGTTGGGATAAAGAATGAGTATCAAGACCTTTCCTTATATTATAGATGTGCTCCCTCAATCTGATCTTCAGGGGACGAGTGTTCTTCCCTACATATATCTTTCCACAACCACATCTTATTACATACACAACATTTCTTGTATTACATGTAATGAACTGATTGCTATTGAGTTGGTGCCCATTTATCTCTAATTCCGTAGTTTTCATTCTATCCGAAGTACACGTTCTACAGGCCATGCATGTGCCGCACCTGTGGAACTCCACAGTTCTAATTGACTTCCTTCCTCTGGTAGACTACTCCTCACTATTTTGTCTCTGAGGTTTGGTGCCTTTTTATAAATGAAAACCGGTTTATCTGGAATGATGTTCCCTATTATTTCATCTCGTTTTAAAAGATGCCAGTTATTCTTAAATATATTCTCCACATGTACATGTTCTTTTGTGTACTCAGAAATAAAAGCCCACTCAAATCTATTTGATTTGACATTCTCCTTGTCTTTATCACTGCTGAGGAGAGTATTCCGATCACAACTCAATGCTTTCTCTTCTGCTTTTCTCACACTCTCTTCACTATAACCCTTTCGCAGAAAGGCTTCTTTCATTTCTTTTATCTGAGTCTGACAAACTTTATCCTCCGAACAGTTACTCCTTACTCTTTTCATTTGTCCTAAGGGGATGTTATTTAACCATGCAGAATGATGATGGCTGTCTCTTTGAATGTAACTATTAGTGTCAGTAGGTTTTTTATATGTCATAGTTTGTATTTTTCCCTCATTAATATAAACTGTTATATCCAAAAAGTTTACTTTTATCCTACTAATATCAAAGGACAATTCAATATTCATGTTATTATTGTTGAGATATCTACAAAACAAATTTAAATTTTCCTCAGTCCCTTTCCAAATGAAAAACACGTCATCCATATAACGAAGCCAGGACACCAGGCTTGCCCAAAGTCATGATCCACCCAAACATGGGAATTTTCCCATTGGGTCAAAAAAATATTGGCATAACTTGGGGCAAACCTGGTGCCCATGGCTGTTCCAAAATCTCACTCTCCAACACACCTCCATCAATATATTTAGTAGTGAGGGGCCTGATTCATTAAGGATCTCAAATGAAGAGGATACTCATTTCAGTCTCCTGGACAAAACCATGTTACAATGGAAGGGGTGCAAATAAGTGTTCTGTTTTACACATAAGTTAAATACTGCCTGTTTTTTCATGTAACACACAAATATTTGATAGCTTATTTGTACACTGAAATTTAAAGTTGATATTTGTGTGCTACATGAAAAAACAGGCAGTAGTTAACTTATGTGTAAAACAGAACACTTATTTGCACCACTTCCATTGTAACATGGTTTTGTCCAGGAGACTGAAATGAGAATCCTCTTCATTTAAGAACCTTAATGAATCAGGCCTGAGGTTTTTAAGTTCTTCAATAATAGAATCCGTGGGGTCAGATTTCAATCTTTTATATGTGTTATCTGAATTCAGTTGTCCCAAAATCTCCTGGGTGTAGTATTCCACATCCATGACAACCACGGTCCCACCCTTATCAGCCAGTTTAATAACCAGTTGTTTGTTCTTTTTAAGTTTATCTATAGCACATCTCTCTTTATATGTTAGATTATGAGTTTTCTTCTCTCTACGGGATTTTCTTTTGTTAATCTTCTTAATTTCTTCCATTGCAACCTTATTAAAAGTTTCTATGAAATTTCCTTTAATATATGTAGGAAAAAAGTTGATTTTTCCTTAAATTTCTGTTCCTTACTGGTTGTATTACAATCCTCCAATTCATTTTGATTTTTGGAAATAAAGAATTTTTTTACTGTGATTTTCCTTACAAATTTTTGTATATCTATGAATATATTGAATTCCTTTAAACTATTAGTGGGAGCAAACTTCAAGCCTTTCTCTAATATAGATAACTCTTCCTTCATTAATTCAACCTTACTGAAATTATAAACATTAGAAATATTCGTAGTGGCCATACATGTAGGTTGTTCCCTTTCTTCAATGCATTCTCCTTTCTCTGTATCACATGCTGTGTTCGAAATGTACGTAGTAACTCTATCTATTTGTTGTCCCTTTACTTCAATGCATTCTCCCTCCTTTGACGATTTCTGCCTGATCTTCTTTCTAAAAAAGAATGTGTAGATGACGAGGATGAAGTTCCTATATCCTCCTCCTTCCATTCATCTAGAGTTTTAAATTTGTTCCTTAAAAGTACTTCAAACCTATCCCTAGGTCTTTCCCAGTCTTGTGAATTGTTGTCATCAATCACCTCTCTTTCTCTATGGGAATACCAAGAATTCTCAGAATTATCATATTTCTTTTTATCTTGAAAACCATTCCCTTTCTGCTTAATTCGCAAGTTGTCCCATCTCCTATAATACTCATCCTCTTGAGAATCATTCCTATTTTTTCTTAAATGAGACTCTCTTTCCCATGAATATTGTTTATTATGGATAGGTCTAATACTCCCCAATGTTCTATTCTATATCCATCTTTGTTTTTTTGGATACCTCACCTGATTTCTTTCTCCATTTATCTGGACCCTTGATCTAGGTCGGTGGTCAGGAAACAGGGGTAAATTACCCCAAAAGGGGTAAAAATTAAATTCCTGGGGGTAATGCTGCCAATTCACATGCTGTCAGTTGGATTGTAGACCCCTTTAAATGTGAAATTACTGTTGTACCAGAAGAGCCTCAAGGGTTGGCAAAGGAACTTGTTGAGCAGCGATGTAATAATGAAGCACGTATTGCATTTGAAATAAAGCAGATATGTCATATGTTTGGATGTCAACAGCTGCAAAGGCATTCATTGTACATGAGGAGGCAGTCAAAGAGTTGCTGCCTTTTATAACAACCTACCTTTGCGAACAAGAATTTTCCACTCTAACAAACATAAAAACAAAGCAGAGAAATCAATTGGACGCTGAAGACTGTATCCAAATTGCTCTAACATCAAAATGCCCCAATAGTGATGCTCTCGTCTTAAAAATGAAGCAACATAATTTCTCCAAAACCTGAAGTTTTGAAGTTGAAGCTTTCAAAGAAATTTTTAATGAATTCAATAAAATTTTGAAATCCAATAATTAATAATATATGATTTCCTTCCTTTCAAATCAAGGGGGTAACGTTGGCGTATCTAAATATATTTGGGGGTAAAAGGTAAAAGAGTTCCCTGACCCCTGATCTAGGTTGTGGTGAGTTTTCCCTTAATTCTTTCTTATTCTGATTATTATCCTTAACTTCTCCCAATAATCTAATGTCTCTTTGGAACTTCTTTTGTTTCCTGTTTATAGTATCTTTAGCATATTTTGTATTCTCTTCTCTATGTTACTCTCAATCCTCATCTCCATTGAATGTAAAGATTAAGGGTCTCTGTGAAGACTCAGAGTGTTAGAGCATACACTCACAGGGTGTACCCCGGGACTTCTGGGTCAAGTCACGCAGACAGGAGACAGCGAGAGATAAAACAATATCATTATTAGAGATTTGCCTAATACAATTTCTCTAAATCAAGCAAGGGGATAAAAATATTTGAATATAAACCGGACAGGTCTCAATAAGCATCAGTTTAACGCTGGACTACCCATAACTTTACCACACTGTCTTGATTAATGCCCAACCAATCCTGATGCAAGATATTTGTGTAGGACCATGGGAGTCTGATGGAGTCTGATTTGACTCCAACACCACATCCTTTCAGGAAGCAATGACACAAATACCGGAGCTCCCTTGCATCTTTTTTTTAAGGGGGTAACAATTCCCAAGACTAAAATCCATCCTGCAAAGTGTGGTCGTAGGAAAAGTTCTCCCCCGATTGGTAGAGTTCAATGAGGGGCTGTAAAAGAGAGTAGTAATGTCTCAGGGCCAAAATGAGGACCCCCTACTGTTTTCATGCCACAAAGTGACTCAATCCTAGGGGAGAATAATGGGATCTTGATGTCCCTAGTGACATTGCACATTGCCATTGCTCACACAGAAACAGGAAGGGTGGCAGTGTTCTTGCCACTCTCCTGTCTCCAGTGACCATGTTCTGTGACACTGCTCACACATAAACTGGAGTAGTAGTGTTCTTGTTACTCTCCAATCTACAGTGACATTGCTCAGTGCCATTTCTCACACACAAACAAGGTAGTAGTGTTCTTGTCACTCTCCAGTGCCATTGCTCACACAGAAACAGGGGTAGCAGAGTTCTTGTCACTCTGTAGTCTCCAGTGACATTGCTCATTGCCATCGATATAGATTATGGTCAGTGGACAGAATATCCGGAGCACCAATCAGCTGCTGGCACCAGTCATGATTATACTAGTCCCCCTAAGTCATCTACCAAAGCCTATGCTCAAGTGCATAATGGGTTTAAGTCAGGGAAACTGAAATCCAAAAAAACACGCTTTTACATTAGTAAAGAAAAAAACACCTTTAATAAAAGGAAAGTTAACTGTAGAAAAACATAAAATTGCCAACATGCCATTCTAAACACGCAGCTGCAAGGAAAAAATCAGGCCTTCACCTTTATGTATGAGTGCTGGTTCTGCAACTGTCAGTGAGGCATCTTCTTCTAAGGTCTATTATGATGATGCAAGACCTTGTCATTCAAAGTCAAAAAAGAGGTGGCAAAAAAATTTCATGTATAAAAGCCAACTTTGAAAAAACTAGGAGGATAGTCTATCCCTGAGTGCTATATATAAGCCTGACCTTTCTGATACTGTACTCATAAAGAAGCCTCCTTTCACCATTTCTGAAAATGTGTGGATGAGCAGCCCAAGTGTAGTTGTGATATAAAATTGAGGAAGCCACTTTGTGTAGCTGATGACAGCGCTAATGAGGATGTTGATGATGATGATGATGTAATTTGTGTAAGTCCTGCAGTAGTGGAAGCAGTTCTTGCCAGTGATAGGAAGAAGGCCATTGTCATGCCTGGGCATAAGACAACAAAATCCACCACTTGTGTGTGGAATTATTTTTACCCAAATCTTGACAACAGTTGTCTAGCCATTTGTAGCATTTGTAAAGCCACAGTTTCACACGCTGGCCACCCACAGCTGTAGCCCGGGAACCGGCGCTCCTACCCGTCTCCTGATTCCCCGCTCTCTGCTCCAGCTGTCAAATCAGTGGTGGCATGTGCAGAAACCGTCTCACCTTTTCTTACATACCCTGCTGTTCCATTGGCTGTCCCTCATTGGCACTCCTTTATAAGGCTCCTCCCCTCACCTCTCAGTGCTGGTTCTTCTCTTCAGTCTCCTGGCCTGAAAGCAGCTCCTGTATCTCCATTTTTGGATCTCTATCTCTACAAGTGTACTATCGCGGATCGTCACTTACCTGCTCCACTCATCAGTGGTAACTGCCGCAGATCATCGCTCTCTATCTCTCCTAGTGTACTGCCTCAGATCATCGCTCACCATATCCACTCCTTAGAGGCTACCTGGTGGCTAGCTTCATCTCTAGTGCCGGGTTCTCAATCACTTCTCACTGAGAACTTCCCTAGAGGGTCGCGACCTGCAGGGTGGAAGCTGTGAAACCCAAATTCCCTTGCTGGGATCCCTGGTGAAAACCTTCAGCCTTGTTAGACTCCGCGCCACTGGGTGTAGAATGCCAATCCCAGCTGATTCCTAGGATCCCACTTACCCTAGCGGATTCGTGACACACAGTCAGTAGAGGTAGGAACCTCAACCATCTAGGAACCTCATCCATGTTACGCCATTTGTAGAGAGTTCATTGTAAGCTTTTGGGAAAATCAGAAACTTATGCTAAAAAAATAATAAGCAGTCCAACATCAGCTAGCTCCCTTCTCTCAGCTAGATCCCAGCACTTGCAATCTACGCCGCCAACACATTCCTGATTAATATCCTCACTAGTGATCGGAGTTAATCCTGCATCCAAGTTGCTAAGATTAGATGAGTCCTCCCTAATCCAGGATTCTTCAGAAGAATTCTTGAGCGTTAGTCCTGCTGCTGCTGCTGCTGGGGGTGGATCTTCATCCCAGAAGCAAACCAAGAAGAATATTACTAGTAGTTTACAACAATTGACAGTTAAACAATACTTTGCAAGAGAAAGCAAGTATGACAGCTGTCACCTAGTCGTCGCATATCGGATCACAGGTGCCATGGCATCTATGCTAGTATTAGATCTGCATCCAAAATCCACAATTAATGCAGCTCGTTTTAGACAGTTAATTGAGGTTCTGTGTCCCCGTTACCAAATTCCATCTTGATACCATTATAATAGTCACGCAATTCCTCACCTGTACCAGAAGATTAGAAAAAATGTAATTATTGGGCTACAAATTGCCATTCTACCCACTCTACACTTAACCACAGATATGTGGACAAGCGGAATTTGGCAAACTAAAGATTATATGACTGTGACAGCCTAATGGGTTGGTGAATCGCCTTCAGCAGCAGAAACAACACCAACATCTACCAAACAATGCCAGATTTTTCAGAGACAGGCTACTCTTTGTATCACTGGCTTCATTAAGAGGCATACCAATGACAATCTCTTAGAAAAACTAAGGAATGTCATTGCAACATGGCTTATCCTGCTTGGACTCTCCTCATATTGTGAGAGCATTACAGCTGGGTGAATTCCATCACATTCCATCTTTTGCTCACACAATAAACTTGGTGGTACAGAACTTTTTAAAAAATGACGTGTAGGAGATGCTGTCTATGGTCCGAAAAATTTGGGGACATTTTCGGCATTCTGCAACAGCATGTAGGAGATTGCAGCAGCAAAACAATTTAATTTGCTCTGCCACTAACTGAATCAAGAGGAGGCAACAATGTGGAATTCCACCCATTATATGCTTCAGAGGATGGAAAAACAGCGAAAAGCCATCCACGCTTACTCTAGCCATGACATTGGGAAAGGAGGGGGAATGTACTTATGTACTTTAGTCCAGCACAGTGGAGAATATGTTCCGTGTTGTGCAAGGTGCTGAAACCATTCAAAGTAGTCACCTGTGAAGTGAGTTCAGACACTGCTAGTTTGAGCCAAGTGATTCCCTTAATTAGACCTTTCTAAAAGCAGCTCGAGAAATTGAAGAAGGAGATAAAACAAAGCAATTACGCTAAGTATGTCAGACTTGTAGATCAAGTTAACAACATCTTGAAATTGAATCACTACATTTTGGCGACTGTGCTTGATCCTAGGTTTAAGAGCTATGTCTTCTCTTTATTTCCAACTGACCCAGATATCAAGACATGCAATGAGCTCCTGGTGAGCAAGTAGACAGTTCAAGTGGTACACGACGTCAAAATCGCTATTTGCAAAATCGCTAGAGATCAAACGCCCGACTGTTTGCCACTGCAGCTATACAAATCTCAAATGTATGAAGCTGCGATTAAGCAAACTCAGGAGAGTTTGCTTTCAAACATGCCAGATATAACACGTTGCTTGCTAGCTCATTGCGCATCGGACCTCCTACTGTGTAGAAGCTCCGATGCGCAATGAGCTTAGTTCATTGCGATTGTTCTATTTATAGTATTAGGCAATTTTCACCTAGTGGGAAAATCACCTAATACAGTAAATAGAAATAGCACACTGAACTAAGTTCATTGCGTATCGGACCTCCTACTAGGTAGGAGGTGTTTGCGGCGGTCCTGGCTTTTTTTTATATTTCTACAATCAAGGCAAAGAATCGTGGATGTTACAAATATGGCCCCCCCCCTGGGCGAAGAACAGAAGACGTCAAGCAACAATGGGCTCCCCCTGGGCAGAAGAAGTGAAGAGATTTCAAGCAGGACTTTTGGAAGTACAAATATGTTTGGGACATGGGCAAGCCGGACTTTTGGAATTACAAATTTATTTTGGACTTTGTCAAGCATGGACTTTAGATACAAATTTATTTTGGACATTTTCAAGCATGGACATTTGGAAGTACAACTTACTTTGGGACAGGGGCAAGCCGGACTTTGGATACAAATTTATTTTGGACTTGGTTGACAGCCATTTTGGGATTGAAAGCTGCTGACAAAAGGAGAAAACTTCCTTGGTGAGTATTTTGGGAATTTATTATTTTTAATAAAATTATGTGGTGTAAATGAGGGGTTTACTATTTATTGTGGGTTTATTATTTTTAATAAAGGATTGTGATTTTAACGAGGATGTAGTGGATTTGTAAACATTTTCTTTTGTGGAACTACAGGTCCCAGCTAGCCGTGGCTGTCAGGGCATGTTGGCACTTGTGGTTCTCCAAGTGCCAAAATGCCCTGGCTGCCATGGGTATGCTGGTGCTTGTAGTTATACAAGTAACAGCATGCCCACACTATTTAGGGCAACCTGGCTGGCTGGCACTTGTAGTTCCACAAAACAAAATGGCGTCTGTTTGTTTTTTTAACTATTATTTTGCCGTTATTACCCTACATCCACCGCCCAGGGGTGTAGAAAGAGCCCTAGTGTCCCTAGGAAGGGGGCCTACTCGTTTTTTTCGGCGGACCCCACTCCCTAGGGAATCCAGCCCAGCGCTGAACAGTCTGTGGTTGGTTAGTCATTATGGCAGGGGGACCCCTGCCGTGTGTCCCCCTGCTATAGTGCCTCCAACCCCGGCTGGTTTGCCTAGTGCTGGTTCCATGAAAATGGGGGGGACCCCACGCAAAATTTTTCACAGATTATCACGGAAACAGGAGTAGTCAGGCAGCACTAGGGTTAAGCATGAATAGAGGGGGGACCCCACGCTTTTTTACTTTTTTTACTTTTATCTATTCTTTACAGTTTTTACAGCTGCTGGAACTCTGGCAGCTGTATGACAGGACAGTGTAACAGTGATGTGTATATAACTCGCTGCTACAACACAGGAGAGTTAGCTAACACAAGAGTGTTTTACATCGCAGCAAATCGCCAGAGATGACCAGCAATTTTGAAGATCGGGGTCAAAATCGCAGCTTGATACATTTTAGAAAATTTTGACTAAAATTGCGCGTGATAACCCGTGATTTTCCGCAATTTTAACACGCTGGCAAAATCGGACCTTGATACATTTACCCCTGATTTACTTTGAAGCCATGTGTCATTTTGGGCATTGATCTAACTTAGGTGAAAAATTTAATTCCTAAGGTGGGGGTGAAGAGCCTATGAGAAGGGTTTAAAATCTTCTGCCTTAGACAATAATTTGGTTCATTTCATGGAGGGAGTCTGTCAAGACTGAAATGTGCCATTCTGCTTAATTTGCATTCCTCAAATGCCAATTCCTGAACTTGTAAGTAGGGATTCTGGTTTTATTTCCTATTTTATTTTCTGAAACTCATTTGTGCAATTTATTGTATGTCTGTTTATTTCCTTTTTGTAAATAAGCCTTGGAAAAAAATTTCAGATTAAAATACATTTTTTCTAGCGTACTCTCCGTGATTCTTTGTGAACTTACGAAGCCCAGGGAGGCTCATGCTATAGGTGTATGTGATTTAAGTGTGAAATTTTGATAAGTGGTTCTGGTGAATGTAAGGACACCATAATAAATCCTTTGTGGTGGCAGAAAAGGTGTATTCATTGCTAAGTGACTAAGGTGACACCAGTCACGGCCAGCTGTTCAGATTACTGTATCTGGGACATGCTGGGCGTTCGTGACAAACAGATCTAGGTACAGGGATAGAGGCAGGTCTAGGGTTAGAGATATGGATAGGGACAGGTCTAGGGTAAAGGTGTTACACTTACCTCTCCTTGCTCCAGCACTGCTCTTGCCCTCTGCATCGGGATGGCGCTTCCGGGTATCGGCGGTCACATGTCGAGGCGGGGTATTTGAAGCTCCTTGTATATAAACCGTGCTCTGACACTCATGCTGTGTCAAAGTATCTTGTGTATCTTGACTGCTGCCATTGTGCTGAGCTTGTATTCTGATGGGAAACTTCACCCTTGCAGATTCTTCTCCCATCGTTTTTTACCTGCAGAGAAAAAATACTGAATTGGTGACAAAGAGCTGTTAACCATCAAACTGGCATTGTCAGAATGAAGACATTTATTAGTAGGTGCTCAATTTCCAGTGGCTATTTATACCGATCACAAAAATCTTTTGTGTATGCATTCAGCACAGTGTTTGAACCCTCACCAAGCGAGATGGGTCTTGTTCTTCTCTCGGTTTGATATCAATATCACATTTCGTTCCGGCTCTTAAAATACCAAAGCAGACGCTCTTTCTCGCTCTTTTGATGCCACAGACACTGAATCTTCCGAAGAGAACATGTTTATTCTAGACCCTAAGTCATTAAGGAGAGCAATGTAAAAAAAGGTGTAAATGTGATTCTGGACAAAATAATGTTGAAATGCAAGTGGAGCAAATTAGTTTATTATTTTGCACATACACAAAATGCTGGCTTTTTTTTTCATTTAGCACACAAATGCTTGATAACTTCATGAAATGTAAGGTTAATATAGGACACGCCCTACCCCAAACTAAAAAGTTGTTCCCACATTTTAAATTTACATTTCCCTCTAATGCAACATGGATTTGCCCATGTGCAGAGTTACACCTTTTGTTTGCTTTGATCTCCTTAATGACTCAGGCCCTAAGTGTGTATTAGAAGTCACACCACTTAGGGAGACGAGTTGTTCTCCTGGTAAAACTTTGTAGTACCCCATCTACCTTCTAAACTATTACGCTGTGCCCATTGTTCTTTCTTCTCAGGCCATGCAGTCATTGGGAATTAATTTCACGAAATTATTGGTGGCCTTCCTTACGTAAGGATGTTAAAGATCTCGTCTCGGCATTCTCAGATTGTGCCCAACATAAGGTTCCTAGGAAAAAACCTTTGGGTCCTCTCATTCCACTGCCAGTTCCTGATGTTTTGTGGTCTCAAATTTCGATGGATTTTATTACTGTTAGTAGTCGCGGCGGCCGCGGGCACCGCCGCGACTCTCCTTGTCTCCCAGCTCCTGTCCCGGCCATCGCTATGGTGACCGGGATGTCATTTCCGGTCCCAACGTCCTGGTTGCCTAGGCAACAACTGGGACGCCGGAGATTACATCACGCAGCACCCGGCCAGCTGTCAGACAGCCGGGCGCATGCGCACAGGGGGCATAGTACTCAGCCAATAGTGGCTGATTGAGGAGGCTCTGCTACACGTCTACAGGCTGTATGCCAGTAATTTATCATGCAGCCACCTGGCTGATTATTCCTGGCTGAATACCCTGTAGCCTCATTGGCCATTCGTAATTATCATTAGGCTATTCCTGTGAGTGCTCGTAGGGCTCTGTCGTGATTGGCTCCTGGTACTATTTAAGGCAGTGAGGACTGAACCTCACTGCCGGTTATAGCATCCTGTTCTCAGTTCTGCTGCCTGCTTGTACACTCTCTGCTTTGAATGACTTCCCGTGTATGACCTTTGCTTGTTCCTGGTCCTTTGAACCAACGCTTCTGACCCTGACCATTTGCCTGAAACCCGGATTCTGCTCCTCCGCTAGTGCTCCTGACCTTTCGCTTGTCCCTGGATTCTGAACCTGTGCTTGTGTCCTCTGACCTTGGTATTCTCTGCCTGAACCCTACACTGCTGTCCTGCAATCACTCCACTCCTGGGTTCTCCTTAAGCCAGTATACGATTCTCGACCCTCTGTCAGCCTGCGGCCAAGTCTGTCCCCACCACTAGGGGCTCCAGCGAACACCAGGCCTTCAGAGTAGACTCCGAGTTTCATTGTGCTGGCTTGGGAGTTCCTAACAATTACAGACCTATCTGATTATAAGAATTGGACAGTCATTTGGATCATTACTGACCATTTCTCTAAAGTTGTTCATTTTGTTCCTGTCAGAGGCCTCCCTTCATCCTCCACCTTGGCTGATCTTTTTATCAAAGAGGTCTGCCTACTTCATGGATGTCCCACACACACATAGTATCTGACAGGGGATCTCAATTTGTATCGAGATTTGGTAAGCCTTTTATACTAAGATGGGAATAAAGCTTGATTTGTCTTTTGCATACCACCCCCAGACAAATGGTTTGACTGAGAGAACTAACCAAGAGTTAGAAAACTTTCTGAGGTTTTATGTCCAGAATAATTGGGTTGATTTACTTCCCTGGGCAGAGTTTACCCACAATTCTCATCTTCATGAGTCGATTTCCAACACTCCCTTCTTTGTCTTGTTTGGTTGCCATCCTAGACTACAGACCTTCTCTTCACTCACTCCGTCAGAGGTACCAGGGGTGGATTAGCTCTTTCGCAGGATTTAGTCAAGACCAGCCTGAGGAGATCTGCTATCCGCGCTAAGAAGGTATATGACAAGAAGAGGAGGGCAGTCCCTAGTCTAGCTCTGAGGGATAAGGTATGGTTTTCTACTCTGAACATTCGGCTGATGGATCCCTGTAAAAAATTGGCTCCGCAACACTGACCAGCCACCGCAAATCTAATAAAGCACAAGGATCCCATTACATCTGTTACAGAAGGATAGGAACGGGGATATGGACAGGGACAGGGTTAGGGACAGGTCTAGAGATAGAGAAAGGGTTAGAGTTAGAGATAATGCTGTATATATTTAAATTGTCAACCTAATAATAAACACTGTCTACATTTCAATTGTTGTCCTAATAATATTGTCAATATCATTATATTGTCGACTTTATAACCTTGTCTAGTCTGCTGCCCATCAATATTTTGTCAATCCAACATAAGGGTGGGTGGGAGGCACGAAGGACAATTCCATCTTGCACCACTTTTCTTTTCTGCCACTACTTTGTGGCAATGTTTCCTATATGTTGTTACGATTATGATGCCTTAGTCAGTATTAGCACAGGCTTACCTAGGGCGCGGAGTCTAACGGCCTTCTGGTCATCACCAAGAACCCCCGCAAGGTAGTGTGGACTTTGCTGCCGAAGAACCGCAGGTCGCGGCCCCCAGATTAGCCTACTGACGTAAGGGAGAAAATTCTAAGTGATGGCAGGCAGACAAGAAAATAGACAATGCGGTGCAAGTACAGGCACTAACCGTTAATTCCAGGCGTTGTAGGTCTGGAACAGTAACCGGTAGATGCACGGAGCCAATGGGTGCGTGGCAGGATTTGGGTCCAGAGAGACGACCGGGTCAGTACACTGGTGATATCAGATATACGGTACCAAGGGGAAATCCAGAGAATAGTTGGTAACACAGCCGAGTCGGTACACAGAAGGTATCAGGTATACGGTGCCAGAGGGAGATCCAGAGAATAGTTGGTAACACAGCCGAGTCGGTACACAGAAGATCAGGTATACGGTGCCAGAGGGAGATCCAGAGAATAGTCGGTAACACAGCCGAGTCGGTACACAGGAGATAGTCCAGTTGCGTAGTGTCAGGGATAAGCCAAAGAATAGTCAGGTCACAGCCAGGTAGGTACACAGGAGTAGGAGGAATAGAGGGATACACAGGGAGCAGGTTCACAGGAGTCAGGACACAGGAACTGTAGCCAGGAACAGGAAACACATTGCTCTGAATTCCCCGCCCAGGAGTCACATGATCGGCAGCAGGGAGAACCCGGAAGTGCGGCAGCGCTAACAGAAGAAGCGCTGAACAGAACGGACACCGATGTCAGATCACGCTGACAGCGCAGCGGAACGGGAACAAGGTAAGTTCCTAACAGATGTGCTATAAACTGCAGTGTGTTTGTGCCGTTGCTCTGCCACTTAGTAACCAGCCAGCTCACTGCAGTCTTAGAGTTCATTGACAGCACTGTTAGCTTAGCTGCCTTAAGGCCATTGTTAACTTGTTTTGTTGGGGTCCTAACAAACCATGCACTTCAGCCACAAAAGTGGCAGTCCTTATCGCTGAAGTGCTTGGTTTGTTAAACTGTACATGTCCTTTTTAGTATACAACATAAGGGTGGGTGGGAAGGCCCAAGAACAATTCTATCTTGCACCATGTTTCTTTTCTGCCACTGCTGTTGGGCAATGTTTCCTAGTTGTGCTATAAACTGCCGTGTGTTTGCTCTGTCGCTTAGTAACCAGGCAGCTCGCTGCAGTCTCGGCCCGAAACTGGATGAAAATATTATTGTGACCTGGGAGGTGGTCAAAATTGACTGGAAATGACTGGAAATTAGTGCTATTGAGGTTAATAATAATGTAGGAAGAAACAAAAGCCAAATTATGTGATTTTACCACATTTTAGCAATTTTTTTAAAGAAAATACAGATCCAAAACCAAAACCAAAACACGTGAGGGCGGTTTTGTCAAAACCAAAACCGAAATGCAAAGTTAATAGAGGTCCAAAGCCAAAACCAAAACAGAGGGGTCAGTGAACATCCCTAGTTTTAACCCCTTCTGGTCATTGTGATGTCTCAGAGGGGCTCCAACTGCTCCCAGCTTCATGTCCTTAGTGTCTTTCCAGGAAGTAACTTGCCCAGAATAAAACATCACACCTGGCCCTGTTTATAAACAATAGATCACCACTCAATCATATACTCCAGGTGACTGCTGGGAAATAGCAATCTTGGTTACATCCATTCCTCGGGACTCCCAATGTCATCTTGAAACACTGGCAGAACGGGCCTGGGGCAGTCCTTTCTGTCACATATCTCCCCCTTCTTAAATTGAGGAAGCAGGGTTGGGTCCTAGTCTGGGACCAGCCATGTGACCTTTACCAGGTGGGATGAAGTTTCCTTCTTCTCTGGACAAACTATCAGCATTGGTGTGCTCATGCCCCTTTCTGTGATAGATAGATACATTGAAACTTTGCAAGGCTAGACTCCATCGCAATAATCTCCCATTGTGGTCAGTCACTACAGTTACAGTTTTTGGCCACATAGATACGGTTGAAACTTTTTCAAGGCCCACATGGTGGCCAGGCATTCATTTTCAATAGTGACATAAGCCACTTCCCGATCCATAAATTTACGGGACAAGTATACCACAGGGTGGTCACGGCCATCCACCCCACTTATCTTAACACTGCTCCCAAGCCACAATCAGAAGCGTCAGTGTTTGAATAAAGAACTTCTTGAAGAAGTTAGGGGCAGCTAGTACTGGGGCACTGGAGAGGGCATATTTTAGGGCCACAAATGCACTCTCACACTCAGGGGACCATGCAAAATGCCTAACTTTTGCGGACAGGCCACTCAGAACCTCTATGTACACAAGACCAGGGTCTGCCCCCAGTCCAGATGCAAATGGGTTACTGGGATATCCCGCACTAGATTCTCTGCAGTGGTGATTCAGACATGTTTATCTCTTCTACTGATACCAGGTCGGGTTCCATGAGGCTAAGGGAAGCTCCTGAATCTCTCAATCCCTCTATCCAGACAAACTGCAAATTATCTTTAATGTTCCTGGGAGTTCTGTGTTCCTCCACAACTACCAGGTCCATCACATACACCCCTTCCATTGCCTCTAGTGCATCAGGATGGACATATTCTCCTTCAAACCTTACAGCTGGTTGGTAGACCACATTCACCGTGTCAAGATGAGCACAAGGAAAAGGTCCTCAAGACCATGGGTTATGCTTCTGCATATGCCTTGGCTGATTACAATGGTAACATTTCCAGGGAAAGACCTGTTACACTGGTGGGTGTTGAGGTGCTGCATCCCTCCTATAGACGGGGAAGATTATGGTCTATTTGGTTTGGTCTCTCTCATTCCCATTCTCAGTGCTCCTGGTTGCTGTACACTGGGTGCCTTCCATCTGAATCAGTTAGTCAGATACTCGTCTGCCATTCGGGCTACTAATTCTAGTTTAGGAGGCTTACAATCAGCCACCCACTCTTCAATCACTGGTGCCATTTTATTTATTAATTGTTCCAGCACCACTTCATTCAGGATTTGATCAGGGGAATACTTGTGTCATCTGCAAAGAAAAGGGCATGGTGTATGAAACCAGACTTACAACTCCTTATTCTAATCCATACCCGTACTGTACTTTTTAGTCCTGTTGTTCTCAGGAAGTACCAGTGATGGAGATGGAAAAGCACTTTAGGAATTAAATTCCACCTCTACAGGAGTTGAGTAAATTAAGCTACCATTGTTCCTTCTGTTTGCTCCTTATTGTCCACTAGTGAGCTCTACAGACAGACAGACAGCCAGGAGTAGGACCCAGCAGAGGTCACCTGAGGGAAGACAGCTGGGGAGGTAGCGGAGGGGGCTGGATAGTGTGAGAAGCCCACCAATAAAGACCTTTTGCAACTCCCCTGGGCAGGCAGTTCCCATGGTGGGAGTAAGAAGTGATAAAAGAGGGTTTCCTGGGAGCTGAGGAAAGAAAGTGACTGACTTTGGCCAAGAGGTAATGCTCTGCCAGAGATTCGCTGTGGAACATATCCCACTGGTTTAATTTGAACTGATTTCCCACTTGTTGGACTTGTTAAGGGGCCGTGCTGTATTTAATCCTGTTCTGCAGAATAAATCATCATTCTATTTTCCTCTAGTACCGTGTCTGAGTGATCTGGGAACCACATTACTTCACATTGTCCATCCCACCACTGCTGGCAAGTGGTCTAGGAGTCATCCCCCTGCAATTCAGAGTCCGGAATTTTGCCCAATAGGATTTGGGGTTCACTTGGAATTTAGACAGCAGAGCTCTCTGTCACGGTCACTAAAGTTCTTGACCCAGAGTTCTGCTAGGTGTTATCAGTATACTCTCGAGGCTCGGAGTCTAACGCAGCGGCTGGTCTTCTCCAGGGACCCCCGCATGAGGGTTTGGGTTTGGGCGGCATCACTGCGCAGGTCGCGGTCCTCAAGAGAGTGCAGCAGAACAAGGGAATACAGCTTAGATATGGAAGTAGATAACTAGAAGATATGCGAGAATATACAGGAGAGCAGGTATGTATGACAATTATAGCTAACAGCTGTCCAGCCAGGAGAAGAAATATAACAGATGCTTTGGAACGATCAGTCGGAGGCAAGGTTATTACAGACGTGGCTATGAGGTGTCTGCCCAACAAGTGAGGTAGAGCGCTGGCTATGAATATCGGCCAGAGGTAGGTTTGCCACTGATGAAGTTGAGGGATAGCCAGCTAGTAGATAGAGAAACGATGGTACAAGAAACTCCAGGAGAGACAGGTTTACCACGGATGTGGCTAAGGAGGATTCGGCCAATAAGTGAGAAGCAGCGGTCACTGCAGTGTAGAGCGGGAGGCAGGTTTTACCACGGATGTGGCTGAGACGTGTCCGGCCAACAGGTGAGAAGCAGCGATCACTACAGCGTTCAGCAGGAGGCAGGTTTTACCACGGATGTGGCTGAGAAGTATCCGGCCAACAGATGAGAAGCAGCAATCACTACAGCGTTCAGCAGGAGGCAGGTTTTACCACGGATGTGGCTGAGAAGTATCCGGCCAACAGGTGAGAAGCAGCGGTCACTACAGCATACAGCGTCAGGCAGGTTTTACCACGGATGTGGCTGAGAAGTATCCGGCCAACAGGTGAGAAGCAGCGGTCACTACAGCATTCAGCGGGAGGCAGGTTTTACCACCGATGTGGCTGAGAAGTATCCGGCCAACAGGTGAGAAGCAGCGGTCACTACAGTCTAAATTTCATAACACACACACACACAGACAGAGAGACTAGAGTCAATTTTGATAGCATTTTGATAGCAGCCAATTTAACCTACTAGTATGTGTTTGGAGTGTGGGAGAAAACCCGAGCACCCGGATGAAACCCATGGAAACAAAGGGAGAACATACAAACACCACGTGGCTGGGAATCAAACTCATGACCCCAGTGCTGTGAGGCAGAAATGCTAACCAACAAGCCACTGTGCTGCCCAATCCTCATCCTCATTTGATCGAGATTGATAGACTAGCTGAGTTTTGCTCATCAAGCTGGGCCTCACATTACAAACCCATTCCTCCTCATCAATCTGGAGCATGTCATCAATTTCTCAAAAGCCTGCAGATGAGTCTGTCTCTCCTTCTTCAAATCTGGGCACATACCCGTATTTCAGCTGTGGTTTTCTTCTCCCTTTTCCTTGCACTGCCTGTCTCGCTAGTACCTCCGGGTAGATTTTTATTGTCTCTGACTTTGGGTTCTCCCCATTCTTGTCACCATTTCCGGGGTTTGCTCTTCCTCCTCATCACTTAGAGCAATCTCCTTTGGGTGAGCTCTGTCAAATTCCCATAAGTGAGTGATTAACTCAGCCTTTAGTTCAGTTCCATTACAGGGTATCTTCTTCATCTTGCAGTACTCAAACAACCACTATTTCCTGGTCTTCCTGTAAAATTTCTCCACTTCCCTCAGATCGGCTCTTGCAGCTTTACTCATCAGTCTTCCTGGGATATTTGTTGGGTTATCTATCAGGACTGATGTTTTTGACTACTGTTAAAGGACCTGTGGTAGCACCTTACATGTGCACACTGTCCTCTTATTCTGTTCTTAGATACACTCGCTATAAAACTCGCTCTTCTATGCACTTTTCCTTACACAGTGTTGCCTTACTCAGTCTTTTGACCACACTAAATAACACGAGTTTTACAGAACTATTTATCCAATAATCACTGTATCTGAGCAGTACTTCACAGTATATATTCATTATAAATAACCAATACTCACAACATATGTTTGTATTTAAATCAAAGTATTTTACTGTTAACACAGAAAAGCTTGTATTCACAGTTCACACATATATCATAACATTGTTCAACATAACATAGTATATCAATATAACATTAACCCTAGGTTCGCCACCGTTATTCCTTACACTATCCTAGCTTTACATATATATCCTTAATAAGAATCAGTATTTATAATATTGATTTACATATCGCAGATATCAGACAATAGCTACACAGTTATATGTATATAAATAGTTAAATCCACATTACAAATACACATATAGCTCTATGGATATATATTAATGATACTTATCAAGTCCTTGTATCCTCGGTTCAATTCTTTATCTGTAGTTTAGGGAACGTTCCTGTGCATAGAATCCTTTCTTGTAGCTTAGTGTAGGTTTTCTGTAGTATAATGTATATATATTTTCTGTAGTGTAATCTATCTTTTCTGTAGTGTAGTGTAAACCTATAGAATAGTATAATGTAATATATATATATATATCTTTTCTGTAATGTAGTGTGTCCGTATAGTGTAGTGTTCCTAGTGTATTTTCTGTAGTGTAATGTGTTGTCCAAGGGCAGTAGGCAGCAAGAGAAGGGGGTAGTCCCGGGTCTGGCTTTTTATAGTTCAGACCAGTAAACTCCCAGTCTCCCTAGCAGCAGCGTGTGTTCAACAGTAACAAGCAAGTGACCCTCCTAGTGTCCCAACACCCTCCTATGTCTCTGGTCAGTTTCAGATAACAGCTGTGATACCTGAGTTGTGTGTGGGCTTTTACAAACACATGCAAAATAGATAATGTTGCCATGTGGCTGGGAGGAGGGGAAATTCTTTGAAGAATGCATGAAATGGCTTGAGAATCATACCATAGGAGCAGATTCTTCAACAACTACATTTTCTGAACCTGTTTCTGTAGAGCTTTGGTGTATCTGTATACAGCCCCTTGTGTTCTTCCCAATGAGGACGGGACTGCATGACCCCACTCCTTGCCACCAATTGTGAAGCCCCGGGTTATTAGAGCCTAAACTCACAGGGTGTACCCGGGACTCCTGGGTCAAGTCTCGCAGACAGGAGATAGAGAAAGATACAACAATATATTTATTAGAGTTTTGCTAAATAAAACTTCTCTAATTCAGCAAGAGGATGAAACCATTTAACTATAAAACAGACCAACAGGTCCCAATAAACACCAGTTTACCGCTAGACTCCGCAGAACTTTATCACACTGTCCATGATTAATTCCCAACCAATCTGGATGCAATATAATTCTGTAGGACCACGGGATTCTGATGCAGTTACTGTTCAGCAGTGCCAACAAGTCTGCAGGTCCAAGATTATAGAATAAGCCAGGCCAAACAAACAAGTCTGCATGAAAAGCTGTTAATCTAGTAGCCATGATTATCCCAGGCAAAATCCTAGGCACACTGGCAGAAGCCATGACTCCAACGCCAGTAGCTTTCAGAAGCAGTGACACACATCCTCTCTTGTAGCCTCTTTTTAAAGGGTTTCCAAGTCCGACAACCAAATAGCTCTTCCCTGATAGATAGATTCCAAAGAGGGACTGTACAAAGAGGAGTCATGTCTCAGGCCAAAAGGAGTCCCCCCCCCTCCCTGCTGTTTTCATGCCACAATGTCTGACTCAGTCCTAGGGAGAACAATGGGATCTTGATGTAATTAATCCTTTGGTGATGGTGGGTAGTAGACAGTCACTCCCTCTTTTTACCCCTTATAGCCAAATGTGATGTCAGAGGCGCTCCAGCTGCCCCCAGCTTCCTGTTCTTAGGGGCGAATTCAATTGTTCCTGCAGGCGCCGCCGGAACGAGCGCGTTAAAACTATTACTGTTTATACGGTAAAGTTGCGCGTAAAAAACGTTATTACGGTAATTTACTCGCTCAATTTCAGCTCGCTGCTCAGGGAGCTGCGAGCTGAAATTGAGCGAGTAATTACCGTATAAACAGTAATAGTTTTAACGCGCTCGTTCCGGCGTCGCCCGGAGGAACAATTGAATACGCCCCTTAGTGTCTTTAAGGAAGTGACTGGCCCAGAATAAAACATCAAACCTGGTCCTGTTTAAAAACAATAGCTGCCCGCTCAATCCTATACTCCGGGTGACTACTGGGAAACAGCAATCTTAGTCACATCCATTCCTTCTGGAGTCCGGGTGGTCATCTTAAAACAATGGCAAAACAGATCTGCGACAGTCCATTCTGCCACAGCCACATTTAGAGTATACCGCAGTTTTGCACTTAAAAATAAAGAAACAACACCTTCTGGCGAGGTTATAGGAATAACTTAAATTATTTACATTTAATATGTATAGATGATAGCTTTCATAATAAAATCAATACTAGCTCACCAATGTCTTTTTTCTAGTAGTTTACATTGGTAATCTTATATCAATGTTCACAATTAGTGCTTTAGGGAAAATCTCCAGCACATCCAGATTTGTGGATACTTCACATTTGCTACTCAATCTGTGCAATATTGTTAAACATGAACAGTTCGTATTTCACTTGATCTCTCTCTTATCTCCTGCCTGATGTATGTCATCACTGTAGGGACTTTTTCAAAGGCATATTGTGTGCTTCCCCTGTGGTTAAATATCCCAGAGCTCTAAATATCCTTAATTAATTACATTTCACCTGTAATCACATAAACTAAAATATCCAGTTTTATGAATAAACTAATATTGTTCTCCTATAGTATTAGAAGACAACTAAGCTCTATATAAAGCCTTACAAATCTCCATAGACAAATATTCTCAATAATGTAAATCTTTCTCCCTCTGTCTGTTCCCCTCACACCTACCAGTAAGGCCAGTCTTAAGGGTCTGTTTATCATTAATGGACAATATGGGCTTAATGCAGCAAGATAAAATCTTCTATCACCCAATTTACCATTAAAATGGCACTGGAAAGTTGGTAGCAGGTAGACCGTTAGGTGTCAAGTGACATGTATAAATGCAATTATATGCGCAATCATTTGTTTGTTTAAAAATGGTGTGAATCTTACCCTACTCCTACAGATATGCCTCTTATCTGGGTTGAGCTCACACTTGGCTCCTGAAATGTAGCAACGGGTCACTAAGGTGTATGTGTCTGGTTATATATTGTTGATAATTCGCACCACACCTCAAATCACCATAACTTTGTGACAGCAATTGACGTGTCTCAATGTAGAGTTTTTAGCCCTGATTCATGAAGGCAAGCAAAGCCAAAAAAAAAAGAGTAAATTTGCTCCTTGGCAAACCCGTGTTGCATTGGAGGGGGAGGTAAAATGTGGGGACGGATTTATTGTTATAGTAGGGCAAGTTTAAATTTCAGTGTAAAAATAAAGCTATCAAGTACTTGTGTACTACATGAAAAAACAGCCAGTATTTCCCTTATGTGCAAAATAATAAGCTAATATGCACCCCTTTCATTGTAACATGGTTTGTCCAGAAGCAAAATTACTCCTTTTTTTGCTTTGCTTGCCTTAATGAATCAGGCCCTTTGTGCGACCATTTGCAGATGTCTGTCTGGCACATGTATGCGCAAGCTGGGAAAACTTAAACAATAACTTTAAGGTTCTGCCTACTATTGCTTTTTGATCACCATCTTAATGATGAGCGCAAGAGCACATTGATGAAGTACAGGCCCGGATTAAAATTTGCAGAGGTCTCTGGCTGGATTGGGCTGAGATGGGAGTCAGGATGGCATCTCCCGCCTGCGCTGGTACAATTGGCACTATAGGCCCAGTCTGCATGCGGCCCAAAGTGCATTGCCACACCTGGTGGCTGAGAGACAGGCAATGGAAGTTCCTGAGCTGCTCAGATTGTGATGTAAACACAATTGCAATGTACAAGGAGCATCCTCTGCCTGCTTCACGGTCACCTGGCATAGCCATACATTGTGAGGCTGTACAGCCAGAAGGGCCCCATTGTTGATTGAAGAACTGTTTGATCAAATTAAGTGGGCTACTTTATTTTCCAAAATTGACCTACGGAAAGCCAACCTGGAAGGGGATGAGTGGACAACCAATGTCAATACATATAGTGGTCATTATAAATGTCTGGTTATACATTTTGATACTGTACTGACCCTGTCTTCCAAAACTTCATGAATGAGGCCCTCAGGGCTTGCGTAGATAGATCATCATTGTGGTAACTTATCTTGATGACATCCCTATTTTCCCTTCTTTCCTGCGCCAGCTTGCATAATGTATTCTATGCATAAATTTTCCTACTGCGCATATTCAGAAAGTGAACACATGCAACTTTTTGGCACTTACAACATATTACACCTGAAGAGGCATGACAGAGGAGGGAATGAGTGTTCTAAAGTAGGATATGTGCAGCAAGGTGTGTTCGAGCAATTGCGTATAGATTCAGACATAGTCGCAGATCCAGCTCAAAAGGAGTTTTTATTAGCGGGTTGTCAGGGACAGGTGTAAGTATTGGATGTTGATGGATACCTGAATTAGCAAACTGCTTGTAATTAGAGGTTCGCTAATGATTCGCAAATGCTTATTGAGAGTTTGAGTACATAGACTGGGATTTGAAGAGCGTGTTGTAGCAAAGTTACATTTTTTTTTTAAATGAAGTTTAGATGATGCCTCACAACAATTGCTTTCGTAACATATAAAATAAAAGGTTTTTGTTAATGTTGGCAAGTTGGACATAAGTGTCTGATGGGCGTGTCGGTTGTCTGCTACTCATTCAGATATGGACAAATCTTCAACTCTGAATGCGATGTACATAAACATACACTTGCGTTCAGCTTATTCAATTGCTGTAAGTTATGCTTATGCTTGCGTTCCACTCTGAATCAGGCCCTTAGTGTTCAACCTTCCTTTTCATATTGTCCCATGTTGCTTTTACCAATAAGTCTCTGTTTCAAATAGTCTTTTGGTCTCCTCCATTCAATGTGTACAGATAGAATGAAAAAATTACAAAATGGTTAAGTACCATTGGTAATAAGTTAAACTAGTTTGGAAATCTGTACATTCACATCATCATGTGATGATCTTCACTTTATATCATATGTCATCTGCAACCTTTTTGTGCTGTCTTGGGTCCCCAGTCTGAATCCTTTTGCCCTTCAATTTGAGATCACTGTAATTTGTTGTGTAACGCTGTACCATTGGATAATGTTGTATTGAGGGCAAAAAGTAAAATACAACTAGATAGTTATGTACTGTGAGGATTTATTCATATAAATTTACTCTGCTACTTCTGATTGCACAGGAAATTACAACTAGGCAATTCTTTTAATTCCTACATTTGTTGCTATTTTCCTTCAAAATACCAATATTTGCCAAATTATTTTTCTTGCTTTCCCTTCAATGCATTATCTTTAGAACTATATCCTCCTTCACCATTCCTGCAACACACACCTCTGTCCACATTGCCCCTTCATTAGTTCACTCACCTCTAGTTAACACTCATGAACTGTTTTCCTATTTAAATTCAATAGTCTCAGCCTCACCCTGTTGCCAGAAACTAAAAGAACACACATCTTACAATCATCGTTCTTATCTTTCTTCCTCTCTGCTTCTATTAGCTGGTGATATATCACCTAATCCAGATCCCCCTCACTTTTCCCAAACACACATATCTGAACTCTACCGAAATCCAGATAACCTCAAACTCATCACCTGTCTCCCCTCTCTTCCAAAATCCTTTAAATGTGCTCTTTGGAATGCACGCTCTGTTTGCAACAAACTTACCTCCTCCATGCATGACCTCTTCCTCTCAAACAATCTCAACCTTATGGCAATAACAGAAACAAGGCTCACACTATCAGACACTGCCTCACCTGCAGCCCTTTCACATGGTGGTCTCCATTTCATCCACACTCCTAGACCAGGAGGCAGACAAGGAGGGGGGGTTGGACTACTTCTCTCCCCACAGTGCACTGTTCACATTTCTGTCAAATGTCCGGTCACTCACGTTCACATCTTTTGAAGTACATACTGTTACGATTTTTAACCCATTCTCTATGCGTGTTGCTGTGATCTATCGCCCCCTGGATACCACCAACAATTTCTTGAACACTTCTCTGCGTGGCTCCCTCACTTCTTATCTTCTGACATCCCCACCATCATCATGGGTGATTTCAACATCCCTATTGCTAATCCACGTTATAATGCTATTTCAAAACTGCTCTCTCTAACCTCCTCACTTGACCTCTCCCAGTGAATTGAATCTGCTACTCATCAGGATGACCACTGTCTTGATCTTGTTTTCTCTAGACTTTGCTCAGTTTCTAATTTCCTTAACACTCCTTTTCCCCTCTCAGATCATCACCTTATTAGTTACTCGCTCATTCCCAGTTATTTAACCTCCCTGCTGTCAAACCCTTCCAAGCCTCCTCATACCCGCAGGAATATTAACTCTATTGATTTTCAACAGTTTTCCACCTCTCTCCAACACCTTCTCTCCTCAATTTGCACATTCTCCTCCGCTGATATGGCAGTTCCTCATTTTCACCAAACCCTAGCAATTGCCCTGGATCAAGTGGCTCTAGCGACTCTTCATACTCCACGTAGACTTCGTTGTTAACCATAGCACACTAAAGTAACATGAAATCTGCAAACACTTTCTCATAATAGCTGAACATCACTGGCGTAAATCTTGAACTTCTAATGATTTCAGTGCTATTACTGCTATCTACCACTCCTATCAAAGTGCTCTGGACACTGCTAAACAAGTATACTTCCAATCTCTCATCTATGCTCAGGCTTCTGTCCCTAAACGCCTTTTTAACACATTTGAATCTCTTATCAATCCTCCCACCCCAAAACCTCCGACTACCATCAGTGTCCAGGATCTTGCTTCCTTTTTCAAGGACAAGATTAATAAGATCAGACTTGAAATGGTATCATCTCCCTCTACTAGCAATCAGCTCAATTCATTCCCAGCATCCTCTGACACATTCTCTTCATTTGATCCCTCAAATGAAGAGGAAGTTTCTACTCTCTTCTTATCCTCCTACTCTACCTCCTGTCCTCTTGATCCCATACCCTAACAAATTGATAGGTCCCTGTCTCGTGTGCTCATTCAACTTCTAACTAAAATCTGTAATTTATCTCTCTCTACTGGTATCTTTCCATCACTATTCAAGCACGCAGTGATTACTCCTATTCTAAAAAAACAACATTTTGACCCTATCCCTCTCTCAAATTACCTCCCCATCTCTCAGCTCCCATGCCCCTCCAAACTTCTTGAGTGAATTGCCTACTTTCTCCTCACACATTTCCTTTCTACAAACAACCTATTGGATCATCTTTAATCAGGCTTTCACTCTCAACACTCCACAGAGACTGCGCTGACCAAGGTTGTCAATGATTTGATCACAGCTAAAACTAAAGGTGATTACTCTCTTCTAATTCTCCTGGATCTCTCTGCTGCATTCAACACTGTTGACTGCTCTCTCCTCATACAGACACAACAATCCTCAAGTCTTGAAGGCACTGTCCTATCCTGGTTCTCGTCCTACCTATCTAATCGCTCTTTCAGTGTTAATTTCTCGGGAACAACTACCACTCCGCTTCCTATATCAGTTGGAGACCACAAGGCTCAGTCCTAGGTCCTCTGCTATTCTCTATCTACACCACTTCTCTAGGAAAACTAATAAGCTCCTTTTGGATTTCAGTATAATCTCTATGGGGGTGATACACACATTTATCTAACCTCTCCTGATCTCTCATCATCTGTGTTGTCTCATGTTACTGACTGTCTTTCTGCCATTTCATCTTGGATGTCTTCTCGCCAACTCAAACTCAATCTTTCAAAAACAGAATTAATAATATTCCCACCCAACAATAGAAAATAGATGCATACTTCCTGGCATTTCTATTTCTCTTGACAACATGACCATAAATCCCACCCCGCAAGCTTGTTGCCTAGGTGTAATCCTTGACTCGCAACTATCCTGTGTTCCCCACATCAACTCTATATTTACATCATGATGCATACATTTAAAAATCATTTCCAGAATTCGCACATATTTCACACAAAACACTGCAAGGCTCAGTCCTAGGTCCTCTGCTATTCTCTATCTACACCACTTCTCTAGGAAAACTAATAAGCTCCTTTTGGATTTCAGTATAATCTCTATGGGGGTGATACACACATTTATCTAACCTCTCCTGATCTCTCATCATCTGTGTTGTCTCATGTTACTGACTGTCTTTCTGCCATTTCATCTTGGATGTCTTCTCGCCAACTCAAACTCAATCTTTCAAAAACAGAATTAATAATATTCCCACCCAACAATAGAAAATAGATGCATACTTCCTGGCATTTCTATTTCTCTTGACAACATGACCATAAATCCCACCCCGCAAGCTTGTTGCCTAGGTGTAATCCTTGACTCGCAACTATCCTGTGTTCCCCACATCAACTCTATATTTACATCATGATGCATACATTTAAAAATCATTTCCAGAATTCGCACATATTTCACACAAAACACTGCAAAAACTTTAATTCATGCACTCATCATCTCCAGCATCGACTATTGCAATTCCCTCCTTACTGGTCTTCCCAAATTCAGACTTGAGCCCCTACAATCTGTTTTGCATGCAGCAGCTAGATTGATTTTCATTGCAAACCGTTCTTCCTCTGCTGAGTCACTCTGTCAGTCTCTACATTGGTTGCCTGTCTTTCAACGAGTCCAATATAAAATTCTTGTACTAACATAAAAGGTCATCAACAAAATTGCACCAACATACATCTACTCACTTGTCTCAAAATATCTTCCAACTCGACACCTCCGTTCTGCACAAGATCTGCGTCTCTCCTCCACTCTCATCACCTCCTTCTATTCTCGGTTACAGGACTGTTTCGGGCTGCACCCACTTTGTGGAATTCCCTCCCTCGCATAGTAAGACTTTTCTCTAGTCTTCAAACCTTCAAGCGTTCTATGAAAACCCACCTCTTCAGACAAGCTTATAATATTCCTTTTACCACCCTCTTTATTTCCCTAGGTTACCCTATTACCACCCTCTACACAGCTAACACAAGGCAACAACTCTCTGACCAACATAATTGCTTGACTGAGCATACAGCCCACTAAATACTTTGTAACCTTTGCATTCTAGCTGGATAAATATACAATATGATGTAGCACTTACCCTTGTGTATCAAACGATTGTCCCATAGATTGTAAGCTTGCAAGCAGGGCCCTTTTACCTCTACGCATGTATGTATTACCCAGTATTGTTTTATTACTGTTTGTTCCCAATTGTAAAGCACTACGGAATCTGCTGGTGCTATATAAATAAACGATGATGATGATGAAAGTGTAAAATATGCAGTATGTATGCACTTACATAGATACACTTGTACATAAGCAAAATGCAGTCCTGCTGACCGGGTGAGAGTGAGGTGAGAGTGCAGCAAAAACATCCCTACTGCTGAGTGCAGTGTGTTCGCATCAATGCCCAATGTATTTCATCCCGTGCAAAGGGACTTTTTCAAGGGAAGTACTCCATGCAGTTTTTGACTTTAATACCTCTCAATGTAGCCGTTAACTGTCAAATGGTTTGCAAGTGATTTTGTTACATCAATTAACATCATAATTGACATTTTAATTGATATACAATATAAAAAACAAGCAAATACCAAGCAGCCAACAGTGATTATCAGTGATTAGCAATTCTACCTTAATGAATGCTAATATCTAAAATCCTCCCAATAAATGTAGATAGTAAAACCCATGTATCTGAAGTATGCAAATTATTTTATCGCTTACCAATAAAACATTGTCCAATGCGATTCTTGTGGTTCCAACGCACAAATATATTTAATTGCAATGTATATCAAATTTTCAGCAAGCCATTATTACACATTAATGATGTTACAATAAAGCAGGAAAGTATAAAAGCACGGAATACATTACATCTTCCTTATATAGTTCATCCAGGTCCAGTGAATACAGCCATGCTCTCACGTTGCCAGGATCAAAGAGAGCCACAACAAAAGCCAGTATTGCTGTATATAGTTGCGTATATAGTGTACAGATAACACTTATTGAGTTCTTCATTGGTCCAGGGTTAATGATATTCCAGTTATAGGTCAGTTCATTTGATCCTTACAAAGGGCGAGGGGCAACTTCCTCCCACCATTATTCACATGTTTTGACTCTGAATGACCAGTTCAAACTAACCCACATAAAAGTACTTTTGAGCATTAATCTCATATTGCATGTATCTTGCGATCGCTAGATGCGATCGCTACTCTGTCCACACTGGGTTAATGCTGGTGAAATAAGCTTTAATATGAGTTTATTGAGTTTATGACTTTGTGTTTATTGCTCTGTACTATGTCACCCTGTATGGTCTTCTGTTTGTACTATGTACGGCGCTGCGGAAACCTTGTGGCGCCTAACAAATAAATGATAATGATAATAATATGAGACCAAACTCTTTACCTTTTAAAACACCTGGACCATAAATACTATTACTACAGTATTATCTATCTATAAATAAACAATCTAATACATTTTACTAATAAATAAATGTGGATTGGAACCTTAATAAATATGAACTATATATAAGTGAATATGTAAGTGCAAATGTATGCGTGCATTGTATATCGTGCAATTGCGTCATGACATGTGGCGTACTGAATGCAATCGTACGGTAAAATAATTAATCAATATACTTTCATCCAATTATTCAACTTTGACAATGTATACCGGACTGTGCGCTAATAGTGCGCACCTCCTATAGGGTGACAACTGTGCCTCAGTTTCAATTAAAAGAATATGGAAACATATGGTGATCAATTGTAATTATTAAGCACTACCTCCTCCTACACTCTCACAATTTGCTGAGCAATGGAAACATGAGTGTGATCACTCCAAATTACATGATTTTGCAACCTTAGGTCATTCCTCTCCACGATCCCAAAAGTTTATATCAGGCCATGGCACTCCTATTAGATCCAATCCAGGTGTAGTATATTGTGCTGATTGGCATTAGGTAACATAGTAACATAGTTATATTTGAAATTGATCCAACCGCCAATCTGTTTCAATTATGAAAATACCCCCAGACCCAATATTGCAGTCCTATTTTTACCCTATATCCGCTACAATTCTTCACTTTGATTAACGGTCGTATCCCTGGATACACATTTCCGTTAAAAATTTGTCTAACCCTTTCTTAAACATATCTATTACATCTGCCATCACAACCTTCCCCGGCAGTGAATTCCATATCTTGACTGCCCTTAGTGTAAAGAACCCCTTCCTTTACTGGTTGTGAAATTTCCTCTCCTCTAACCTTAGGGGATGACCACGTGTCCTGTGTATGGTCCTTGGGGTAAAAAGTTCCCATGAAAGTTCTCTGTATTGACCCTTAATATATTTGTACATAGTAATCATATCTCCTCTTAGATGCCTCTTTTTTAAAGTAAACATGCCTAAACTAGCTAACCTTTCCTCATAACTTAATGACTGCATACCCTTTATCAATTTTGTCGCCCTTCTCTGAACCCTTTCAAGTTCCAAATTCTCTTTTTTATAGAGAGATGCCCAGAACTGTACTGCATATTCAAGATGAGGTCTTACCAATGATTTATACAGTGGCAAAATTACACTGTCTTCCCTTGCATCTATACCCCTTTTTATGCATGGCAATACTTTATTTGCCCTTGCAGCTGCAGCTTGACATTGAGCACTATTGCTAAGTCTACTGTCTGCGAGCACTCCCAGATCCTTTTCCATTATAGATTCTCCTAAATTAATTCCATTTAATATATAGATTGCGTTCTTGTTTTTGATCCCTAAATGCATAACCTTACATTTAATTGACCCTAGTCTGTCTGTGTGTGTGTGTTAGGAAATTTATACTGTAAGCCCCAATGGGGCAGGGACTGATGTGAATGAGTTCTCTGTGCAGCGCTGCGGAATTAGTGGCGCTATATAAATAAATGGTGATGATGATGATGATTTATCTATGTTAAACCTCATATTCCATTTGGCCGCCCAATTATCCAGTTTATTTAAGTCCCTCTGTAGAGAAGCTACATCTTGCTCTGATTTTATTACCTTACAGAGTTTAGTGTCATCTGCAAAAATAGAAACTTTACTCTCTAAACCATCACCAAGGCCATTAATAAATATATTAAAAAGGAGTGGCCCCAGCACGGAACCTTGAGGTACTCCACTTAAAACTTTTGACCAATTAGAAAATGTTCCATTTATCACAACTCTCTGTTCCCTATTCTCTAACCAGCTTTTGATCCAAGTACAAATGGTGGTTCCCAGACCCAGTTCCCTTATTTTGTAAACCAACCTCTTGTGTGGCACTGTATCAAAGGCCTTTGCAAAATCTAAGTAGACCACATCTACTGTGCTGCCCTGGTCTAAGTTCCCACTAACTTCCTCATAGAAACTAATTAGATTAGTTTGACATGACCTATCCCTCACAAATCCATGCTGATTCCCACTAATAATTTTATTGCACACCAAGTAATCCTGAATACTATCCCTTAATATACCTTCCAGTAGTTTCCGCACTATTGATGTCAGGCTTACAGGTCTATAATTCCCTGGTTGTGATCTTGTCCCCTTTTTAATCAATGGCACCACATCTGCTATTTACCAATTCCTTGGTACTGAGCCTGATGAGATTGAATCTATGAAAATTAAGAATAGCAGTCTAGCTATATCTGAGATTAGCTCCATAAGAACACTTGGGTGTATGCCATCTGGACCTGGAGCTCTATTTATCTTAATATTCTTCAGTCGCCTTTGGACTTCTTCCTCTGTCAACCAAGTAGTAATTAATGGTACATTTCATTTGTTTCTCTCATTTATCAATTCATGCATCTCACTTCTTAAGGGTCCTATATTATCTTTTTTTAATTCATTTGCCATTTATATACTTGAAAAACATTTTGGGGTTTGTCTTTACTTTCTTTTGCAACTTGTTTATCACTTTCTAATTTAGCCAATCTAATTTCGTTTTTTTGCATGTTTTAATACATTCCTTGTACTCCTCAGACCCTTCAGAGTTAAACAATTTAAATGTACGCTTCTTCCTTTGCATTTCTTCCCTTCCCTTTTTATTTAGCCACATTGGTTTAGACTTAATTATTTTACATTTATTTCCCATAGGAATGAACTTATATGTGTATGTTTCCAACAACATTTTAAAGACAGCCCACTTTTCTTCCGCATTTTTTCCTTCAAAAATTTTGTCCCAGTCTATGCTCTTTATAGACTCCTTTAGCATATTAAAATTTGCCTTTCTACAGTTTAAAGTCCTAGTTGATCCCTTATACTGTTGCTTCTGGAAACTAATTTCAAATGAGACCATATTATGATCACTGTTTCCCAAGTGTTCCTTTACTTGAATATTTGATATTATGTGTACATTATTTGTTATTACTAGGTCCAGTATAGTTGGTTTCTCTACTAATTGTGACATGTAATGGTCTTTTAGCGTGCTCAGAAACCTATTTCCCCTAGCTGTACCACAGGTCTCAGTACTTCAATCAATGT
This sequence comes from Mixophyes australis, assembly GCA_036250195.1. Taxonomy (NCBI): domain Eukaryota; kingdom Metazoa; phylum Chordata; class Amphibia; order Anura; family Limnodynastidae; genus Mixophyes; species Mixophyes australis. Next base: position 3,353,577 of record JAVHZZ010000001.1, on the reverse strand, counting down.
CCGGATAATTAAAATCCCCCATAATTATAACCTGACCTAGTTGTGTAGCCTTTTCAATTTGCTGTAGAAGTTGGGCTTCCTCAATCATACTAATATCTGGCGGTTTATAGCATATACTGAAGGAAGGGGAAATATTGTGTATATCAGGGGCAATCCTAATCATTGATGTGATACAACCTAAATTTTATTGGATATACATTAAAAATGGTAGGATTTAGAGCGAAATATTTAAAATAAACATAAAGACAAACAGTGTTGTTGTGAGTTAAAAATGCAAACTAAATTGCATAGCCCCATCTACTCTATTGCACTGAACAGATTGTAAGTGCAAAAAATGGCTACAATAAACCTTGGTAGGAAATGATAATAAGTATATGGATCTTCTGATAATAGTAAAAGTTAATTATAATAATGGCACTTAACTTTGGAGACTTTAATAAGCACCAAAAATAATGGGTCAATACAGTCTACTTCAAATAGTCCACTGTCTGCACAATAGTTACTGTGGATATAGAGTCAGACCCTAATTAATAGTGGATGGTAACGCAAAGTCAGATGATCCAAAGAGAGTATGTTCCCCTCTGATCGCAGGATTATGTGAAGTGTCCCTGCCTAGTAAATAACTGGAAAGCGATCAGGGGGATTGTAGCCCAAAATAAGGAATAAGTGGTGGAGCTAAAATGCCAACGCGCTTTTCGCTTGGCTGCTTTCTCAACCAAATAATTATTTTTCATCACGTACGGTGATTTTTTTTCCTTTTTTGGTACTAACTGGTTTATAGCATATCCCTATCAGCAACTTCTCTGAACTTTTTCCTCCACTGGATAAAGTCGTATATAACTTCCTGAACACTTGGTTTTATCTCTGGCTTAATATAAAAACATACTCCTCCTCCCCTTTTATTTACCCTATCCCTCCTGAAGAGAGAATAGCCTTCCAAGTTGACTGCCCAGTCATGTGTATCATCCCACCAGGTCTCAGTAATACCTATAATATCATACTGCTCATTCATTGCTACTAGTTCTAACTCCCCCATTTTACCTGTCAGGCTTCTTGTATTTGCAGCATACACATAAGTCTATTACCTCCCTTAGGTATTTCTTTTTGCTTTAAAAAGGGCCGCTCCCTATTGGCTATGCTTCCCTTTCCCCCCTCTCCACCCCCTTCACTCTTGTTAAATTCCTCCTCACTACTCTCAATGTCTATCCCATAGATACTTGCTTGCCCCTCCCCCCCAAAGCCTAGTTTAAAATCTTCTAACCATCCTCTCCCCTAGCACAGCTGCCCCCTCTTCATTCAGTTGCAATCCATCTCAACAATAATGACTGAGAAATGAGCCCAGTGCTCTAAGGGGTATATTCAATTGTTAGCGTTAACGCTAACAAACTCGCGCTCTAAAAATCTTACCGTTAATACGGTAATTACTCGCGGAATTTCAGCTCGCAGCTCCCTGAGTAAGCTACCGTATTAACGGTTTTCGCGCGCAATATTACCGTATAAACGGTAATATTTTTAGAGCGCGAGTTTTTTAGCGTTAACGCTAACAATTGAATATACCCCTAAGAATCCAAAACCCTCCTTCTTACATCAATCATTTAGCCACGCATTAACCTTCCTAATCCCCCCCCCTGCCTCCCTTGACTAGCGCGTGGCACAGGTAGTATTTCCAAAAATACTACCTTGGATGTCCTTGCCTTAAGTTTGCAACCTATGTCCCTGAAATCATTCTTTAGGACACCCCTTCTTCCTCTAACTCGGTCATTGGTGCCAACATGCACCAAAACCGCCGGGTCATTCCCAGCCCCTCCCAACAATCTGTCCACTTGATCCGCAATATTCCGAGCCCGAGCACCCGGGAGACAACACACTGTTCGGCATGCATGGTCCCGGTAACAGATTGCCATATCTACCTTCCTAATAATTGAATCCCCTACCACCACAATCTGCCTGAGTCCCTGAGTAACTTTGGTCCCCTCTATGCTGAAGAGACCATTCCCCTGGTTGCTAGAGGAAGCAGTCTCGTCCAACTCTACCAATTCTGAACTGCCTTCCACAGTATCTTCATCCAATCTGGCAAATCTGCTGGGATTGCTTAGCTCAGAACTGGCCTGCCTCTTCCTTCCTCTGCTACCGCTAGTAACTGTTACCCAGCTGCCTACCTGTGCATCCTCCTCTGTCTCTGCTCCACCCTGCTCAGATAACGCATCAACGGTGAGCTGTAAACTCTGCACCAGGTTTTCAATCTCTCTCAATGTTGCAATGGTCTGTTTTAGATCAGTTACCTGGGCTTCCAAAGAGACCAATTGCTCACATTTCTCACAGAGGTATAAACCTTGGAACAATTGCTCCAAGCAATATTGCAAGAAGTGTAAGTCTGTACTACAGCTTCATGGAGAGTTATGGGTCACATGGTTCCTCATATTGGATAGTTGTCGTAGCAATTTGTCATCCCTTGTGTATACATGAACCTATGGATTAATGGTGGTGGTACTAACATGGAGATTCCAATGAGTGTGACTACAGCTATCCTGACAGATAGGATGATGACCCTTGTTATACTCATGAAAATCATAAAGTATACTGGACCCCCTTAATGATCTAAATGGTAACCATATAGTATTGTGCAATACTGACTTCATGTCAAAATCTATATTCAGCCCATTGGGCATCATGGACTTCATTTTGACATGATTTTTATAGTTGCCCACTCGGAAAATAAGATATTAGGGATTTTATTCTCAGCTGTTAGGTCTGTGCTCAGAATAAAAGTCCAAGATCTCCTCCCTCTGAAGGTTTCATCACTGTCTGTGTAGCCCAAGACAGATTTATCAAATTGGCACATTTTGTTCCCCTTGTAGGATTGCCCACAACTATGACTTTAGCAACTTTTTATTAATCATATTGTCAAAATCCATGCATATCAAAAAATATTATTACAGAGGCTCAATTTATCTGTAAACTCTGGAAAGCATTTTGTAATAATTTAGGCATACAACTTTTCTTCTTGTAACCGTTCTTCCCATATTTCCATGGGCTCCTCTCTGTTTTTATGTGTGTATGGCTTACATGCCATCTCTCCTGTTTTTTTCTTGGTATCTACTCTTTCTGATGTTCACGAAAACAGGCAAACCTGCTTATGATTAAAGTCCATTTGAAAGAAGGTACAATAATCTTTACTTAATGCATCCAGGTTTAATTTTTTGCTGACGTCCAAGAAACTAACTTTAACAGAATGAGACAAGGTCTGGCTCTCAACCAAAAGTATTATGGCAATTATCTAATAAATTGGTACCCAGTATATTGGACATAATCATAAGGTTAATTAATAGTTTCCATCCAATTGAATCTCCCTCCATATTTGAAAATTCCCAGAAACTTCAATTGTTCTTTGCTTAAACCCGTATTACTGTCAAGATTAAAATAAATGCAACCCAAGCCTCCTCAATTTCTAGTTGAAGGGCAACTGGAACACATTGTTGAAATGTTGCTAGACTGTAAATGGTTTAATGTTCAACTCTCTTATCGTGTGCACTGGAAAGACTATGGCCTGGAGGACAGGTCTTTTGTCCTCTCTAAAGATAAAATTACTGATAGATTAAAGAATTCTTTCCACAGATGGTTTCCTGATAAGCCCTGGTTTATGGGCCTCTTGGGTACTATCAGGACTTAGAGTCCTGGCCTCTGTGATTCTGTACTTGGGGCAGTAACATACTCCCATCTAAGGTGTTGCTGTGTCCTGAACTCTTGCCATTCTAACAATGTTAACATAATCCTCCAGCCAGTGCTGAGTACACCTGTATTGTGACTTTATAGCTCTGACTCACAACTATCAGTGCTGGTTATAGGTTCTGTTTGTAGTCTGTTTGTTTTGCTGTATTTTAGTTTGTTGACTATTGCTGAACATGTGGTTAGACTGTTTATGCTATTTGCCTGCCACCAGCAACTGACCTAGTGGTTGGATCTGGCTATATTACCTGCCTCCCACTTATCTATTACATTGTGTTTGGATCTGTTTCCAGTGGCTGTTACCCTCTGCCTGACCATCACCATCATTCAGTATTTTCTCAGTTCCTGGACAACCAACTGTGAGTGATTTTGAATTCTGTTGTGCCACGGTGTTGTGCTGTAGATAAGTTACTACTACTAAGTGCATGAGTCCTGGGGACAGCTGAGTACTGGTAAGCATTTATAAGATCTACGGGAAAAGGGGGTCCTATAGGTGAACATCATGATTAGCTCGATTCTAATATCTTATCTCAAAGCAGACCACCCCTGGCCATACAGCTAGTGACCTCTTTATATAGCATCCAGTTGTAGTACTGCAGTTAAATTATTAAAATATGATAATCACTATCCTTAATTAGTCAATGTGAAGATACCATACCGGGTGGTTAGAACCGAAGTTCACTGGGTTACCTGGCCCCCTTAGGTTTAGGAGTCCAACGGACAAGGAGGAGAATTAAAGATACAAAACAATCCTTTATAATTTACACAGTAACACAGGATAATATATATATATAACTGCGCACTATCAATATAAGTCCCGGCGAGGTTTTCCACTCACCTTAGCCACACAAATGTTCCACAGCCAAATTATTTTTTTAGGGGGGGGGGAATCCAGGGAGCCTTGATATCTTGCTGTTCCCGGATGCATGGCCAATGCTCCACCAGCATGGGGCTCTGAGTATCAGTCTCCCCACTACTGCGCACCAGTTTACATTGAACCTGGCAAGTATCTCCCGACGGAGTGATGTGATGACCAGTCCCAAAATGTAGCAGCAGCCTGCTTTCCAGGACAAAGGACAGTGATGAGAACAGAAACTCATCACCAGTCAGCCTTGCACAGTGCAGGAAACAATTCAGAGACCGAACAGCCCTTACCTCACTCGAATGGCTCCTTATATCCAGTGTCAAGTTACCATGGTATTTTCCCCTCCCCAGGCAAACCCCTGGGTCTCTCCTTCTTAAACATTGGTGGGTGCTATACCGGGGGTTGACATTGGAGTGGAGATTAGCTGTCCTTCCACTGTGGTTTTCCTTCTGTTTCCCTGACAAAATTTCTGGGCCAGTCCTGTGGAAAACATTGGACAAATATTGTCCATTCCCCGTCTCCAGATCGTAGATAGCACCCAGTCCCACCTGGAATTAACCCCTTCCATGCTTTTGTGATGTGTCAGTGCTTCCAGTTGTCCAACACTTCCTGTCCCTTCTTTATTCCTTCCAATGTGTCAGCAAAAGTCCTTCCCCAGGCTGCTCGGCGAAATTTAAGAACTGGCCCTGGAGTGACTTTCCATGAAAGCCTGCGAGTTAAGGGGCCGGTAGGAGATGTTATCCTGGCAGTGTGGCCCGTTCCCATCACAGTTAATACTCAAAACTAATCTATTGTAGATTAGTAACTTCCAAGTATAAATGTAGCATGTGCCTATTAATTAATTAAAACTGATAACTATGATAGAAGATAAAACATACTGTTCTATTAAGCACTCCTTGGGCTAATTATCATCATTACCTGTTAGAAAAGAGTTCATTAGAGACTAAACCATGCATATCATAAAATATTTTTATTTCATTCTCTAAAATAAAATGCTTTAATATGCAGAATATTAAAAAAAAAATCTATAGTTTTATAGGGGATATTTAATTTTGAAAGATTTATATACTGCTGATGCATACAGTTCGATTATGTCATATAGGGAGGTTCATTATTTTCTATGTCCTATATATTGTTATGTCATCTAACAGTATTTCTTTTTATATACTTATATTGACACAAAATCCCAAAGAGTCTTCAGTAGTCATCAATCCTTAACTTTAGTTCAATGTGGATAATCTGTTATCATATGACTTTTCTGGTTGTCTCTATAAGGGAGATTTATTTATTGCATTCTACTATTTTTTTCATCAATGTTTTGTCCCTTTATACCAGAGACTAGATTATATTTCCAAAATTAGACTTTTGTTATGATAATTGATATGATTTCCATTTACCACATCTTCTTATGTGTAATGGTTTTGCTTTAGTTGTAATGTCAATTTATTTTGTTATTGTCTTACAAGTTTTGACAGTTCTATATATTAGGTATTACAATGTCTCTTGTGGTTGCAAAATCATCTGCTCCAGAGTCTCCTCGTTATTCTACATTCTTTCCAGCAGACACATGCAGCGATTACACAATGATGCAGTATATTTCACTTATCATTGGGATCTAGTTTAGTCTAGCGAATGTTAGATGTAAATTTGTAATTATTTTAATACTTTGTTTATAATCTGTTTAAATAATATGCTAATGTTTATTAATATGCTAATATGATATCAGTCCTTTTATTTTTACACTGTTATGCTGAAATACTGTTATCGGCAACTTTTAATCATCTGACAAGTGTTGATTAATCTTTAACTGAAGTCTCCGTATTGCTGTGTCCTTGTATATTCTCCTTCAGTATGTGTATTATAACAGCACCTACATTTGTTCAGCAGATATATGCAGCGCTTACATTTTAATAAACTGTGCTCTCTCATCATATGGATCTTGTTGCACCTGATCCTTGATGTAAGGCTGGATGCACACTACAGAAAATTTCTCTCAATGCAATATCATTTGCGATTTTACTGAAGTCCCGATCAGCATGCTGAGTCATGTGTACAGTGACTTTCATCTGTCATAAACAATGTCTCAAAAGATTGTGACTTTGTACCCACTGCATATGACCTCCCAGCAGCAATATGCTAAATAAATATAAATAAAGTATTGAATTTCAGCGCACACAACTCCCACAAACAAAGATTCAGGAAGAGAAAATACATCATCGCCAATCATTCAATTGTACAGCTTTTTCTATAGTGTACGTTCGGCAAGTCCGTTTGCAACTGTACTCTTGTTTCAATTTATTTTAATATAATGGTCACAATAAATAAATGAAAAGCTTGTGGTTTTTTGCTTCTTGCTATGGTAAGAATGCTGCAAACACAAAACCAGAGGGAAAGAAGAAGAAAGAATCATACTTGTTGGACCATGGAGCGGTTCCAGAGGAGAGACTCATTCCCTCATATGCCCCTGTTACAGGAGATAGGGGACAACAACCCCGATGACTTCAGGAATCCTGAGGATTAATGAACCCACATTCCAGGAACTGCTCCAACTAGTCCCCCCCATCACCCAGAAGGAGGACACCTGTTTAAGGAGACCCATATCTGCAGAGCAGAGGCTGGTTGCAATCCTACAATTTTTGGCCACAGGAAGGACACTGGCTGATCTGGAATACAGCACAGACATTTCTCCTCTGATCATACCTGAGACCTGTGAGGCTGTCAAACAAGTTCTGCAGGGACAATATATGAAGGTTGGTGAAATAAATAGTCTGATTTGAAACAAACTTTTTTTTATTAAAATAGAAACTGAACATATAAACAATATTAAAAACAACATGCAAACAAAATATACAGTATATATTTTACAAGCAATAAGCACTTCTAGTGTATGCCAGCATACACTGGGCCTATAGGCAGGAAGGGTATGAGACCCATCTCTGCACATCAGAGATGGATTGAAGATGGGAAAGCGAGATTAATATTTGCATGAAGTGAGGGAAAAAACCTATAAAAAGATAAAAATTAAACTACAGTAAAAAATATATAAACATAAAAGTTGTCACAAATGTTCATAATGAAAATGTTCAAAGTTTTCCAATGAGGAAGGACGTCCTGTGTAATGTAGCGCACTTGCGCTTCCCATAGGTGTTGTAGGCAGGAGGGGTACTAGCCTGGCTTCCCATTATGTGGATGGAATGTACTCGATAGGGCGGCTGGAGATGAACTTGCTCCTGTGTGTGTGTATTGTGACAATGTAGTGTGTTGTGAGAGTCCCCCTTCAGCGCCCCATGAAGGACATCATTGACCAGTCTACCTCCAGTCTCAGGTCATCAGGGAACCTTTTCATTTTTTGTGCGATTGTTGCTCCCAGCAGTTCACATTCATCTGGTTCCTTTGACAGTAACTGGGTCACAGATTCTATCATTTTCCCAGTCAGCGCGTCACTTTGTTCCAGGTCACGAGCCCTTTTCTTACCTTTGCTGCCCCCTGTTGCTGAGCAGCTTTAACAGTGTGGGTAGGATTGTGATTAGCTGTCTGTGTCAGCTGTGTGACAGGGGACGTTGTCCCACAATCCTCTGCACATCACAGAATACTGCGTCAGATAAGACAGCTGGTTGTGTAATGACAACACAATTCCAAGTAGTTAGTATGATAATAGATACATGTATTGATTTAACATTACAACAATCTTTCTCTTGCAGCTTCCAGCGACAGTTGAGGAACCGCAAGTTATTGCCAAAGAATATGAAACACTGTGGAAGTTCCCATAGATGGCAAATATGTGAGAATGGTGTCATCCTCCAAAGTGGATCCTACAACTACTAGGGATTCTTCACCATTATCCTTATGGCCATAGTTAGAGCCAAATATGAATTTCTCTTCGTGGACATTGGTAACAATGGATATGTGTCAGATGGTGGGGCACACTTTCTTCCATGACACACTTAAAAACAATGCACTTAATTTGCCACCACGCACTGAAACACAATTTGCACTCAATTTTGTTTTTGTAGCTGATGAAGTATTTGTGCTACACAACAATATAGTACAAACTTATCCTCAAAAAACTCTCACACCAGAAAGGAGGATCTTTAATTATCGAATGTCAGGGCGAGTTGTGGAAAATGCTTTTTGTATATTGAGTAACAGATTTATAATTTTCCATTCCACCATAAATCTGCACCTAGACAAAACAGACAAGTTGGTGATGGCTTGTTGTGTCCTACACAACTTACTTAGGCAGAAAGGCGCACCTAGTGCTATGGAGAACACTCTAGAGTTGAGGAGGTAGGGTTGGCACCACTGGAGTTCTCCCAGATGGGAAATGCTGGCCACATGGCAAAGTTAAACAGTGAGGCTTATTTAGAATAGTTTAATAGTGAGGATGCTGTGTCCTGGCAGAATGACATTTTGCAATGTATGTACATTCACACTGTATGTTATATTGAACAACTAATTGGTAACTAAATGGAAATAAATATTTTATGTCTTAACAATGTTGTATGTTTACTTACTATACCACTTGTCGGTATGTCTTGTATTTCCAGGAACGTCAGGTGAGGAACTACTCTCCATCTGGTGCATGCTGCTTCTAGGTTGTCTGGCTATTTCCTGGTCAGCCATGAAGCGCAGGAGGTCAAAGTACCACAACCTGGGTACAAGCACATCCTCAGCCCCTGAAACTGATTTTTTTGAGGCCTCAAACTTTTTGAAGACAGTCCTCATGTTCTGGATATTCCCTTTGACCCAATCTACAGTTGCCTCTGCATAACGGGGAAGGCTCACTGTCACCATGTCCTCCAAAGCCAAGCTCCTCTTCTGCCTATTTGAAATTTCCTTGGACTCTTTTGCCACAAGCAGGGATGGGACCTGTAGACCTTCATGAGCTCTACAGTTTTGTCAGATGCCATCTTAAATGTTTACCTAAAAAAACAAATAACACGTCTTGTAATATTTAACATACATACAAAAAAAATCTAAACAAACTCTCATGCTATAAAGTACTTATCTTGCTCTAATAGCAATGAAATTAGGTAATTGATGTATATCTGTTCGCATATTGCAAAAACTTCATCCAAAATTTTTCAAACACTGATGCAATTACATACGCGGACGAAGGCTGTAGACGACTGAATGTTCACCCACAATGCTCCTCTCTGCAGCTACAGCTGCCATGATTGGTCCATACCAACTATGAACACCATGTATGCGTCTATAAAATTATAGAGGAGCCAGTCTGTCGCCAGTGATACGTGACAATATGGCTGATGAGCAGGTGAATGAAAAAAGTGATGGAGGAATGAAGGGGGATGGAGAAGAAGGGATGCAATTGGAGGAGGTGTAAAGAGCCAAGCCAATGAGTCCAAGGGAGATGGAGATGATGGTGAGAGTGCTGGACCAGCACAACTATGACTGTCACAAGAAGAAATAATTAAACGTCAATTACCAAAAGGAAATAATTATGCAGAAGCTCATTAACATGCTATGCAACAAAAAAAACAGAAAAGGTGGTCAGATCTAAAGAACAAGGAGCCAAGAAGGTTGAAGAGAATCCGAACAAGAAAAGTTAGTGTTGAAATTGGTTTTTAAAACTTTGTAAAACTAGTTAGTAAATTGTGTTAATAATTAACGATAACAATAGCGATTAGTGTGATTAGTAAAACTTTGACATCTATTTACAGAAAGAAAAAAGTGTGATAAAGTGTGTTGTGCAGCACCACAAAAAAATAAAATGGAAGATGTGATAGCGACTATAAAACAAGAAAACACGGACATAGGAATTGCCGAAATAAACGAGGAACTGAAAGAAGGTAATTAAACATCATTAACAGTTAAAAACACGTAATGTGTACGCTGTGCCTACATATTAAAAGTGGCTTCAATATTTCGGTTGGTATGGACCAGCACGGCAGCATGCCTGGACAGACCCAGGAGGGATATCAGCACAATGTGATTTCAAACAGTGTCCAAGGTGAGTGGATGGTAGTAGTCCCACTGGTAAAAAGGATGTTGTATCCAATTTCATTGTTAAAAATAAGGAAATTAATTTCCCTTTCTTCATTTAGATACCATTGTGATTTCTGACGAAAGTCCATAAGGAGAGAAGGTGGGCACAAGCAACAATATTTCTATAACTTCTGATAATGGAAAAAGTGTGGCAGAGAAAATGGAAAAGCTTAGAAAATATTTTAAAGAATTGAGGGCCAAAATCAATCATGTGAAGATGAAACTCCACAAACTGGAGAAAAATTACCTGGGCTTGTTTCACAAGTATGAAAAAGTAATGTTTGAAGCTTCTAGCCACATAAAAAAAGTTAAAATAATAGTAATTAGCACATGAGTAAAAAATAGTAATAGTAATTAATTAGTAATAGTAATTATTAGATTAAGTTGTTCTGCAATGAGACAATTTTTTTTTCTATACCCAGTTAAAAAATGTGTATTATATTTACAAATAAAAGATCTGGTAAACAACATTCTGGTCTGTTTGGTGAACTTGCTTGATGGGCCTGAAATAAAGACAAAACCAATTTACATGTGCAGTGGTACCGAATATATTTCTAGTATGCCATTATCATAAGAGCATTAAATACACGTAGAAGTATTATATACATATATGTATATAATGCTTACATGTTTAATAATGGCCAATATAGGTAAATTAATAAAAGTAGACACATATATACATATATTTATAATCTGCCATTATCATGCAAACAATAAATACACATAGAGGTGTTATACACATGTATGTGCTTACAAGTTTAATAATGGCCATAACAGGTAAAATAATAAAAGTGGACACATAGATAAATATAAATATATTTCTATTTATAATCTTCTATTATAAGAAAAATAAATACACATAGAGGTATAGGAAAAAAAACATTTAATAAGTGTGCACAAAATACACCTTGTACTGAAATAAGACTTTGTAGGTTTTATATACATAAATGTATATAATAAATCGGTCTTAATTATATATCAGTATATATATATATAAAATTATTTCTGCCTCCTGAGCGGATGTGGGAGGGACTTGCTCTTGGCCCCATTTCTCCTATCTCTGTGGTACTGGTTCCTGTTCATAAGCTTTTGTTACGTTAAGTTAAGTCCTGATACCTGTGAGTGCGTCTTACTCTAGGGGAAAGGCGGCTGCTATAGATTAAGACCTCTCCTGCTAGTTCTAAAGGCTTATGACAGTTAGTAGGAAGCCGTAAAATCGTAAAGGATTATATCCTGGGACCAGTAGTGTAATGGCAATTTGACCTTACACTGTTTAGTTTTGCTATTAGTTGTTAGCTGACTCACTGTCAGGATTCGAACCCAGGGCTTATGCTTCTGTGCACCACTGCTCTGCTGACTGAGCTATTCTGGCTGCTGGACAGTTCCTTGCTGTTATCCTGTATTTCAGTTCAGTTCCAGTGATCTCCTGTTGTTCCGGCATGCTTTAGCTCCTCCCCCTGACTTCCTATAAAAGCCTAGTTAGTTCCTGTCTCCAGTGCCTGATTATTGTGCTTCCTGCCTGTGATCAAGCACCTGCTGCTGCTCCTGATTTCAAGCATCTACCACCCGTGTACCGACCTTGGCTTGCCCTCCACTTCGCCTCTTCCTCAACCTTTGGACCTCTTCGCCTCTCTGTGTACCAAACCTGGCTACGTTTGACCTTCCTTATCATCTTATCTCCTGTTGGCCAGCCTCTCTCCCCACCACTGGGCTTCTATCCTGTTTCCAGACTGTGACACTCACATTGGTTTTCCTGCCACTATTTTTGTGTAAATAAAAACGGTGAACTTTTGCCAAATTTTTATTAGTGTCCGTGTGGTTATTTAATTATTCAATTACAGTAATAGTACGTCTGAACATGCAAAGGAGGTTTGGGAGCAATGTAAAGTAGATATCAACATTATTAATTTTATTATTTTCCTAATTGAATAGGAGAAAGCAAATGCAATCATGGTAAAGTTACAAAATCCTTTATTAAGTCAGCTCGCTGCAGACATTGGGCAAAATTAGTGAAAATTGTGAAAGTTGTGAAGGGATCATTAGAAAATAGACTGGAAATGACTGTTAATGCTATACATAGTAATATAAGAGCAAGAACAGCTCAAAATGAAGTTATTCTACCTATTTCCACAATCTTTGATCAAATCCAGATCCAAAACCAAAACCTTTCGCGATTTTCTTGCCAAAACTGGTAGCAAAACCGAAACACGAACTCGTTTTAGAACCAAAACTGAAGCACAAGGGTCAGTTCACCTCTCCAACATACACATATATATATATATATATGAGAATATGTATTTTCACATGTGTGAACAATTCATGTTGTATACACTTGCACACAGGAACACATAGGTGACATAAGGAGCGTGTAACAAAGGTTTATTATTGATTTGCAATTAAAAGATCATTATTCCCATTTGCTTGATGTTTTGACACCACGTGGGAGACTTAGAGACAACATCATAACGTTAAATATACACGCCCAGAAAGACATTGTTGCTGGAGGAACTATCAGCAGATTGTCAGACGTACACACTGCAGAATTGGAATTTACATTGTTCCACCGTTGAACAAGATTTTTAATCCGTTTATACAATGAGCTTTGGAACGATAATCGTTCATTGTTGGAGCGTACACACTAAAATTAAATCTGGCCGAACAGTCATTTATTATGTGATTGGGCCCATAATTCGGTGAAAAACCTGTAATGTGTACCCAGCCTAAGTGTATAGTTGTTCAAGTATTGTATTAGTAAATCCGTGGCATGGTTCTTTATCTTATTGCTGAAGTGTCAGATCTTCTATGTTGTACACCGCTATACTCAAGTATTGATGTCAGCAACATCAGTCCTCTAATAAGTCTGTAATCGATCCCAGCTGACATTTCTGTCTTATTGTGCTATTAATTATTCTGGTTAATTCATTAAAATGAACTAAAACCAACAAATATACACAAGGGTATTATTAATATGAATAAACAGGTAGTGATAGTGACTGAGAAAAATCACTTGAATAATATACCATGCAATTAATGTTCACTACAAAATATAATGAGACCAGATAGAATATTTGGATTTAGACATCTATATAAAGACAAAATAGAAACAAAGACATTTCACATAATTAAATAACTAAATCAGCTGTATTGTACTTTTATGAAAATTATAATAAGGTTACTGATAAATTTAATATCCCCCTTTTTTGTTATATATTATAAATATACATTTAAGGGAATATTTCGATCTGAGCACTGGGATTAAAAACTTTTCTGACACCTCCTGCTTAAAACCCAAAAAGTCAGAAGGATCGTGAGGCCCCACTTTCACGATCTGTATTCATACTGAAAATCAAGATCAAGCGAGCTTTTGCCCTTCTGCTCCACCTTTTCTTTATTCAGAATCGGAGTCTAGATACCTGTACATCCGATGACCTCTCACGGGATCACTGGTATAGAACCTAGTATATCTATTATTTTCTAATATACATAAATTGAGGGTACTGGGCCCAGTAGTAAAATTGTGAATCTCTCCTCTAGCTAAACGCATTGCATTAAACATTCCCTGTCATTATTATACTCTGCAGCTCAGGTTTTGTTGGAGACATTAGCGGTATAAACCACAAGTATTTTTTCTTCTGAAATCTTATTTGAAGTTAAAAGTATAACTTAAAAATACTTTATATTTCTGCTATAGCTATATTGCTTCTCCAACATTTCTTATACCGCACTCTCCAACGAACAATTCCTAGCTGACAATATTGTAATTGACCAAGTAAAGATTTATAATAATAATTATTATTATTATTATTATTATTAAATAACTCGCAGAAACAAATCATCATTAACCCCTTAATGACTGAGGTACTCCAGAGCTTTGTGACCAGATACATTTTAGCATTTTTGTTATGTTATCTTAATGAACAATAATTTGTTTCATGACAAGTAGGACTTAATATTGGTAGTGTTTTTTAATACATAACGCTATTTCTTAGGATTATAAAAGCTAAATTAAAATCAAAAAGTAAAACTAAAATAACATTTTTGCATGAATATAGCTATGATTACTTTCAAGCAATTGGCATATCCCATTTATATATGTATTTAAATATGTTTATATATTTTAGTACCTAATATGAGTCATTTTATCTAGTTTAGGGAAAACTATAGGAGCTCTGTGTATTATTTTTTCTTTTAAACATTTTTTCTTTTACCTTGTTTATTTATATATATTAACATTTTTTTATTAGAATGTCAATTATTTTAGTATTAAACTTGGTGGACAGTACAAATATAAATACATTTTTCTAGCAACAATTTTGTGCTGTAACTAATGCTGACATATTTTCTAACAATGAGAATTGATCTTCATAGACCCAATAGCGCCCTCTCCTGCAGGGTGGGGGTATTGCATATTGTATATACTGTACTGCTGGGCAGAAATGATTTGCTGACCATCTGCAGTTCCATGTTGTCAATGATGTAGCAGGGTGAGGCCTGTAATCCTATGCGTGTTTTTGTGGTGCATAAGTTCAAAGTCTGAGTCTTCTCAATGCAAAAAAGTATTGGGGAAGCATAAATGGATTAAATTAATATATAAATTAATTAATTAATTAATTAATTAATATATAAATTAATATACCTGTCCCCTGGATCCCATCCCCTCCCACCTACTTCGCTCCCTTTCCCCCACTACCTGCTCCCACCTCGCTCACCTCTTTAATCTCTCCCTCTCCTCGGGATTCTTCCCCTCCTCCTTCAAACACGCTCTCGTTTCCCCCATTCTAAAAAAACCTAATCTTGACCCCACTTCTCCCTCTAACTATCGGCCCATATCTCTTCTCCCCTTTGCCTCCAAAATTCTCGAGAGGCTCGTCTGTAGCCGTGTCTCCTCCTACCTTTCTGAACACTCCCTCCTTGATCCTCTCCAGTCTGGTTTCCGCCCCCTTCACTCCACTGAAACTGCCTCGCGGCTAAAGCCAGGGGCCACTTCTCCCTTCTCATTCTCCTTGATCTCTCTGCAGCCTTCGACACCGTCGACCACCCCCTCCTCCTCCACACCCTCCAGTCCTTTGGCCTCTCCGGCCCTGTCCTGTCCTGGTTCACATCTTACCTTGCTGACCGTTCCTTCTCCGTCACCACCTCTGGGTCTCTCTCCCCCCCGTCCACCCTTCCAGTCGGGGTCCCTCAGGGCTCTGTTTTGGGACCCTTACTCTTCTCTCTATACACCTCTTCCCTAGGTGAACTTATCAGCTCCTACGGCCTCAACTATCATCTCTACGCTGACGACACTCAAATCTACCTCTCCTCTCCTGATCTCTCTCCCTCCTCTCTAGGGTGTCCGCCTGCCTCTCTGCCATCTCCTCCTGGATGTCCTCTCGATTCCTCAAACTTAACCTCACCAAAACCGAACTCATAGTCTTCCCTCCCCCTCGCTTCCCGCCCCATTTGGACCTCTCTATCACTGTCGACAACACCTCTATCTCCCCTGTCCCCCAACTTCGCTGCCTCGGGGTCATCCTCGACTCCTCTCTCTCATTTGGCCCCCACATTCTCTCTCTTGCTAAATCCTGCCGCTTCCAGCTGCGGAACATCGCTCACATCCGGCCCTTCCTTTCCCAAGATGCCACTAAATGCCTCATTCACTCCCTGATCATCTCCCGCTTGGACTACTGTAACCTCCTCCTCACTGGCCTCCCCCACTCTCACCTTGCTCCCCTCCGATCTGTACATAACGCTGCCGCTAGGCTCCTCTTCTGTCTCCCCCCTCTACCAATCCCTTCACTGGCTCCCCTTACCCTACAGAATCCTGTTTAAGCTCCTCACTCTTACATACAAGGCCCTCGCCAACTCCACAGCACCCTACATCTCCTCCCTCATCTCTATTCATGCTCCATCCCACCCTCTCAGATCGGCCAATGACCGTTGCCTCTCTTCCCCCATGATCACCTCCTCCCATGCGCGTATCCAAGACTTCACCCGCGCTGCCCCCCTCCACTGGAACAAGCTCCCTCCCTTCATCAGAACTTCCCCCAATCTGTCCAGTTTCAAACGGTGTTTAAAAACCCACCTTTTTCTTAAAGCCTTCCAGTCTCCCACTTAACTTCCTACCTGCTCTTCTGACTCTTCCCCTTCATCTTTCCTTCATTCCCCTCCCCCTCTCTATTCCTCCTTCTCTCCCTCTCTCCCCTGTGTCTCTCTGTCAGTCTTCTCCACTTTCAACTCTGCTCGCCAGCTTCCCTGCCTCCTCCTCGAGGACCCTCTTCCCCTGCCCCCTCTCGCTCCCTCCTCTTCCCCCTGGGGGTCTCCCTCTCATCCGTGCCCTCCCTCCTAGGTGCCGTTGTTGGCAGACCATCCCCTCTCCTCTTCCCCCCTCTAGCTGTGCCCTGAGCTCACTGAGTTATTGTGATTATTGTTTACTGTACTGTGCTGTCTCACCTCGTATTGTAATTTCTTTTGTCCCTGTACGGCGCCGCGGACACCTAGTGGCGCCCTATAAATAAAAATTAATAATAATAATAATATTATATGTTATATGAAAAAGTCATTAAGTATTTGAAAAAGTTAACCTTTTCAATATACACATTTATGAAATTATTTATCCAATTATTTTGAATTAGAACCAACTGCCTGGTGGAGCAGTGTGCATGACAAAGCTTAATGGTGGATGGATGGTTACAAGGCGATGGAAGCATTCTCGCTGCTCTCGCTAAGTAACAAAGCCTGTTTGTTCTCCTTCCCTAAAGTTAGATACCAATTGAAATTCAGTAGAAGACAGGACATTGAAAACTATCAATAACAGAGGCTAATAATGATTACTATTGTGTCCTGCAATGTAGATCAATGCTGGAGTTCAGTGCAGGAGAGAACATGAAGCTGTTGTTCGATTATATTTACAGTGACTGATAGCAGCTTTGAGACATGACAAAATTGCTAAGACTGATCACTCCTGTGGGTATTAAGTAATGGGTAAAAGCTTAAAGAACTGCATCCACTGGGTCATATAGCAGCTCATGTACCCCTGTAGCACAGACATCACCATCTCAACAAGCTAAACTATGCACTTGCCCGTTACAACTGACTGAAAAGCATCACAAACCCTTTATGTTGTTTTTTTATACCTTAATATAAGGTTACTGTACCATTTTTAATATAAAATGACATATTGATATCTTCCCTTGCAGGTTGCATCGGTCGCTTACCCTGTTGTACAATGGAGAAGTTAATTAATGCAGTTACAGCTAGAGGTCAGTATTATTCTATACTGTGCAATTATATGTAATGGTACAACTTGCAGATAAAGAAACTGAGAAATAATCAAATAATTATAGTGTCCCTAATATTACGTGTTACAGTGTGTAGCACAATGGTTCAGCTTCATATCCCCACTTAGGGGAGCAGGGGAACACAATCGGCACAAAGGGGCCTATAACACTCTACAGTATCATCATCATCATCATTTATTTATATTGCGCCATTAATCCCGCAGCGCTGTACAGTGAATATTTGTCCCTCACATCAGTCCCCGCCCCATTGGAGCTTACAGTCTAAATTCCCTAACACACACACACACACACACACACAGACAAGGGGCAATTTGATAGCAGCCAATTAACCTACCAGTATGTTTTTGGAGTGTGGGAGGAAACTGGAGCACACCCCCTCAAACACGGGGAGAACATACAAACTCCACACAGATAAGGCTACGGTTGAGAATCAAACTCATACGGTAGTTAATACGGTAATTTCAATGCTGGATTTTTACTCGCGGCTCCCTGAGCTGCGAGATGAAATGCAGGTTAAAATTACCGTATTAACGGTAATACATTTAGTGCCGCGTTATTCGCTGCAGAATTGAATCGGCCCCTTAGAAAGGTAGATACAACATAAAGTGTGAAAATAGTTAAAGTTAGCGCTAGATAGAACTGAAAGAAGTAAATTAATGGAAAATTACACAGAATATATTACTATAAAAATGGAAAAAGAAGATACTGTATGACGTGATGTCAAGAAACAAGGTGAAATAGATAGGGTGCTGTATGATATCTGATAGTGAGGATCTTATGTGCAATCTTGTCTTTTAGTTATATGGTATGGTTACCCTCTATTGGTTTGTTTAAGAATTTTATTACTTTGTAGTGTGTAATTAGTGGGGGTTAATTCATGAAAGTGATCAAATGGCTATTTGAACCTACTTAAACAGCAGTTTAAGGCTGTTTAAGCCTGTGATGCTGTTAGCTAGTTAGGATTCTTCTAAGTGAGGATTTTTTAACAATGTGTATTAACAAATTTAGTAAGTATAGTAAAAGATATTCAAGAGAGGAACAAGAGGAGGACAGGAGGGGAACCTTCTACCTGAAAACTCTGCTGCATGAGGACAACATTCCTCAATCAGCCGTGAGCTCTGATATCCTCCACCACCTGCATTGTCAACTGCCTGGAAACTCCCTGCTGATCTGTTTCTCACATTTATTTTGGGCTGGTGCAGTTCTATTATGATTTGCTGGTCCCACTTATGCTGCTTGTATTCACACCTTTAAACCGCACTGTTGCCCCACTTAGCTTGAATTTTTAACTGGCACCTTGTATTATGCCTTATGTTATACTATTGCCTTCCAATCATGCCTAATGTCACTGTCTAATCTAACTGATTTTCTAAACACACCCATCTGTATCTCTACTGTCCTTACTGCTTCCTATTCCCTGGCTCAAACTTTACATCTTTTCTTCCTCTTTCTACCGCTGCACTCTCTCACTTTACTCACCTTTCCTGCTCTCACTATTTCCTCACGTCACTTGTAAGCCCTTACCATCCTTGATTTCTGTATTACTTTCAACTGTCTATTCCACACCTTCTCTAGCTTTATCATAATTTGCTCCTCTTTCACTTCTGTCCCTCTCTCCCCCTGCTTCCCTTGTCCAACCTTTTCATATTCTTCTCCTCCTCACTCCACCCTCTCCCTTCCCATCCCCCTCCAAATTTCACTCCTCTCCTCTCTTCTTTTCTGTGCCTCTGTGCCCCTGATCTGACTAACTGCCCCCTCCACAATCTTTCCCTCTCTCCTCCTTTTCCCCACTCACACCCTTTCCCTCTTGTCCCCTTCACTGCTCTTCTCTCAGCATCAGTCTGCTCCTACCTACCACTTCCCACTCTTTCCCCCCAGGTAATCTACTCCCTCATGTCACTCCTACCTTCTGCCTCTCCCATTCATAAACCCCCTTATCTGCCCCATCTCCACTCCTCCCCCACCTCTTGCTCCCCTGCCCCTTGTCTCCTGTCTGCTGGCAAGTCCCCTCTTATTTCTGCTTCTCGTCCAATTCCAACCCTCTCTTCCTGTCTTGCTCCATATCACTCCATATCATACTCCCCCTTGCAGTTGAGCAACCCCAACAATCTCATCCACATCTCTCCTCTTCCCTCTCTTCCACTAACCTGTGGTCTCTGGAATGCCAGGACAGTTTGTAACAAATTGACCTCTATCCATGATGTCTTTATCTCTATATCCTTCAACCTGCTTGCCATCAATGAAACGTGGCTATCCCCTGAAGGCACTACCTCTCCTGCTGCTCTCCCTTTTGGGGGCTTGTCCTTCTCCCACACACCCAGACCCAGGGACTGGCAAGGAGGTGGCGTCAGAATACTTCAGTCCTCCTGCTGCTTTTTTCGAGTTCTTACCCCTGAACCCTCCCTCTCTTTTTCCTCCTTTGAGGTACACATCTGCCTATTCCACCCAGTCCACCTCCATGTTGCTGTTATCTACCGTCCTCCTGTTCCTGTCTCCCATTTCCTTGATCACTTTGCCACCTGGCTCCCTCATTTTCTCTCCTCTGACCTTCCCTCTGTCACGCTGTAGGCCTATGAAGGCTGAAGAAAACTAGACACTAACCGGTATTAGTGCAACTGGACAAACAGGCGCGGAGTCTAACGTGCCCCTGGTGTTCACCAGGGACCCCCGCAAGGAGGTTTGGACTTCGCCGCAGAGAGCACGCAGGTCACGGTCCTATTAGCCAGTTACCAGTGTAACGTAGAAAGGTCAGACGGTTCCGGGTCACAGCAATCAGGGATATCAGGTACAAACGGGAAATCCAGAAGAATAGTCGCCAAGCCGAAGTCACGGTACAGAATGGGTCACAACGATGAAGAGGATGGTCGCCAAGCCGGGGTCAAAACAGTAAACAGGAAGCAGGATACTCAGGAACAACAAGGGAGTGTGGAAGCCAGGAACACTAGTGGTGAACCTGTTACTCTGGCACCCTAATGGCGCCAGAGGCAGGTTTAAATAATATCCAGAGAGAGGTGATTGGCGGAGGGCAGGAAGCGGCAGTAGAAGGAGAACTAGGCGTCCCGTTGCCTAGCAACGGAACTGACACCAGGGCGCCCTCAGACGGAAGTCCGCGGCAGCCGACAAGGGGAATCAGACGTCCGTTCCCCGACTGACGGGGAATCAGCGGGGACGGCGTCTGACACCCTCCCTCATCTTGGGGGACTTTAATATTCCTATAGACAATCCCTCAAACCCTGCTGCCTCCAAACGTCTCTCCCTCTCCTCCTCCCTTGGTTTCTCTCAATGGACCTCCTCTCAATCCCACCGCAGTGACCACTCCCTTGATCTGTTTTTTTCACACCTCGGTACTCTCTATGACCCCATTAATTCACCTTTTCCTCTCTCGGACCACCATCACCTCTCTTTAAGCATCTCTCCACCCCTCTAATCGTCCCCATCCCCCAAGGTTACACTTACACTCACCAGGCGTAATCTTGAAACAGTCGATCCTACCACTTTCTCCTCCTCCCTAGGCTCGCTCCTCTCCTCCATCACCACTCTTTCTTGCCCCGATGAGGCTGTCTCCTTTTACAATCGCACTCCTACTACTGCACTTGAATCTGTCGCCCCGGCTATCACCATCAAGCTTCGTCAGTCCCCGCTGCAACTGTGGCACTGAAAACTTACCCGCTATCTACAAAAATGCTCCCACAATGTAGAAGGGCTCTGGAGAAAGTCACACACTCATGCTGACTTCCTCCTCTTCAAGTTCATACTTGCCTCTTACAGTTCAGCCCTCTAAACAATCCTTCTTTAAAGCTCCAATTTCTTTCCAATCCTCCAACCCCAGTCGGCTTTTGCTACCTTCAACTCCCTCCTCTCCCCTCCCTCTCTTCCACTCCCCACCACGCTCTCTGCTGTCGACTTTGCTACCCACTTCACCCCCAAGATTGAGCCTATACGTCATGACATCTCCCAGCAGTCTCTTCTTACCCTATCCGCTCCCCCCTCCCTGCCCACTCTGTCCCCCTTCCCAACCTCCGATGCGGCTGCTATCTCCTTTCTCCCCTCCCCTCTTGCTACCTCACCCACCTTCTCTTCCTTCACTTCGGTATCTGCAGATGAAGTGCATACCCTTCTCTCTTCCTCTCCCCCCTCCACTTGCCCACAGGACCTTATCTCCTCCCACCTCCTCCGCTCCCAATCTCTTGAAGTCTACTCCCACCTTTCCCACCTCCTCAACCTATCCCTCTCCTCTGGAATCTTTTCCTCCTCTTTAAAACATGCTCTTGTCTCCCCCATACTGAAGAAACCGTCCCTTGATCCCGCCTCTCTCTCTAATTACCGCCCTATTTCGCTTTTTCCTTTTGCCTCCAAGCTCCTTGAATGGGTTGTCTACAACCGTCTCACCTCCTTTCTCTTTTCTCACTCACTCCTTGACCCGCTGCAATCTGGTTTTCACCCCCTCCACTCCACTGAAACTGCCCTCACTAAGGTCACTAATGACATTCTCTTCGCTAAATCCAAAAGACACTACTCCCTTCTTATCCTTCATGACCTCTCTGTTGCCTTCGATATCGTTGACCGCGCACTCCTTTTGTAAACTCTCAAATCTATAGGCCTCTGTAACACTGTCCTCGCCTGGTTTTCCTTTTACCTCGCCAACCGCTCCTTCTCAGTCTCTACACATGACTCTACATCCCCCCTCTTCCCTTACCTGTTGGCAGTCCTCAAGGTTCCGTTCTTGGCCCTCTGCTTTTCTCCCTCTACACCTCTTCCCTTGGTGTTCTCATCCGCTCCTTTGGCTTCCAGTACCAACTCTATGCTTATGATACCCAAAATAATCTTTTATCCCCTTACCTCTCTTCTTCCCTTCTGTCTTGCGTCTCCTGCTGTCTCTTGGCCATCTCATCTTGGATGACCCAACGCTTCCTTAAACTCAATATTTTCAAAACTGAACATATCGTCATCCCCCCTTCCAGGACTCTCCCACCTCTCCCCCTCTCTATTTCTGTTAATAACACTACCCTTGTTTATGTCCCTCAAGTCCGTTGCCTTGGGGTCATCCTTGATTCCTCCCTCTCCTTCAAGCCACAAAATCCTTCTTCTTCCACCTTCGTTATATGTCCAAGATACGCCCCTTTCTCACCGCGGAAGCTACGCTTGTAATCTCTCGCCTGGACTACTGTAACCTTCTTCTCTCTGGCCTAACTGATACTCACCTTGACCCTCTTAAGTCTATCCTCAATGCTGCTGCCTGCCTCATTTTTCTCTCCCGCAGCTATATCTCTGCTGTTTCCCTCCAACAGTCATTACAATGGCTCCCCATGGCCTACAGAATTGCATTTTAACTCCTCACCCTCGCCTTTAAAGATCTTAATCAATCCTCCCCTCCCTACATCTCCTCTTTACCTACACTCTTAGCCACCCCCTCCGCTCTGCCTGTGACCGCCGCATCACTACTTCACTGTTCAACTTTTCTCACTCCCGTCTCCAGGACTTTGCCCGGGCTGCTCCCCAGCTGTGGAACGATCTTCCACATTCCATCAGGTTAGCAACTACTCTCAAAGGTTCCAAGCGTGCCCTTAAGACTCATTTCTTTATTCAAGTCTATCAGTCCTCCTCCTAACTCCCTTGTCCCGGCTCTCTCCCCCAGTTAGTACCACCCTATTTGTGTCTCCCCCTTTCTTTTAGGATGTAAGCTCTCAGGAGCAGGGCCCTCTTTCTTTGTGTGCTCCTACTACTATTCCATCACCGTCTGTACCTCTTGGCCTGCTTCCCTAGCCCTATTTTGTTAAGCTTCAGCCTACTTCTCGCTGATTTCTACCAACACTTTTACTCATTGTCCCAGAAATAATTTGATTTGCATTACCATGTTACCTGTGTGTGTTTGTGTGTGTGTGTGTGTGTGTGTGTGTGTATGTGTATATGTGTGTGTATATATTTTTGTTCTTCATATTTTCTGTATCATGTTGTGGCATGGGTCACAGTTTTCTGTATAAGTCATGTATGGCGCTACCGACCCTTTGTGGCGCCTTATAAATTAGGGCTCGCGTGGGTTCTCCACTGGGGCTTTCCCTAGGCTCCTAATTCAAGTGGTGTAGTCCCGGCTCTGCTCCGTTTCTCTGCCTCCACCTCAGTTCCCTCCGCTGGTCCCTCCGGCGATCTCTTCCACTCGGGCCCCCGGCTCCGGCCTAGCTGCCTGCACCGTTTCCAGTCTTGGTCTCCAGCACTACCTGGCCCTGCTCTGCTCACTCCTCTGGACTCCTCTCCTTCCGCCTGCCATCTTCGGATCCGCTGCCTGCTGATCCAGATCCGCTGCCTACAGTCTCCTGCTGCCTGGTCTGCCTGCCACATCTTCTTGTCTCCCGCCGCCTGGTCTGCCGGCTATTTCCTCTTGTCTCCCGTTGCCTGGACTCCCGCTGCCTGGTATTTCTTCCTGTCTCCTGCTGCCTGGTCTTCCTGCCACGTCTTCCGCTGCCTGGTCCGATCCTGCGGCCTACTTCACATCCACTCCCCGGTCTCTGGTGCTGCTCCGGTTCCTGCAGCCTACTTCCGGTTGTTCCCCTGAATCCGATGCCACACGTCGCCGCACTGCTACCCCCCTCACTGCGGCCTGGCGCACCACAAGTACACTGCCTGATTAACTGGATAACTGCCTGGTTAAAGGGTCAGTACATCTGGCGCTTTACCCCTGCTCACGCTACTCTCTGTGTGCCTCACCTTGCCACTGCTGCTGTCTCCCTGGGTCCCCAGCTGCCTACCCCTCTGGTACACTGGCCTCATCTTGCTGGATCCCTAGCTGCCTACCCCTCTGGTACACTGGCCTCATCTTGCTGGGTCCCTAGCTGTCTACCCCTCTGGTACACTGGCCTCATCTTGCTGGGTCCCTAGCTGCCTACCCCTCTGATACACGGGCCTCATCTTGCTCTATTGCACCAGCCTACTCCGATGTGTCCCCTGGACCTACCTCATCCCTAACTCCAATGGATCGCTGGTCTCACCTGGACCCTTGACCTCTGTGACCCACCGGATCTCTTGTATCACCTGTTCCTGATCTCTGGTTCCTCCGGACTGTTCCAGTGACTACCTGTGATCTGATGTGATCGGCAATGCACTCTCCTGCACTGGTCTCTGGACTCCAGACTCCTTGGTCTCTCCAGCCTGGACTCTCCTGCCCTGGACTCTCCTGTTCTCCTTCCTCCACACCTGGTATCGGCTCTCTGCAGCCCTCCTTTACTTCTACTAACATGTGTTTACATTTTGCATTTACCAGAAGTTCACCTGGGGCCTGATTCATTAAGGATCTAAACTTGAGAAACTTCTTTCAGTCTCCTGGAAAAAACCATGTTACAATGCAAGGGGTGCAAATTAGTATTCTGTTTTGCACATGAGTTAAATACTGCCTGTTTTTTCCGTGACATAGGGCCTTATGCCTTTCTGCACTAAGTCCCTACAGATGCAGTTCTGAGTTTTACCCACTAGTGGCCGCTATGTGGATTCTGTGTCTTCACTCAGCTGCTAAGTGTTATCTTGATCACCAGACCATAAAGACTGACCCATGGCAATCATTCCCTGCTGGTTCATTGTTTGTGTTACAGCTCTGGATATCTGCATGTGTTTCAGCTCTGGAACTCTGTTTATGTTACAGCTCTGGATTTTGCTGTTTATTCTTACCTGGCTTTTGGACTCAATCTGCATCTCTGGAGCCTGGCAAGTTTAAAAGACGTTTGTTTTGAATATTATTTCTGGACATTTCGTTTCATGCCTTGCCTGGCCATTCAGCCACTGAGATCCACCCCTGCCTGTATTCACAATAAATATTTAAGTTTACCATCATCACTGTTTCTGTGCAATAGTATTGTGGAATATACCAGAGAGCCGTGACAGAATGAACCAGCCCGATCTCATGGATCTCGCTGGGGCCACACCTGTGTCAGCTTTTTCAGACTCATCTATGCTACAGGCATTACAAATGGACATAATTCTATTACGATCTCAGCTGGCTCAATTTTCTGCTTTACTTTTGGACCCACTCAGGAGACTATCAGAATCAGTTTCTCTGAAATCCAATACTGTTGATTTGCTTCAGCCAACTCTGTCTGCTGCTGAATCTGTGCTGCAAGCACCTCTTAATAATACCATGACAAATTTGCATTTAACTAACAACTACAGTGTAACAAATGCCCGGTTTACAGGTGGTCCACGCCCCCATCTGACCGAAGCGGAGCGACGGCGCAGAATAACCAACAAACTGTGTCTCTACTGTGCCAGTAATGCACACTTCTTACAAGTCTGTCCTCTCCGCAGACCACGACAGCCTACTAAACCATCATCTGTTGTTACTTCTCCGCATTCTGGATTTGTTTACACTTCACCTGTTCTGCTCCCTGGGATGAGACCCAATCTGCCAACCCCACTTACCAGCTCTGATGCGCCAGCCTCTGCCTCCTGTCCTGAGGTGCCAGCCCCTGCTTCCAGTGCCAAGCTTCCAGCCTCTGTTTCCAGTCCCGAAATACTATCTGCTTCAGAGAGGACGCTACCCTTTCAACCAGCTCCAAAGACATTATTGAAGGTCCAGCCCGAGTTGTTGGTCAATACAGTTCAGCCCGAGTTGCCAGTTTATGCGGTCCAGCCCGAGTTGCCGGTCAGTGCGGTCCAGCCCGAGTTGCCGGTCAGTGCGGTCCAGCCCGAGTTGCCGGTTAGTGCGGTCCAGCCCGAGTTGCCGGTCAGTGCGGTCCAGCCCGAGTTGCCGGTCAGTGCGGTCCAGCCCGAGTTGCCGGTCAGTGCGGTCCAGCCCGAGTTGCCGGGAAGTGCGGTCAAGCCCAAGTTTTTACTCAGTGCTGCCGCATCCGAGGCTCCTCACAGTGCTGCCGCGTCCGAGGCTCCTCACAGTGCTGCCGCGTCCGAGGCTCCTCACAGTGCTGCCGCGTCCGAGGCTCCTCACAGTGCTGCCGCGTCCGAGGCTCCTCACAGTGCTGCCGCGTCCGAGGCTCCTCACAGTGCTGCCGCGTCCGGGGCTCCTCACAGTGCTGCCGCGTCCGAGGCTTCTCCTACCGCTGTCCAGTTCAAGCTGTGTGCTCAGTCCGGGCCTTCTGATATGTATGCTCAACCAGAGTTCTCTAAGCTGTGTGCCCAGTCCGGGCCTTTGGATGTATGTGCTCAATCCGAGCTCCCTGAGTCGGGTGCCCAGTTCGAGGAAACAGCTGCTAACCCACAGCCAAAGTCTTCAGAGTGCCCAGCCATAGATTCCTGTGCTATAAATGCCAAGGCTACCGCCTGTAACCTTCCCATGTTTCAGCCTCTGCCTTTTGATGGGGACCTGGATCAATTTTGTGCTCTTACACGGCAGTGTTTCAATAATTTCTGTTTCAATCCTACTTATTATGCCAATAGCTTTAATCAAGTAGCTACCATACTAATGGGTTTTAAAGGAAAGGCTCTGGAGTGGGCGCTGTCCTTGATAGAATCTGATCACCCCATTCTCTATCATACCAGTATCTTTTTCGGTGCAGTGGCAAAGAAATTTGGACCACCCTCTCTTTTTGACCTAGCCTCTGACACCATAGAAACTTCTATGTCATCACCGGAACCAACATTATCTCTAATGCAAGCTCCAGCAACTGCTGTTATTCCAGCCCCTGAAGCAGCTATGTGCTCAGCTCCGGTCTGGACACCTGCATCTGAAAAGAAAAGTTATCGTTCCAAAGCCCGTAAGAAGAAAAGATCTGCTGTCTAGATTGGGGAGAGGAAAAGAAAAAAAGCTTCTGCAATCCGCTTTGTTTAGGGGGGTGTACTGTTAGGGTGTCACTCACCGGACTGCGACTGCCTTCTCTCCTATTATCAGGAACCGTGGCCGTCCGCCATCCTGATGATCTGCGCATGCGCAGCCCCCATGAAACCTTCAGTACCTGTTGCTTTTACTTAATTGGCTGATCAGGCAACTCTCCCTATTTAAACCACCTGTGCTCATTACCTAGTTGCCTGATCTTGGAGTCTCATTCCCCGTGAGTCTCTGAAGGTGTTCCTGTGTTTCCTCGTGTCTTCCGTTCCAGCTGATTCCTGCCTTCCGTTCCAGCTGATTCCTGCCTATTGCATTGCCGGTTCCCAGACCGCTTCTACTCTCCTGTGTTTCCTTGTGTCTTCAGTTCCAGCTGATTCCTGTCTATTGCATTGCCGGTTCCCAGACCGCTTCTACTCTCCTGTGTTTCATCGTGTGCGTTTCTTTGTGACAGCCTGCTCTACTGAATCGCGGTATGCTTACCTTTAATTGACTTTGTTACTTTATTGCATATCCGCCTGGACTGTGTTTTGTTCTTCTCCAGAGTCCTCTGTCTTCAGAAGCTATTGATGCTATTGACTTTGTCTCATTTGACCTGGATCTCAGTAGTGACTTTGTATACCTCAAGCAGCACTTGTCATTTACTATTGAATTGTGTTTATCATCGTGGGATCAAGTTCCTTGTGCTCTCCGTGTATCTCATATGTTTCATTCATCTCCACTCGTGCCCATCCTCACATATATATGCAGTGGTACAACTTGCTGAACGCAGACCACTGACTCCCTGTTTCCCATTGGCACCAGTTACAAGTTCCCTCACATATAGCAGTGGTACAACTTGCTGTACGCAGACCACTGACTTCCCTGTTACCTACTTGCACCTGGTATCAGTCCCTTCACTACAGACAGTGGTACAACTTGCTGTACGCAGACCACTGACTTCACTACCTCCTATCTACTCCTGGACATTCCTTCTCACTATAGCGGTGGTACAACTTGCTGTACGCAGACCACTGACTTTCCTCACGTCTTCACGTCCATCTAGATCCTAGTGTTCATATTATTTAATCCATAACCAGTTGCTGCTAGTCATAGACTTTCCCTGAGCATCCTCTCACCATCTGCTGATTCTCCTGTTCCGCTAGTCACCCTGCTACCAGAGGACCACTGTGTTGTATACACTACTCTGGTAAGACTACATCTGGTGATATCCTGGGCAAAGACTCCTAGTGCCCGTGACATAGGGCCTTATGCCTTTCTGCACTAAGTCCCTACAGATGCAGTTCTGAGTTTTACCCACTAGTGGCCGCTATGTGGATTCTGTGTCTTCACTCAGCTGCTAAGTGTTATCTTGATCACCAGACCATAAAGACTGACCCATGGCAATCATTCCCTGCTGGTTCATTGTTTGTGTTACAGCTCTGGATATCTGCATGTGTTTCAGCTCTGGAACTCTGTTTATGTTACAGCTCTGGATTTTGCTGTTTATTCTTACCTGGCTTTTGGACTCAATCTGCATCTCTGGAACCTGGCAAGTTTAAAAGACGTTTGTTTTGAATATTATTTCTGGACATTTCGTTTCATGCCTTGCCTGACCCTTCAGCCACTGAGATCCACCCCTGCCTGTATTCACAATAAATATTTAAGTTTACCATCATCACTGTTTCTGTGCAATAGTATTGTGGAATATACCAGAGAGCCGTGACACCATCACTAGGCGCAACCTTGATGCTATTGGCCCTACCGCTTTCTCCTCCTCTCTTGAAACTCTCATATCACTCCTTCCCTCCCTGGCCTGTCGTGACCAGGCGTCCTCTCTCTACAACCACTCCCTCACTACTGCCTTTGACGCTGTCGCCCCGGCCTCCTCTATTCGCCGCAGCCTAATTCCCCAACCCTGGCACTCCAAACTCACCCGCTTCCTCCAAAAGTGCTCTCGCACTGCTGAACGACTCTGGTGGAAATCTTGTTCCCTGGCTGACTTGCTTCACTTTAAATTCATCCTCTCCTCTCTTTTCTGCTCTGCCCTCTCCCTCGCTAAACAATCCTTCTTTAAGTCCCTCATA
Organism: Mixophyes australis; assembly: GCA_036250195.1. Taxonomy (NCBI): domain Eukaryota; kingdom Metazoa; phylum Chordata; class Amphibia; order Anura; family Limnodynastidae; genus Mixophyes; species Mixophyes australis. The sequence goes on along the minus strand of JAVHZZ010000001.1, from coordinate 3,323,874 downwards.
TCTTCTCAGTCCTCCAATTGCCGCCGCCTCTTTGCCACCTTCAACTCCCTCCTCTCCCCCCCCTTCTCTCCCGCCTTCCCTCTCCGCTTCTGACATTGCCACCTTTTTCTCTTCCAAAATTGAGGCCATCAGACTGAACATCTCCTCCTCCCATTCTTCTCCCGCCACCCTCATCGCTTCACCTCCCTCCAACAACCAACTCTGGTGCTCCTTTTGCCCTACAACAGGTGAAGAAGTTCGCTCCCTTATTCATTCCTCTTCACCCTCTACCTGTCCTCTCGATTCCATCCCCTCTCACCTCCTTCGCGCTCTCTCTCCCACTGCCTGCTCTTACCTCGCACACCTCTTCAACTTATCACTCCCCTCTGGTGTAGTCCCCTCCTCTTTTAAACACGCTCTTATCTCTCCTATCCTTAAAAATCCCAATCTTGACTCCACTTCTCTTGCTAATTATCGCCCTATCTCACTACTCCCCTATGCCTCTAAATTACTTGAGCGGATTGTCTGCAGCCACCTCAGCAGACACCTCTCTGACTATTTCCTCCTTGACCCTCTCCAATCCGGCTACCATCCCCTCCACTCCACCGAAACTGCCCTGGCCAAGATTACCAATGATCATTACCAATGATCTCCTATCGGTCAAATCCAAGGGTCAATTCTCCCTACTTATCCTACTTGACCTCTCCGCAGCCTTTGACACCGTGGACCACCCCCTCCTGCTGCAAACTCTTCTCTCTCTCGACCTCTCTGGATCTTTCCATGCCTGGTTCACCTCATACCTCGCTAACCGCTCATTTTCTGTATCCACGTCTGGTTCTTCCTCCTCCCCCTACCCTCTCTGTTCTTGGCCCTTTACTCTTTTCGCTCTATACTTCCTCCCTTGGTGCTCTCATCTAGTCCTTCGGTCTTCAATATCACCTTTATGCTGACAACATTCAACTCTACATCTCTTCTCCTGATCTTTCTTCCACCCTCCTCTCTCGGATATCCGCCTGCCTCTGCGCCATCTCCTCCTAAATGTACGCGTGTTTCCTCAAAATCAATATCTCTAAAACGGAACTCATTGTCTTTCCTCCGCCCAGACTCCCATCCCACCATGACCTCTCTATTGTCGTTAACAACACCACCATCTCCTCTGTCACCCAACTTCACTGCCTGGGTGTCACCCTCGACTCCTCTCTCTCTTTTGCCCCGCCACATTCATTCCCTTGCCCAAGCCTGTCGCTTCCAACTACGCAACATTGCCCGCATCCGTCCCTTTCTCTCTCAGGATGCCACCAAAACTATATCCACGCACTTATCTCCCACCTGGATTATTGCAACCTTCTCCTCACTGGCCTCCCCCACTCTCCTCTCCCCCCCCCCTCCACTCTATACTCAATGCGGCTGCAAGACTCATCTTCCTCTCACGCCGCTCCTCCTCTGCCTCGCCTTTTACTGGCTTCCCTTCCCCTACAGAATCCTTTTTTTAAAAAAAACTTCTCACCACCACTTACAAAGCTCTCTCCCACTCTACTGCCCCCCTCCTCTCCATTCACACTCATGCTCGCTCCCTGCGCTCAGACAATGATCGCCACCTCTCCTCTACTCTTATCACCTCTTCCCACTACAGAATCCAAGACTTTTCCCGTGCAGCCCCCCTTCACTGGAATGACCTCCCTCGTTCCCTCCGTCTCTCTCCTACTCTGTGCTCCTTCAAATGTGCACTGAAAACTCACCTCTTCCTCAGCCTACCACTCATCCACGTAACCCCCTCATCTCCTCCACTCACTCTCCCTTCTCTCCCCCTTACCTCATCTGGCTCCCCTTGTGCCTGTTCTGTTTACCCTCCCATAGGATGTAAGCTCACATGAGCAGGGCCCTCTTCCTTCCTGTCTCCCTACCTGTTCTTCTGCTCCATGTTTATTGCATTGGCCTGCCTGGAGTTTCTGAAGTATTGGTATTTTTGTTTATTGTTCTGTACGGTTTCACTCTGTATAGTCTACTGTTTGTAATGTGTACGGCGCTGCGGAAATCTTGTGGCGCCTAACAAATGATGATAATAATAATAATAATAATAATAATAATAATAATAATAGAAAAACAAGGTGGAATAGACAGGATACCGAATTATGTGATAGCGAGGAACAATGGGGAATAGACAGGATACTGAATGATGTGATAGTGAGGAACAATGGGGAATAGACAGGATACTGTATGATGTGACAGTGAGGAACAATGGGGAATAGACAGGATACTGTATGATGTGACAGTGAGGAACAAGGTGGAATAGACAGGATACTGTATGATGTGATAGTGAGGAACAATGTGGAATAGACAGGACAATGTATTATGTGATAGTGAGGAACAAGGTGGAATAGACAGGATACTGTATGATGTGATAGAAACAAGGTGGAATGGACAAGATACTGTATTATGTGATAGAAACAAGGTGGAATAGACAAGATACTGTATGATGTGATAGTGAGGAACAAGGTGGAATTGACAGGATACTGTATGATGTGATAGTGAGGAACAATGAGGAATAGACAGGATACTGTATGATGTGAGGGACAAGGTGGAATAGACAGGATACTTTATGATGTGATAGTGAGGTACAAGGTGGAGTAAACAGGATACTGTATGATGTGATAGTGAGGAGCAAGGTAGAATAGACAGGATACTGTATGATGTTATAGTGAGGAGCAAGGTAGAATAGACAGGTTACTGTATGATGTTATAGTGAGGAACAAGGTGGAATAAACTGGATACTGTATGATGTTATAGTGAGGTACAAGGTGGAACAGACAGGATACTGTATGATGTGATGGTGAGGAACAAGATGGAATAGACAGGATACTGTATGATGTGATGGTGAGGAACAAGATGGAATAGACAGGATACTGTATGATGTGATGGTGAGGAACAAGATGGAATAGACAGAATACTGTATGATGTGATGGTGAGGAACAAGATGGAATAGACAGGATACTGTATGATGTGATGGTGAGGAACAAGATGGAATAGACAGGATACTGTATGATGTGATGGTGAGGAACAAGGTGGAATAGACAGGATACTGTATGATGTGATAGTGAGGAACATGATGGAATAGACAGGATACTGTATGATGTGATAGTGAGGAACAAGGAGGAATAGACAGGATACTGTATGATGTGATAGTGAGGAACAAGGTGGAATAGGCAGGATACTGTATGATGTTATAGTGGGGAACAAGGTGGGATAGACAGGGTACTGTATGATGTGATGTTGAGGAACAAGGTGGAATAGACAGGATACTGTATGATGTGATAGTGAGGAACAAGGTGGAATAGACAGGATACTGTATGATGTGATAGTGAGGAACAAGGTGGAATAGGCAGGATACTGTATGATGTTATAGTGGGGAACAAGGTGGAATAGACAGGATACTGTATGATGTGATAGTGAGGAACATGATGGAATAGACAGGATACTGTATGATGTGATAGTGAGGAACAAGGAGGAATAGACAGGATACTGTATGATGTGATAGTGAGGAACAAGGTGGAATAGGCAGGATACTGTATGATGTTATAGTGGGGAACAAGGTGGGATAGACAGGGTACTGTATGATGTGATGTTGAGGAACAAGGTGGAATAGACAGGATACTGTATGATGTTATAGTGAGGAGCAAGGTAGAATAGACAGGATACTGTATGATGTTATAGTGAGGAGCAAGGTAGAATAGACAGGTTACTGTATGATGTTATAGTGAGGAACAAGGTGGAATAAACTGGATACTGTATGATGTTATAGTGAGGTACAAGGTGGAACAGACAGGATACTGTATGATGTTATAGTGAGGAACAAGATGGAATAGACAGGATACTGTATGATGTGATGGTGAGGAACAAGATGGAATAGACAGGATACTGTATGATGTGATGGTGAGGAACAAGATGGAATAGACAGAATACTGTATGATGTGATGGTGAGGAACAAGATGGAATAGACAGGATACTGTATGATGTGATGGTGAGGAACAAGATGGAATAGACAGGATACTGTATGATGTGATAGTGAGGAACAAGGTGGAATAGACAGGATACTGTATGATGTGATAGTGAGGAACATGATGGAATAGACAGGATACTGTATGATGTGATAGTGAGGAACAAGGAGGAATAGACAGGATACTGTATGATGTGATAGTGAGGAACAAGGTGGAATAGGCAGGATACTGTATGATGTTATAGTGGGGAACAAGGTGGGATAGACAGGGTACTGTATGATGTGATGTTGAGGAACAAGGTGGAATAGACAGGATACTGTATGATGTGATAGTGAGGAACAAGGTGGAATAGACAGGATACTGTATGATGTGATAGTGAGGAACAAGGTGGAATAGGCAGGATACTGTATGATGTTATAGTGGGGAACAAGGTGGAATAGACAGGATACTGTATGATGTGATAGTGAGGAACATGATGGAATAGACAGGATACTGTATGATGTGATAGTGAGGAACAAGGAGGAATAGACAGGATACTGTATGATGTGATAGTGAGGAACAAGGTGGAATAGGCAGGATACTGTATGATGTTATAGTGGGGAACAAGGTGGGATAGACAGGGTACTGTATGATGTGATGTTGAGGAACAAGGTGGAATAGACAGGATACTGTATGATGTGATAGTGAGGAACAAGGTGGAATAGACAGGATACTGTATGATGTGATAGTGAGGAACAAGGTGGAATAGGCAGGATACTGTATGATGTTATAGTGGGGAACAAGGAGGAATAGACAGGATACTGTATGATGTTATAGTGAGGAACAAGGAGGAATAGGCAGGATACTGTATGATGTGATAGTGAGGAACAAGGTGGAATAGACAGGATACTGTATGATGTGATAGTGATGAACAAGGTGGAATAGGCAGGATACTGTATGATGTTATAGTGGGGAACAAGGTGGGATAGACAGGGTACTGTATGATGTGATATTGAGGAACAAGGTGGAATAGACAGGATACTGTATGATGTGATAGTGAGGAACAAGGTGGATTACATTGGATACTGTATGATGTTATAGTGCGGAACAAGGTGGGATAGACAGGATACTGTATGATGTGATAGTGAGGAACAAGGTGGAAAAGACAGGATACTGTATGATGTGATAGAGAGGAACAAGATGGAATAGACAGGATACTGTATGATGTGATAGTGAGGAACATGGTGGGATAGACAGGATACTGCATGATGTGATAGTGAGGGATACAGTGGAATAGACAGGATACTGTATGATGTGATAGTGAGGAACATGGTGGAATAGACAGGATACTGTATGATGTGATAGTGAGGAACATGGTGGAATAGACAGGATACTGTATGATTAGATAATTATATTTAGGAATGCCGTATATACTGCTGGGTTAAAAGGGTTATTTGATAATTTAGCAAATTAAAGATTAAATAGATTTTAAATTTAAATCCTCTAGATTTGTTATGAGTTATTATGGGATATTTTGAGAAGAGTCAATTAATAATTAAAACACAATTTAGACTTGTCATTTGTATTCATCTTATTATGGATAATATGTTGAGATGGGTGAATAGAAAAAAATATATAACTAAATATAGATAAGATTTGGTAAATCAGAATTGGTGCAAATGGGGAGGGGGGGGGGGGGCAAAGTGTCCCGCGGATGTTCTGGAGACACTTTGCATCAGAGATTTTGACAGAAATCTCTGCTTATATTTCCTCGCAACCCACAGAGGTAAATGAATTCCCCGTTAGAAGTACTATAACTCATTGTTTATTTGTCAAATTGAAGCTCATTGTACAGTGTAGTATGTTTAATATAAATGTTCTACACCTTTACAATTGTGTGTTTCTCCTATCTGTGGGCGTGGTGTAGGCAGTTCCTTCTTCTCCCGACTGACGATGATATCAAGGGATGGAGAGCTGAATACTGAAGAAGGTAATAATTAATTGGTTATTCCATCTCATGACCATATCTCATTATCCAACCACTGGGTTGTTATTTCCTGCACACAGTACCTGTTATACCATCTACATCTCAAGGATCTGTGTTCCACATAATGACCCAACTGTTACTGTGTTTCTGGTTGTGTCACAGTTTAAGTACCATATTTTCACCTGTTCTGAATATAAACACTAATGTCTGCAAGATCTTGACCTAAGCTGCCTGCCTTACTGATTCACATGTTACACACACCGATAAGCCACAACATTAAAACCACTGACAAAGGAAGTGAATAACATTGATTATCTCATTACAATGGCACCTGTTAAGAGATGGGATATATTAGACAACAAGTGAACAGTCAGTTCTTGAAGTTGATGTGTTCCAAGGGCCAAATTGTGATGTCTAGATGACTGGGTCAGAGCATCTCCAAAATGTCAGGTCTTGTGGGGTGTTCCCGGTATGCAGTGGTTAGTACCTACCAAAAGTGGTCCAAGGAAGGAGAACTGGCTTGCTGCCAGTTCACCGGTATTGGTCATGGGTGCCCAATGCTCAATGATGCACGTGGATAGCGAAGGCTAGCTCATGTGGTCTAATCCCACTGTAGCAGAAATTGCTGAAAAGTTAATGCTGGCTATAATAGAAATGTGTCAGAACACACCGTGCATCACAGCTTGCTGCGTATGGACCTGCATAGCTGCAAAGCGGTCAGAGTGCCCGTGCTGACGCCTGTCCACAGCTAAAGGTGCCTAAAAATGGACACGTGAGCGTGGACCATGGAGCAATGGCAGAAGGTGGCCTTGTATAATGAATCACGTTTTCTTTTACATCATGTGAATGGCCGGGTGCTTCTGCGTCATTCACCAGGGGAAGAAATGACACCAGGATGCACTATGGGAAGAAAGCAAGTCGGCGGATGCAGTGTGATGCTCTGGGCAATGTTCTGCTGGGAAATCTTGGGTCCTTGCATTCAGGTGAATGTTAGTTTGACACGCACGACCTACCTAAACATTGTTACAGACCAAGTACACCTCTTCATGGTATAGAATGAATGGTAAATTCAGCACTCCCTAAGTGGTAGTGTATATATAGCAGCTTGTAAGGATCAGGGATGTGGGGATGGGATAGGGGGCAAATGGGAAAGGGGATAAGTAGAAGGAACAAAGGGTAGCTCAGTCCTTGATAAAGTAATTGATAGTAATAGTATATCCTTTGGGCGCTTGACAGATATGTTTATATCATATACATTTATTGAAGTGCAAAATACATACAATGAGTTGCAACTCAGAAAAAAATAACAATAATGCAAGGGTAACTGCTAGAACATTGAAACCAAGGCAACAATGCCATCAAAAGATGTAATACCGCTAAGATATTTGTAAACAATGTTCAGGATAAATTGTCCAGAATGCTGCAGAACCCTGTAAACAATAATTGCACAATACTGCTGCTTGATGACTATATAGTGTCAGTCCATATTCCAAATATATAGCAGTGAAAAGTCTTGTACAAATCCTTAGTCAAGTAGCAGGGCATCGGGAAAAAACGGATATAAGGGGCTGGTAACGGACTTACCCTTAAGTAAAGCAGGGCTACAGCTGTGCTGAAAAAGACTTCCCGTGTACCTGGTTAGCTCCCGTCCGTGTAAACTTGTTTCCGTGGGGACGCCCAAGCGTCCTGCTGCCGGGCTGACGTCTCGATACTCCAAGAGTAGATGTGCGCATGCACATGCTGGTCTTGATTGCCGCTGACCGAGCAGTGGTAAAGTGGAGTCCACAATCTAAACGATATCATCTCAATTTAGTGTGATCCTTCAAAATTATTATTACTATTATTAATTTTTATTTATAAGGCGCCACAAGGCGTCCGCAGCGCCGTACAGAGACAAACAAATTACAATACAATGGGAGACAGCACAGTACAGCAAACAGTAAGCACAGCAACTCAGTACGCTCAATGCACAGCTAGAGAGGGCGGGGAAGGGGGAGGGAGGATCCGCAAACGACGGGGCCCAAGAAGGAGGGCGCGGAAGACAGGGAGACCCCCAGAATACAAACCAACGCGTTTCGCCCTGGTGGCTTCCTCAGGGATCGTATAAAGTGGGGACAATGTTGTGGATTTAAAAAGGCGCCTTTTCCATAGTAGGCTGCTGATAGGTTGTTTCTCCTTGTCCCACGATAGGTCAGTTCTTATGATGGACAGGTGTTCTGTCCAATGGGTGATACAAGCTAGATTGTAGTGCTCCTACAGCATAACAGCTGATAGTAGTAAATAAACAAAGCGCCCTAGTGCTGGTGGATAAAAATGAAAACATAGTATGATCGTAATTAGAACATAGTCAGTGATAGCGACCACGTTAGATATTGAAGGTCAGTAAGTCCACATATACGGCACCTCCAATATTAAGTATATCATGTAATTATGCATGAGGATAATATCGTCCTTTTACTAGTCCCAAATGCAATAGAATGTATAAGTCAATCATTATGGAAGCACATACTGAGCAGAAAATTGCAAATAGTCCCCCGGTGGTTATATAAAATATAAATTGGGCTGATTATCCTCAAAAAGGCTGTGAGGCATGTTCATAAGGGCTTCCCCGTATCGGGCCAGTTAGTACTGACATAAAAAAGATGGGCAAAGCCCCATAATGTGTTGTCTATGCTATCTCAATAGCAAAGGTGTCTGTTAATGCCCCTCATTAGAGACTTTAGAATGCTAAAGTACGGTGTTGAAGTGTATCTCAGAGAAAATACCCTAGTTCAAAATCAATATTAAGTCCTTCTGGTACTAGGGTTTTCATGTTGTATATGTATTTCGATTCTTCTTTTGAAATGTGTTAAATGTAATCCCCCCCTCTCCAGAGTTTAGTAACTTTTTTGATGCCGATAAACTGCAATAGTGATGGGTCTTTGGAATGATGTTTTGTGAAATGGTCAGAAACACTGTGTTTATGGAAACCCTTTCTGACATTTCTCTGATGTTCTGATGTGCAGTTTTCTGATGGTCCCCCCCAATGTATTGGAGCCCACAGGGGCATTGGAGGAGGTAGATGACCCCTGTGGAGTCACATGTAATTTTATCCTCTATTGTAAAAGATTCCCCAGTGGTATGTGAGGTGTATTGGGTAGATGGTTTGGTGTGTCTAATGCCGCTCTCTTTGCATGCTGCACACCTGTTGCAGTGGAAGAACCCTTTTGTCTTCTCTTTGAGCCAGGTCTCATTTGTATTGGATTTGTTTGGTGGGATAGTGCTATGAACCAGTTTGGTTCTAAGGCTGTTGGCTTTTTTATAGATACATCTTGGTTTGCTTAGGAGTATTTCTTTCAATTTGTCATCTCCTAGGAGGACTTTCCAATGCTTTTGGATAATGTGTTCAACCTTTTTGGAATCATGACTGTAAGTATTAATGAAGGGGAACTAAGATTCGCCTCTTGTTCCCTGTTCTTACATAGAATGCTGGTTCTGTCTGTATCTCTAACGTTTATTAGAGCTTGTTCCACAGTCTCTTGGTCGTAGTCTCTCTCAAGGAACCTACCCTTAAGTATTTCTGCCTGTTTGTCAAATTCTTCTATTTTGGAACAGTTCTGCCATCATGGTATTCCCTGATGGCAGTGGCCTCCTTCAGCAGGATAATGCACACTGCATACATTGTTCAGGAATGGTTTGAGAAACATGACAAAGAGTTGAAGCTATTGACTTGGCCTCCAAATTCCACAGATCTCATTCCAATCGAGTATCTGTGGTATGTGCTGGAAAAACAACTCCGAATCATGGAGGCCCCACCTTGCAAGTTATAGAACGTAAAGTCTAGTGTAGTCCGTGCCTCGATGGGTCAGAGCTATTTTGCCTGTACAAGGGAGACCTACACAATATTAGGCAGATTGTTTTAATGTTGTGACTGATTGGTGTATATCACAGATATGCTGCAATACAAAACAACCGGATATTTACTTACTGTATATTAGTCCAACTTGCGCTACATAGATGGAAATGTCACATGACCGTTTGCTAAGAGCTATAGTAAATTTGTGCTGTTAGTGGCATTTCATTAATGAATCCTGGAATAACCTTTTTATATATGCATCATTCTGTTATTATTCTATTAACATAGAGAGATGCAATGTAACAACTTGTAACACACAGCTTCCCTATACATTGCATAGAGAGTTACTAAAGTCTTACTATTAAACGCCAAACAGCTGCTATTCTCCCTCTGCACATTCACCTTCTACCTTTATATGATAAAGATACCTACTTAGTACCTAAAATAAGACATGGACACAGTTGTCAATTTTAGTGGATGAAGGTCATCGTTTTAATTGGATAAATGATGATGGTGAAGAAGCAAGACAAGTTCAACTAACAAGCTTATATTATACAACCAAACATAGGATTGGCCAACCTGCCCAGGATCCCAGGCGCTAACTTACGGATTCAGATAGACAACACCCCTTCTGGCCTCAAAGGGTGAGTTAGATGAAACGCTGGCCAGGTCCTTCGCAGAAAGGACCCTAAGAGTGACATAGAGCAAAGGGGGAAGAATCCTGTGTCCAAATATAAATGAATGCACCATGTATTACCCGCTGACTGCAGTGATTTCCCGCTGACTCTGCCTCTAGTGGCAGACTATTGCATATACATTAAAACAAGCTAAATTTTAACCCATGAAGGTAAGTGCCATGGGAGCCAATAAGCCTGGCTTTTAAGTGCATTCATTCCTATGCAGGTCTTCTTTTATCATTATGGCTACTGTGCATTTGACCATTGTTTCTTTGTAGCAATGAGGTTTTTTCTTCTCTATTTACATGACACAGAGAAGTTCCATGAGCTTCTACATCAATATGAAGATTCAGCACTGAGGATGATATATGAATATTATAAAGACGATCTTATCTACATTGTGGAAACTGAACCTGAGAGTGTCCTAGGTGAACTGAAATCATGGACTACACTGGAGCCAGAGGTATGGGAACTCTTACTATATTTACCAATAAATATAACTATTTAAATCATTTTCTCATTGTGGGGCCTATTTATCAACCCCTAAACCATGCAGAAATGTTTTTTTTCTTCTATGATTTAGGCATTTTTAAGTATAGTCACAAATTAAGAAAAGTCTAATGCAGTAGGTACCTCAGATATCTTGTGCATTAAACAAAGTAACACACAATACAACAGTCCCCATAATACTCAATGGAGGCTGTGGGTGTAGGCAAATATATATTTTCAGTACTTGACCCAATGGAGTTAGCCATTCAATCCTATAGGAAGAGCATCACAGGAAAGGGATCTTCGGATCTTCCTGTTTTTTCCTGCGCTAATTAATGTAAATGACCTCTGAGCATGTGCGACACTAAATCGCGCGTGCACGCTAAAGACTCCAGGTCAGAACCCGGAGTTTTCAATCAAACAGAGTCATCGACTGGGACAGACTCCTATCGGATCCACTGTCCCGACATTACTTTATTAGTAAATTGCTACTTTAATTCAACTGTCATCACTGTGATGACAGATGATACTTAACAGGGCAAAGTGTGCTTAATGGTAAATAGGCCCTTGGTAAATAGGCTCCAAATCACATTGATGTAGTGAAAGTAGAGCAATAACCTCAATAGGGTGTTAACGCATAAATGATTCAAAAAAAATATAAGTATTTGAAAAAGCAAAGGTTATCTTTATTCTTGCAAATTGCATATGCAATGGTCTGTATTCATCATGAAACGCGACAATATCCTCCATGTAAGACACAAGTTATATAGAAGTAACACCACCCCTCTTACATACGTCACTAACCACATCACATACTAAAGAATATACCTCAAAAGGACAAAGTTGGTTATATATAATCTCTTCATAGTACACAGATTTCTATGCCTAAGCAGGTCAAAGGGCATATGTGACCTCTTACACTCTTCTCTCTATATAGCATGACAGCTGCTGACCATTTTAACATCCTATGAATAGATGCCCTATTGTAGAGTATAACATAGAAAAACAATTTAACCATTTCACAGAATACAGAAAGAAATCATTTGACCAACAGATTTTATACACATCAATATTGTTTTATCCAACATATATTTGTACCATAATTTTTCTATTACATAGGGCAATTACATTTTATGTAAATATACACTCTGGCAGTTGGACCCAAAAAGCACGGTGGCTCAGTGGTTAGCACTGCTGCCTCACAGCACTGGGGTCATGAGTTCAATTCCCGACCATGGCGTTATCTGTGTGGAGTTTGTATGTTCTCCCCGTATTTGTGTGGGTTTCCTCTGGGTGCTCCGGTTTCCTCCCACATTCCAAAAACATACTGGTAGGTTAATTGGCCGCTAACAAATTGACCCTAGTCTCTCTTTCTCTGTGTATGTTAGGGAATTTAGACGGTAAGCCCCAATGGGATAGGGACAGATGTGTGCAGCGCTGCTGAATTAGTGGCGCTATATGAATAAATGGTGATGATGATGATGATGAAATAGTGTATACTGTAAAAACATGTGCATTAATGCTCCAGTGACATAAGTGCAAACATTACACCCTTCTATATAAGGTGAGGAAAGTACCTTTAATATAAAACTTCTGTGACCAACATTAAAACTTTGAAAAATAGTAGAAACTGATGTTCATTGGGGGAATTCAATTAGCAAAAAAACCTCAGCACATCGTGGCTGCATGTGACATAAAATGTCTGAACATTTATGCTCGCAACTCTATGGGGCGTGAGCAAAAACGAGGGATATTTCTGTAAAGAAAATTGCCGTATTGTGTCTCGTGAACATTCTGGAGACACTATTTGGTGATTTTTTTTGCTAATTGAACTCCCCCATTGTGTAGAAATAGTGTGACTTATTTGTGCAATATAAATATATTACATTGCACTCACCTAGTTAAGGTGATATATAAACCTCTATTGTACACTTCACACCTCCTAACTATGATATATTTGAAAAAAGAAGAAAACATCACAGCACTATCTATATATGTGGTTATAACAGTTGTGTAAAAAACATAGTTAAAAACAGTTGTGTACAGATAATGAATTAGCATGCAGAAAGGTAGGAGGCGAAAAAGAAGAGTACAGTGTCACAAATGTCAAGGGAGTGATAAGAGTGCAGGTGAAGAGAGACAGTAGACTGTATCAAAAGAAGCTGAGAGGTCAAGCAGGATGCGCATGGAGAAGTGATCCTTCTACTTGACTGGGAATAGATCATTTATCAATTTAGTGAGGGCAGTCTCAGTGAAATAAATATGGCAGAAGCCCAATTACAGAGGGTTGAGGAGGGAGTAGAAATAGATAAAGAATTTTAAGCTGTTGACGCAAGTCTCTAGAGTAGTTTGGAAGCAAATTGAAGGAGAGAACCAGTGCAGTATTTGGAGGGAGAGGTAGGTTTGATAGAGGGATTCTGGATAGGAGAGATTAAAGCACATTTGAAGATGGAAGTGAAAGTGCCAGTGAAGAAGGACAGGTTAAAGAACTAGATGTGGGAAGGCATTGGGTGTGGGTAAAGTGTCCAGGTCACAAGTTGAAGAGCAAGAGGAAGATTGGAGTGTGAAGACCTTGTTTTCAGTAACAGTAAAAAAAGAACTGAGGGTGTCTAGGGAAATGTAGTAGCAGGTGGGTGTGGGATGTGGAATTTGGTGAGGGGAGATATATTCGTGGGCAGCATTGATTGTTGTCTTTGATGTAGATGGTGAAGTGAAGAGCAGTGAAGGAAGAAGGAGAGAGTAATGGCCCCATGTCGGCCTACTGAGCAGGGGCGGGCTGGCCCAGGGGGCAGAGGGGCATCGGCCCCCCGGGCCGCTCGGTCAGGCCGCTATTAGGGCCGGCCGCCCCCCGGTTTCAAAATGCAGTGCTTTCCCCCGCGGCCGCATCTGATGACATCAGCGCACAGGCGGCCGCATCACATGACAGGGGATGCGGCCGCATCACCAATGACGCGGCCGCATCCCTTTTCATGTGATGCAGCCGCCTGTGTGCCCCCCGGCCACGCCTCTCCCAGCCCGCGCCTGCTACTGAGGGGCCATTTCCTTACACTGTGTAGGGTAAAATTAGATAGTCAGCTTTACTGAGGCATTGCCTAACTAAAGTTATGGCATTGCACACAGAGGCAGGGTATGTTGGTGTAATATGAAGCAAGATATACTGCATATAATAATAAAAATAGAATTAATCTCTTTAATGTTGTGTGGAATGAAAAGGCCAATAATATTTGTTAATTATAAGAAAAGCCAATACTGATTACTATTTAATGCTTCAATTTTTAATATTAATCAGAAAATTAATTTTACTTATGTTCTTCAGTAACATAGTCAACTAATTTTATTTTCTAATTCTAGAGCTTGGCCCTTCTGTGAGTTTAATACTGTAGCCTATACCTCTGCCACCCCTGGTGCATACACTGCACCTTAGTAGAGATGAGTTAGCAGAAGTTGATGGTATGCTGGCCAGAGTAAATTTTGTCAAAGAATTTAATGCCTCTAAATAATTATATATATGCCCCATAGCATTTGTTAGACAACTGTGTGCTTTGGTGTAAATACTGAGGTATTTTATTGGCTTTTCATTTGATTAATTTGGCTCAACTGTTGATTTTGGGTCAGCATAAATTCTGTTTTTACATACCTAAAATTCTCTACTTCAGTTTTCATGCCAATTAGAGAGTCATTTGGAGGGTACTGTCACGAGTCTGCTAGGATGAGTGGGATTCTACTGGTATCTACTGGGGTTGTCAGTACTCCACCCAGAGGCGCGGAGTCTAACAAGGCGGAAGGTTTCCACCAGGGATTCCCACAAGGGAATTTGGGTTTTGCTGCTTCCACCCTGAAGGTCGCAGCCCTCTAGGGAAGTTCCCAGTGAGAAGTGATAAAGAACCGGGCACTAGAGATGAAGGTAGCCACCAGGTAGCCTCTAAGGGGTGGATATTGTGAGCGATGATATAAGACAGTACACTAGGAGAGATAATAAGTGGAGATCTACAACAATTACTACTAAGGAGTGGATATAGTGAGCTTTGATCTGCAGCAGTTACCACTAATGGATGGAGCAGGTAAGCGATGGTCTGCAACAATACACCTGGATAGATAGAGAGCGATGGTCTGCGGCAGTAACCACTGGTGAGATAGAGAGCGATGAACTGCGACAGTTACCACTAATGAGTGGAGCAGGTAGGCGATGATCTGCGGCAGTACACTTGGAGAGATACAACCAATGGAGTGACAGAAGCTGCCTCCAGGCCAGAAGACTAACAAGAAGAACCAGCACTAGGAGGTGAGGGGAGGAGCCTTATAAAGGAGCACCAATGAGGGACAGCCAATGGAAGAGCAGGGCAGTTGAGAAAAGGTGAGATGGTCTCTGCGCATGCGCAGAACCGTCGGTGATGTGACAGCCGGAGGAGAGAGCAGGGAATCAGGAGACGGTTAGGTGCGCCGGTTCTCGAGTGGCGTCCGCGGAAGACCGGCGTGTGACAGGTACGAAGTAGCCTCATGGTCAGGCTGCATACATGGTTGGCTTTCATCAGGCGCACTTGAGCCAATGTCCACAAACTCAAGAGTGATCATGGTGTTTGATTGGGTTGGGTACGTATAAGCGATGCTCACAATGCCGTCAGGCTAAATTCCTACAAAAAATGCTGATTGTAAGAAACCCGATAATCACGAAAACCAAACTTACCTTAGAAAAGACACAGTAGATCCCCGATAACCTTTTTTATGACGGCTATATTTTCAGATCGAAGGAAATGCTGGCACTTGCTATTTACGTCAGTGATCATGGCGACAGTGAGATTTTGGAATTTAAAGCGGCAATAGCAGGACCCGTGTATAATGTAAAAAGCTTCACTGTTATCCTAACCCTAACCTTTAAATTGGATTGTAAATGTGGCGAGTGATGGCATTGTCACTTTAAATCCAGAAATGTGACTGCTGCCATGATCAGTGACGTAAATAGAAAGTTCTGGCATTTCCTTCAATCGGAAAATAAAGCAGTCGTGTAGGAACCGTGACGCGGATCTAGTGTATCTTTTTTAAGGTAAGTCTGTATTTCCTTATTATCGGGTTTCTTACAGCATTATTTTGTAGGTATTTAGTCTGTCGGTAATGTGAGTATCGGTAATCTGACTACTGATTTGGCTACTCTGAAAAAGATCCCTTTAGGTTCGAAACGCATTGGTGGGAACTGTTGGTCTTTCCCGATTGACTGTATATAGAATCTACAACACAGTACCCAGGTTTTTGGACTGCACCTTCTTTGTTATGCTGAATTTCCTTCTTGATTTGGTAGGGGACCAACTTGCTATGTGATGTCTATTTAATTTTGGAGTTTCCACCTAAGAGGACTGTAAAGAAATGGGCATGGTGTATAGAACCAGAGTTAGATCTCCTTATTCTAATCTATACCCGGACTGCACTTTTTAGCCCTGTTGTTCTCATGAAGCACCAGTGATGGAAATGTGACATCTCCTTGAAAAAGCACTTCAAGGGTTAAACTGTACAGGTTACACCCAGGAGTTTAGTGAATAAAGATACCATTGTCCCTTCTATTTGCTCCCTATTGTTCACTAATGAGCTCTACAGACAGCCAGTAGTGGACCCATCAGAGTCACCTGAGGGAAGACACCTGGGGGAGGTAGAGGAGGGGGCTGGATAGTGTAAGCAGCCCACCAATCCAGACCTTTTTCATCTCCCCTGGGCAGGCAGTTCCATGGGTGGGATTATGAGGTGATAAAAGAAGCTACCCTGGGAGCTGAGACATGAGTGACTGATTTTGGCCAAGAGGTGATGCTCTGCCAGAGAATCGTTGTGCAACATATCACCCTGGATTTATTTGGACTGATTTTCTCACTTGTTGGACTTGCTATTGTCAAGTGTGCAGTCCTGTATTTAATCCTGTTCTGGAGAATAAATCATTGTTCCATTTTCATTTAATACCGTGTCTAAGTGATCTGGGGACCCCGTATCTTTACAAAGTCCACAGAAGAATATATATACTTTAAACCAAGAAGACATTAATGGCCTAATTCATCAAGGAGCGTATCTGCTGATTTTCAGCATATTAAACGCAAAATCATTTAGAACAGATACGGCTGTGACTGCAGCCCTGTTCCATTCGCTGACGAGCACAAGGGACAGTTCATCATCATCAACATCATTATCATTTATTTATATAGCACCAACATATTCCATAGCGCTTTACAATTGGGGACAAACACGTTAAATCAATAAACAAACTGGGTAAAACAGACAAAGAGGTGAGAAGGGCCTGCTCGCAAGCTTACAATCCTGGGCAGGGAATTGTAAATGTCTAGTAGGGGCATGCCAAACTCTTAGAGAACCACAAGTGCTAGCATGACCTGACATCCTGACACCCAGGGCCCGCTGATGCATGTAGTTCCACAAAGTAAAATTTAAATAAAACATACCACTCTTTGACACCACATTAGTTTATTTAAAAAAACACTAAAATGTAAATAAATCAGACACCTCATTGTATCCACATAATTTTATTAAAAATAATAACTGCCCATAGACTTAACATCTGATGTCTTCATCTATTATCGATCCAGTCTTGTAAGCTTTAAATCCATAATGCTTGAGACCATAAAAAACATAATTTTCCAAGGTTGAGATAGGGATTGTAGTGTGTAGAAGAATCCAGGAGCCCAGGTGTTAATGGATCACACATAAATAACTTATGGTATAAACTTATTTAAAGTGCACATGCACTTATTTTTGATATTTTGTACATTTTGGTAAAGGAACTCGTTATTTCTGAGACCAGGGTAGAAAATTCATTTTTTTTCTGTTTTAACCTTTCTAAAGCAAATGCCTTAATTATATATATATATATATATATATATATATATATATATATATATATATATATATATATATTTATATATATAATCTGATACAATGAGCCTTTGTGGATGGAAGCCTTTTGTGTATTTTTATGTGGGGAAATGGCTTGTTTGGAGTTTGTGATGTTCTGATTAGATCTTTTAATGTGGGAGGGTCCAACATTGAAGGCAGGAAGGTTCAATTAAGACCTTGCTACTAGATTTTCTGTGTCTAAAAACAAGATGCAGGACATCACAGAATTTGTAACACATCACAGATAAGTGTAAATATTGTTAGCTTTGCATGCATGTAAATCCATGTTTGTGTAAACACATTACAGCTTGATTCTAAAAATAACCTGTGTCTAAACTGTATAAAAGGCACTGGCTTGAATTGAAAACTTGGTCTTCTGATTTCATCTGACCTGATTACCCTGTACCTTCAATCAGTGTGAGAGCAAATAAACATCTTACTTCAAAGACCTGCTTGGAAACATCTTCAACATTCTTGTATTCCTGTGACCTGCAGATTAGACCCTATATCTAATCCATTCTCCGGCTGTTTCTGAGGTTTGGACCCAAACTTTTCCAGTATCACCACTCTGCTCTGGTCAGTGTGATAGGCCAGGGGGGATCCATGCACAGATTCCCTGATCCATAGTTAAAGGTTAGGAGTATCAGCCCAGGTACACCAGTAACGGTGTAAACTCGCAGTGTCAGTTACCCAGAAGAAACCCGGTACTGGATGCCGGTAAGGAATCCAGTACTGGCAGCACGTGTAAGCCCCTCCTACTGCAGCAAGAGGGCGCATTTGGGATAACCTGTGTGCTTTCCGGTGCAAATGATGTACAGCTGTACCCGATTATGACAGAACAGAAAGATAAATTTGGTCAACATATGATCGCAGCAGAAATCATGATAACAGACGTGTGACTGGATCACTGATAAATGACTTCTGGTATGAATTTATTTAAAGGAAATAGCGCAGAGCGCTTATTTATATAATTGCATATGCACTTATTTTCTATATTGTATATATTCTGAGATAGGAAATCGGTATTTCTGAGACCAGGATAGAAACTCGTTTTTCCTGTTTTCCGGATTTGTAAGGTTGCTAATGGAAACCTCCAATTAGGCATATGTGGAAGGGAGGCTGATAGCAGGAATTGCTAACGAAGGTTTGTGATGAAGTGTTATGGCAGCTCTGGCCAAAGGCCTAGCAGGGGGTCGTTATTGTGTGGCCTTTTGTCCAGAGTGAATTTCATAGATAAGCGCAAATTTTGTTAGCTTTGCAATGCAGGTAAATCCATGTTTGTGTAAATAGGATACATCCTGATGCTAAAAATAGCGTGTGTCTGAAATGTATAAAAGGCACTAGCTTGTATTTGAAACTTGGTCTTCTGATTTTCATCTGACCTGATCACACTGGTACCTTCCACCAGTGTGAGAGCAAATAAACATCTTGCTCAAGACCTGCTTGAAAACATTTTCAATATGGCTGTATTCCTGTGATCTACAGATTAGACTCAAACTCTAATCGGTTCTCCAGCTGTTTCTGAGGTTTGGACCCAAGCTCTCCAGTACCACCGCTCTGCCTGCTACCCATGCAGCCCTGGTCAGTGTGATAGGCCAGGGGGGATCCATCCACAGCTTCCCTGATCCATAGTAAGAGGTCAGGAGTACCAGCCCAGGTACACCAGCAATGAGATACACTAGTAGCATCAGTTACCCAGAAGAAACCCGGTTCTGGATGCCGGTATAGGAGTCCAGAGGTGGCAGCCTTTGTAAGCACCTCCTACTGTGGCAAGAGGGCGCATTTGGGATAACGAAAGGGAACGGTGGCAAAGTAAGCCCAGCCGGTTCCCAGCAACAACAGACAAGGTTGCATAGGCGGTCCATCCTGTCACAGATTTCTGGTGGCAAATAGTGTAATAACCGCAGGCAGCTTTTTGTGAACCAATCAGGAGAGCCAAGTTATTCAGGAGAGGAATAACTGCAGCTAGGAGAATGCACAAGAAGTCTGATTACACATATGTGTCCAGGGCGGACCTCAGGACTCTGTGCAGTGCCAAGGGCATTGACATCAGCCATTCGCCAAACAGGGCGGAGATGAGAGAGGCGCTGAGGGAATGGCACCGACTGCATGGTACCCCAGACGCCCAGACAGCAGATTGGTGGCAGCACATGTAAGCCCCTCCTACTGCGGAAAGAGAGAGCATATGGGATAACGAAAGGGAACGGTGGCAAAGTAAGCCCAGCCGGTTCCCAGCAAAAACAGGCAGGGTGGCATAGCCGGTCCATCCTGTCACACTGAGTCTTCCGGAGCATCGGTGCCAAGTATTTGCATGGAAACCTGAAAGTTAGTTTGCCAAAATGGTGCTGTATGGAGGAATTACCATCAAATAGGGGTAGCAATTGTAGAATTGCACCTCCAACAAATGGATGGGATATTTGGTGGGAATATGTTAAGGGGGCTAGGGCCTCTTTACCACCATGTCATAGTCTTGAATTGTATTTCTACAATGGAAAGGCTAGAAGAAAATATTTTTGCCATTGTAAAGATCTGAATGGTTCGCCTCCAGAAAAATATTTAAGTCTCCATGCCAAGCCTGAGTATACTTAGGTAGTGAGGCATTGTTGCTGTCTGATATAATTTGTTAAAGATGCAATATGGTGTCCATCGGGGTCTATGGCAAAGAGCAAAGATCCACAAATGGAGTTCATTTAATGATTCTTTGACAGGATGGACCGCCTATGCCTCCCTGTCTGTTGTTGCTGGGAACTGGCTGGGCTTACTTTGCCACCGTCGCCTTTTGTTATTCCGAATCCACCCCTTCTGTCACAGTAGGAGGATCCTGCTGCCACCACTTGGACTCCTTTATGGCATCCAGAACCACGTTGCTTCTGGGTAATTGTCGCTGCTAGTGTACCTGTCACATGGACATGAAATATAAACCCAACATCTGGTATTGGCGCTGCTACTATAGGATGTGCGGAGTCTAAACGTGCCCCTGATCTTTACCAGGGACAACCCGCAAGGTGGTTTGGATTCCGCGACAGAGACACACAGTTTGCGGCCCTCCCAGGTAGCCACCAGAGAGGCGAAGAGGGAAAATGGTCGTACAATCCGGGTCGGAGCCGTGCAGGTATATGGAAGCCAAAGGGGAAAACAGAGCCAGAGTCAGGGATAGCCAAGGTCAAACCAGGAGTTTCAAAGTATGCCAAAAAGAGTTACCGAGAGCGAAGTCAGGAGAACCGGGTCAGAAGCCAAATGAACAATCAGGATGTTGGAAAATAGATATAGGTGCTGGAGCAAGGAGGACCTTGATACTTTGGCACCAGGAGGGTGCCAGAGCCTCCCCTAAATAGACAGAGAAAGCCTCTCATTGGTGGCAGTGGAATCGGCGGTCAGAATCAACTTACCGCCGACAGGAAGCAGAGCCGAGCGTCCCGTTGCCTAGCAACGATGATGCTACAACCCTGTGCATGCAACGGGATGCAGAGGGACAGAGCAGGAAGGCGTCGTCCCTGGCACTTCCTGTCAGTGCTGCTACACCTGGGCTAGTACCCCTGACCGCTTACTATGGATCAGGCTGCTGTGGATGGATCCCCCCTGGCCTATCACACTGGCCAGGGCTGCTGGGTAGCAGACAGAGTGGTGGTACTAGGAGCTGGGTCCAAACTTCAGAACAGCCGGAGGACGGATTCGATTTAGGGTCTAATCTGTAGGTCACAGGAATACAGCAATATTGAAGAAGTTGTTAAGCAGAGTCTTGAAGCAGAGTGATATTTGTTTAGCTCAAGTGTCCTGACAAGGGCAGTTCCACTGATTACATGTATCAGTGGACAGGTTAGATGGAACATCAGAATGATACATTTTAGTGTACAAGGGCTCTCTTTTAATACAGATTTGGACACAGCCTCACAGGCTATTTTTAGAATCAGGATGCAATTTGTTTACCCAAACATGGATTTACATGCAATGCAAAGCTAACAAATATTTTACACGTATCTGTGATATCCTAAAACTTGCTGTGATTTCCTGCATCTTGTTTCAGAGGGAAGAAATCTACTAGCAAGTCAAAAAGTCTAGTTAACATGAATCCTTAATTCAGAAAGTTGCAGAATACAGATTCACAAAGAAAGTTACAAAACCCCAAACAAGTCATTTCCCCACGATACACAAAAGGCTTCCTTCACAAAGGCTTATTGTATCAGATATATACCTAAAAAATCATGCATTTCCTCTAGCAAGGTTAAAACAAACGAGTTTCTTCCCTGGTCTCTGAAATACAGATTTCCCTTACCAAATTATACACAATATCAAAAATAAGTGCATTTGCAATTATATAAATAAGCGCCCTGCACTATTTCCTTTAAATAAACTTATACTATAAGTTACTTATAAGTGACCCAGTCACAGATCCCAACCCAGGTCCTTTAAGAAATACTGACAGGAAATTAAATAGATTCTTGTAGGCTTGGAAATGGTACACCTTAATTGAGTCCATCAGCAGACTGACTATAAGAGAGTCACACCAAACTTTGAGTGCCTTAGAGTGTACACCATATGGCAACTTTGAGTTGTGTGCAATAGAAATTAGTGGAGAAACAAAGAAAGAGATCAACAAGTGAGTCCTGAGTTTTGTCTATGCAATCAAAGTTGGTCCAAGTGTCGGGTGGGTTGCAAGTGTGATGTCTTGTGTTAATCGGGCTGTGTGTAGTTGTGTGGTGTGTAGTTTGTGTTTCTAGTCCAGTCCACTACTCTATTTAAAATGATCACATAAAAATATCCCTGGAACCAGGGGAGTTGGGCCCTTCTTTGGGTTGTGATTTGGATGGGCATGGTTTGGAATACATAGAGCACTTTGGGAAATATGTTCTTCTTTAAGATGATTCTTCCCAGCCTGGAAAATTTAGTGTGCTAGCCGGCCCTTAAGTTCTTGTTTGATCCTGGATAGTAGAGGGGGTAAAGTTAGGTTTATAAACATTTGAATGTACTTTTGGATAGCGTAGTCCCCAGATACTTTATGTAGGATGAATGACATGCAAATGGGGGGCCCTGTTTTAGACCATTTTTGTGTAATCTGGGACTGTGATATTTTTGGAACTCTTTCATTAGATTTGGGAAAGAAAGAACTGGATTCTATAAGGATGCTAGAATGTCATCTGCGAACATTGATGCCAATGGTCGCAGATGACTGCCATTGATGACTTGGTTCATCCGTATAGCCCTAGCCAGCAACTCCATACTTATAACAAAAACTAATGGTGAGATGGGGCAGCCCTGTCTGGTGCCGTTCATGATTTTACAGGAAACAGACAATAAACTATTTATTCTTATTCTTGATGATGTATTTTGTATAAGGCCAATATGTTGTTCAGACAGGTTGGGCCCAGTCCCATGTGTTCCAGTACCCCTTCCCTGAATTGCCATTTCATTCTGTCACAGAATGGAAGAGGTTTAACCCTGGCGCTAGATGCCGGGGAGTGTATAAATGTATAGCTTGAGGTTTTAACCAATAAATGTAAAAATTTAGTGTTTTTGTGCGCTGTGTAACTAACCGGCGTGCAGCAGGAAAGGGTTAACTAAAATTGTATGATAAATGTATTTCATGTAAAAATGTATTTGTATGTCAAATGAATGGGTATGTGTAAATAACTTAAAAGGCACTTACCTTGTGCTGGATCCTTCTCGCTCCGGCAGCAAGCTTTCAGTGGCTACCAGAGGGACTTGCACTGGGGCCTCCTGGATCTATTTGTATTGCCCCCTGGGGAGTCCCAAGAGGCTAAGCCACTTGCTGGAGCTCAAAGAGATTCAGCTAGCGACAGGGCAGGGGCTGCTGCCCAGGGACCTGGTCTCTCTCCCTCTGGTACTATTTTCGGCCAGGGGAAAGAGCCAGCTCCGTGAGCAGATTCACTGGAGGAAAGTTTAGGCGGGAGATTTAAAAGATAAATCTCCTGGCCTAGACAGAACGGCACAAGGGGAGGAGAGTGGGCTGAGCCCCCCTCTCCCTGGCAGCTCATGGACAAGGGGGAAGTATACTCCCCCCTGCCACTAGCTTCAATGTAAAAAAGGTATTAACCTCTCTGGGTTGATTCACATGCAGGCTGCATGAATCAACCCAGATTGGTTAAAGGGACAGGAGGATGGATTATATTCTACTAAGCTGAGTTTCCAAAGTGTATAAAAAAGGCACTGGCTTGTACTGAAATGTATTCAATGATCTTATTGTTCCATCTGACCTTCAGATCACTGATATCTTAAACAAGTGTGAACTGTCCTTGTCAGGACACTTGAGCTAAATAAACATCACTTGCTTCAAGATCTGCTTGATAGCTTCTTCCCTACTTTAATTCCTGTGACCTACATATTTGACCCAAATCTTATCCATACTACGGCTGAGGTTTGGACCCAGCTCCTAGTACCACTGCTCTGCCCGCTACCCAGCAGCTCTGGCCAGTATGATAGGCCAGGGGGATCCATCCACAGCAACCCTGATCTATAGTAAGAGATCAGGGTACCAGCCTAGGGGTACCAGCAAGGGGGTACACTAGCAGTGATATTTACCCAGAATGAACGTGGTTCTGGATGCCGTTAAGGAGTCCAGTGGTGGCAGCATTGTAAGCCCCTCGTAGTGTGGTTAGAGGGGGCATTTTGGAGAAAGAAAGGAAACAGTGGCAAAGTAAGCCCAGCCGGTTCCCAGCAACAACAGACAGTGTGGCATAGGATGTCCATCCTCTCACACATATGTTTTATGGACAATGAAACAACAAGATTTTAACACCAGTGGTATTGCTGTACGGACGCTGATCATAGGCTCAAGATGACCTGAGGTGGGAGCTGAAACTGGGTTCTCTGTGTCAGACATGCTAAAGAGGCTCACACGTAACCTGTAGACACACTGCCTGGGCCTTGCTGGCGGTGGCAGTGGTGAAGTCTCAAGGCGAGCATCACTACAACTATTGCCCTGATATTTTTATATATAGAACAAAAAAAACAGTGGTGAGCAATTTACAATTTTGAAACATTATTACATTATTTTATTTTTCAAATTTCAAATAAAAAAAATATGGCAGCTGACAAAAACGCTTTTTTTATGCCAACATTACATGTGATACTATTGAAACCTACCTCTTAAACATTGTACTAAGATTAAAAAGTTAAAATATATTTATGTTTCTTATTCATGGAAAAAGTATGTTCTTTTATAAATCCACACAATTTGAGTGGGAAAAATACAAAATTAGACTGTTATGAGAAATCACAAATATCACAAATAGTGCTCTTCTCAGTGGTTTTTGTGATAATGAAAATCCTCATATAGCACACATACACAACTGAGTAATAGTAGCGATATTAACATTGTAAAATAAATGTCCCAAGCATGAAGAGAGTTTGTTTACATTCATCTTGATAGCATAATACTTAATACTATAGGTTTGCTTTGCAAATAAAATAAAACATAATTATCTGTATCGTACAGCTGTGGAATCTCTAGCTATCTTTTGCAAAATAAACATGATTACATACAGCCACTAAAGCACATAATATTGGTGAGAGCAATAAAGAAATTGCCATCAACTAGAGAGGTCAATCCGCAATCATGCAATCAGAAGAGATTAGCTAGTGGTGCCCAACATCATCATCATCATCATCATCATCATCATCATCATCATCATCATCATCAGTGGGTGTTTTTACATCAGCCCTTGGGCACCCGCAAGTGACTCCAAAAACATACTAGTAGGTTAATTGGCTGCTATCAAATTGACTTAGTCTCTCTGTCTGTCTGTCTATCTGTGTGAATGTCAGAGCATTTAGACTGTAAGCTCCAAAGGGGCAGGAACTGATGTGAGTGAGTTCTCTGTACAGCGCTGCAGAATCAGTGGCGCTATATGACAGACATATATCCATGCAGATCTGCCTTAATCCCAGTTACGTGAACACACCAATACTGTTCTCTACTACATTAAGCTGCCCTTTCCCTCCCTTGTCCCACCTTTTCAGGCAAAAGGAGGCGCAGATGTGATTCTACCAAATCTGCTTACATGGATATGGGTGTGCTATGCTTCGTGGGCATGTAAAGTGCAATTATGCATAT
Source organism: Mixophyes australis (assembly GCA_036250195.1). Lineage (NCBI taxonomy): Eukaryota > Metazoa > Chordata > Amphibia > Anura > Limnodynastidae > Mixophyes > Mixophyes australis. Next base: position 3,297,980 of record JAVHZZ010000001.1, on the reverse strand, counting down.
TTTATGCTGCACAAACCGGCGTAGGTCCAATTCCGCATCTGTCCCACATTGTTTTCCTATAATGTGATTGTCTCAAATACTTATAAAGTGACTATAAACTAATTCCTGATCTTGTTTTCCTTCTAGCACTATTTGTCAATGAGAGAAAACCTCGGTGACGCTGCATTAGCTGAGAAGTTGGTACAAGATATTTTGGATGCAGGAAAAGAAGCTGTGATAGGATTCTGGAAAAATCTCTATGGTATAAAGGATGTTAACCGACATCCTAATTTACTGGCAGTACTGGATGAAATGATTCACAGAGGTAACAGAAATTCGTGTGGACCATTATATATAATTCTGTACATGTTAATTCTGGGGTTTGAGGTGAGGCGGGGACATACATGCTGTGCTTCCCGTGAGTCAGGACAAAGTGCCGACCACAGGCTTGTGTCCAAATAAAAAACAAAAGACACATTCTACATAATACTCTGAGGCAGACACATCTCAGGTGATTGTCATCATTATCACTTTGTATCTTACACCAGGGGTAGAACACCGGCAAAAGATGTGTTTCCTGACAGGCGTATCTGTGTCTCCATCCAGGTCTACATGGTTTGCATTTGCTTGTAAACGTCCTTACTGTCCTTGGCCTATGTTTGCACCCCCCTTGCCTCCCAGATCCGCTACTATAAGTATCAGTCGCATACACAAGATATATAGATTTTAGCATGCCATGTTTAACTCTCAGGACCCTGGACTAATATTATATATAGTGGCAAGAGCACACTTCTTGTGACACAGGCACCCTGCAGACATCAGTCTTGCTGTATAAACATGCTTTTATTGTTCCTTCACAATAAATCAGCATACGTTTCATCAGGATGACACCAGGCAACCTATCACTTGCTTGACATCAACCTCCTGTCTAGACACCAGCCAGCTTTTCTAGCATCGTTCGCCATGCACATAAGCACAATTTAGGTTTCTATATATGGCTTGACAGACAGACGACACTCCCACCTTTGCCTTCACAAAAGAGTTTCCCACAGGTGTTCTGTAACTTCTCTCCTGACACCCTTCGTCATTCGGCTGTAGCTGTGGAGAACACTTTCAAAGCATGTAAGTTATACTTACTTTATACTTTTACTTTGTCACATGTCTCCAGACCTGTATATTTCTGAACCCATGTGCACTTCTATACCTGTATGTATCTCAGTCTGCAGCCTTTTACCTGAACTGTCAGCTGAGCAGATGATTTCCTACTTACAGGCCTGTGGAAAACCCTTCCCTTTGCCACATATCCCTCCCCTAGGGTCACCAAGTAGGGTGACGCGGACTTGGTAAAGAGCGCATATCTGTGAAAGAGAGCCTCTACGATCTTTTATTTCACCCTAGGGCTCGAGATAAGAACGGCTCTGTTGCATTTTTAAATGTCTTCACAATCATGTCTACCAACGCACAACAGGGACTTTATCTTCACACCACCAGAGAACCATGTTCTGAAACAGCCTGTCCTCTCTCCCATGGCCTCCCATCCTTACAAAAGGATGCTTATGATCCCTTTCTAACAGTGGCTGTACTGCGACAGTGGGATAGATCTTCTGGCATTCAGGACAAGCCCTACAAAACCTTTTTACGGCTACGTAGACTCCAGGTCAGTAAAACCTGTGTAGAACTTGTTTCCTCATTTTACCTTCCCCCAAGTGTCTGCCACCCATGTGAGCTTTTATCACTAAGGGTATATGGACATGTGGAACTATCAGTTTTTCTACCCTCTTAGCCTTCACAGCAGAAACTTGAAGCAATATATTATTTTTGACCACACATGATGCCAAATTGACAGGACTCGCAATATCTCCCATATTACTAGGCAACTTAAACACATGCTATAAAGTCACATAATTTCTCTGGTCCTGTGCGAAGTTTGGCACACTCAATTGTTCTGGATAAACATACCAGTGTATACCCTCACTGACAGGCGAGGCAGGGACATCTGCGATGTCACAAACCAATGCTGACTTTCGACTGACTAAGCTTCCATGAAAGACTTGCCATGTCCCCTAGTTTAGCATCCCAGTTTGGCTGCTCCCAAAGACAGAGATCCAGATGTTGTGGTGTTTTTGGCAGATCTTTTAAGACTGGGCTTCCTACCGGTAAATCAAGTGCCAACATGTCCGTCCGGCATTGCTCACCGAGGACCTCTTTAAATAGTGGGAAGTCTCGTCCCTGAACAAGGGGATACTGCAGTTTAGGCACAATAGCAGCCACTACCTCCACAGATTGGCCCTTAAGACAGATTACCAGGAGTCCTTTTTAACCTCCTGGTTACCCCATATGTGCAGCGCACTTAACTTTGGGCATTTGTGAGATCTTGTCCACGACTGCCTGGACAACCATGTTGCTCTCCTGCACTGTCACTGGTTGTTAAACTCCCAGGACAGCAACTTAGAAAGTGAAGCCCAGCTTGGAAAAGTGACCAGTCCATTGCTTTCTGGGGTGTAGTACACTTGGTTTTAAAGTGACCTAGCTCTCCGCACTTCAAGAACCTCCAGTCAGACACCTTTACAACACGACCTTGATTAGCAATAGCACTATAAAGCTTCTCTAAATGACCAGCACTATGAGGCACCACTGTCCGAATAGCGCTGGGGACACCTCGGGCTGAACAGTGCTGGGAAGCATCTCCATGGGTACTGGGACCTTAGGTTTACACAATTGGATGCTCTCATCTATAGTGTTTACTAGGCCCCTCAGAGAGGATGCCTTGGTCACGTTCCTCCACATACTCAAGAGAAAGAGTCTTTTCCTCATGTAGCAATCATTCAAAATTTTCACATTCTAGATGAAGCCTCTCTAACTTGCAAACCACAAGTTCCTTTAAAGACTCTCTTAGCGTGTGCACTTATTGTTGAACCATGACAAGCTTTTGTTTTAAAACAGTAATTTCTTCGTCTTTTTCTGCTGCTATCTCTTTAAGAGCGCCAACTGCATTTTCTCTTTTTTCACACAATTCTTTCAACACATTCACCTAGTCTTTCTGAGATTCAAAACCCACAATATCCTGCTCTCTTCACTGCAATTTCTTTAAGAACCTCTATAGCTTTTTCTTTTTCCTCATTTAAGTCTTGCAATGTATGCAACTTAATTCTCAATGACTCAGAAACAGCTTCTTGGGCTTTTATCCTTTAATCACACTGTTGCTTTAAATTGCTTTTATTGTTCCTTCACAATAAATCAGCACACATTTCTTAAGGACGACACCAGACGACCTATCACTTGCTAGACATCAACCTCCTGTCTAGACACTGGCCAACTTTTCTAGCATCGGTTGCAATGCACATATGCACAGCTCAGGTTTTTATAATGGAGACTCCTCCCACAGCCTTAAGTTGCCGGACAGGCAACACTCCCACCTTTGCCTTCACAAAGGAGTTCCACACAGGTGTTCTTTAACTCCTCTGCACACACCCTCCATCATTCTGCTGTAGCTGTGGAAGACACTTTCAAAGCATGTATATATACTTTTACTTTGTCACATGTCTCAGACCTGTTTATTTCAGAACCTAGTTACACTGCTATACCTGTATGTAACTCGGTTTGCAGCCTTTTACCTGGACTGTCAGCTGAGCAGCTGATTCCTCCCTTAGATGCCTGTGGCACACCCCTCCCTTTTTCACAATATATAATGCATATGAACTTTATAGTAATTTTAAAAAGCAATGTGTGAAAATAAAGAATCCTATCAATCAGAAAACAAGCTAGATGTACGAATTTCGTTCATTTCGAGGTGCGTTTGGCGCCATGATTTACTGAATCAGTGTTAGAAGAGTCTGAAGCCTTCTCCTTCCACTATATAACTTTGTATGTGACTTCCTGCTGCCTCCATTCCCCTCCTCATATCATGTCACTGCCCCTGTCACATGCAGCCCTGTCCTCACTGACACATCACTTATCTGCTTCTGTGAATATTCTGATTATCCAATAAAATGGAAATGCAGTCAGACCCTTGTCAAACCTTAAACATTTTCTAAAAAGGCAAACAAATATTGTACCTTGCAGATATAAGAAGCTCTGAATTAATTATCATTTTAGTTATAACATGTGGTAAAATTAGATGTTTCTTGCATTTAGGTGACACATTTGTGCCTAAGATACTATTGGATGAACATGGATATAACCTGACTCCAGAACTGAAAGGTAAATAATTCTTATGTATAATATGGTGAAGTATACCAACAGTCATTAGCTTATACCTATCACCCTGTATCATAATGCTTTATACAATTTGCTTTGTTTATAAATTACAATTATGGGTTATATTACTGATTATATTTATTTATTATTGTTTATTTATGCAGCACTGTACAGAGAATATGTAGTCATTCACATGAGTGGCTGCCCCACTACAGCTCTTCCTGCTCCCCTGCAGTCCTGTTTCATAGTAAGAGGTCAGAAAGAACCAGGAATAATCACCAACAAGGAGATGCTGCAACAACTACCAAACACTCAGAAGCAAATAGTTACTGGTGCTGGTGAAGGAGTCTGGTGGTGGCAGCGACTTACATCCTACAACTACTTAGGAGTAACATAGGAGTGGTCAGTAATGGCAGGTTACTGAAGGTGAAAGGGAAGCCCAAGACGAGTGCTAAAACCACAAATAAACTGTCAATAGAAAAGTCAGGGTAAGAGTAAGCTCATCCTGTCACAATCTGACATAACTATCTAAATATAAATACTTGGGTATATGGCTTGATTCTAACCTTTCATTGGTTATGCATATAGGTACCCCTACATCCAAAATATATTCCAAATCTTTATACTAATGTAGTATATGGAACAGTCCCTCAAACTCACCTGAAGAACCTTCTTACACTCTACAAAGAAATCTGCTGTCTTGTTTTGATCTGTAACTACAAATCACATAATTGTTAAATCAGATCTAGGCTGGCGGTCCCTGCAGTACAGATTTAGAGTACATGCTGCTTGCCCTTCTGCTCCACAGGCGGTTCCTGTCCTCCCTGAGCTCACCTTATGTCCCTTATGGCTTGACAGGTGTACCGCCCCAGTCAAATAAAATATATATAAAATACTTCCTGGACAAGTTACTGAATTCCCAAACAGACTTCTTCTCCTAACAGTTTACAGCACTTACCACAATAGTCCCTGAATCAATAAGGAACCTGAAAGCTTTGTCATCCAAAGGGGCAGGCATTGATGTGAATGACTATATGTTTTCTGTACAGCATAGTGTAATATGGCAGTACTATGTATGTAATTGTTGATGGTTGTTAAAGAGGATCTAATAGTGAGGGAAATATGCTAATATACCATTTAATAACTTATTTAAAAATAGGTTCACTAATAAACTCCTTGCAAGTCCTTGTAGTTGCCAATTTAGCCTCAAGAAATATAACTCATTTCTGCTCCAAATTTACAGCAACTATGATACTTATATCTTAATTTTATACTTATAATCAAGAAAGACTACAGGCAAGATGTAGCTTATCTTAAAATATTTTGTATTCTATTTAATATATTTCTCATTATAACAAGCTTACACATAAAATAAGACAGTATAGTAAGCATAGATGGTATAATGCATGGAAAAGAGTAGCTACTTTGGTACTACTTACCGTGCTGTTTCCCTGAGAGTCTGCTATTGCTCTCTGATAGCACGAGGGTCCAATGGTGAGGCAAATATATAAATACAGTAATGACCATTTAACACCTTCCTTCGTTATATTACTCAATAAAACAACACATGACTTAGAAGTCAACCACTCTCACATGGCTGGCACAGAAGCCATTTTGTCCACTCAATTTAACCAGCACCAAACTGCATTGCACAATCCATTCATATACAGCCCTGTTTTAGTAGTAAAAGCACAATCAAACTCCTATTCACTTTGTCAGATCTAAAATCTGTTCAGAGTTTACCTAGTGGTGTCAAGTATATCTGGAAGCGCTTCAATCAGCTGGAAGGAATAGACACAGACCAAGTCCTGTATACAAGGAATATTCTCTGCTTATTATCTCAAAGTTAAAGGTTTTTATAGCACTATGAATATATGTGATTTATACGTCATAAGCTTAGAGCAGTGCACAGAATATGCTGTGGGTTGTCTTTCTTACGTATTCCTGTGGTGTTTAGCTTTCTCCCCCTTCTCAGGCCAGATGTGCCAACTATTCTTATCTATGTCTTGTTAGCTACACCTCAAGGCTGTGGGCTTCCATCTTGCAAAACTGCATTTCAGCAGAAAATTAATAACCTCTTTTAAGCAGCTAAAATATCTATGCAAGTTACAAAAATGGCTGAACAAAGGCTTCATGAGACCTTAACAAAATATCATATTTAACATTTCCATCTTTTATCCAATTTTCTGCTGCATCTCCTTCTATCTATCCTGCCTATTCACAGAACATTCTTTATGTTAGTCTGAAGGTACTTATACATATGTGTCCTGCTGCAGGCCATATATGTATGGTTGTTCCCTTTAAGAACTATCAACCCATCCCCTACCAGTGACAAGCCTGTGATCCCCTATTTCCTGTCCTGATTTGCCAGGAGCTGCAGTTGCAGTCAACATTTATCTTGGAAAAAGTCTCTTAAACAAGTAGTCAATTAATTTATGATAGTTCTGCAAGCTTTGCATGTTTTTCGTTCAGTCTTTAGCAGGCGCGGGCTGGCAGGTTTCAGCCTGGGGGGCGCACAAGCGGCCGCATCGCAATATTAAGAAATATATTGTGTCCACGGGGGGGATGGTGGGAGGAGGTCGGCCCGAACAGCCATTAGACTGCCCCCCGGTCCAGCCCGCCCCTGGTCTTTAGTAGTTTCTTGTCGCAAACTGTGCAGTTCTTTGGCTTTGCTGTGGGATTGATTCATGATGCTTATCGTCAGGTCTGGATTCAGCGGTAATTTCTGTGATCAACAGAGGTTCAGTGGTTCCCTTCTTGGAGAGACAACAGTCAAGTGTCAGTAACTTCTTAATCAGCCATATAATTAGTTTTATTATCACATATACGATCAACAGGATTGCCAAACCCTTTGCTTCTAATGCCAATATTCCCAAAATCCAACATGAATCATTACTGACAACTTTGCCGATGAGGTTATGCATCTGCACAAAGGCATTTTCAGAGTTCACTACCCTATGAGTTCAAATTGTTGAGCACTCCTTCCCCTTCTGTTTCTCACAGTGACATAGGCAATTTGTCACTTCATTGTCTGTTTTACACTGGGTTAGGGAGGTCTTGATCCCTACTTTAGTCACAACCATTCTGGCAAGACATATCAATAACAAGACAGTACATTACTATTTGTCAGAATAAGACTCCCCTGATTTGAAGACTTTGTGTGAATGCAGGTCAATACCAAATATCACTAAGCCATAATCAGGAACCAAAGGAGAAGTCAGGAACAAGCCGGGTTCAGAATCCAATAAACAGCAACACAGGAACAAACGCTGGAGCAAGGCTGAAGACCAAATACTCTGGCAAGCAAATGGCCTCAGTGAGTTCCTTAAATAGAGTGGAGAGATCCCTGATAGGTGCCTGACATCGGTGGGAATACCGCAACCAATCGCTGACAAGTCGCAGGGCAACGGAGCGTGAAATCTTGCGCATGCATACCAATGGCAAATGTAAACAGCGTCACGTTGCTAAGTAACGGTTGCCAAGCTCGGCGTATGCATGCGAATAGAACGGCAAGCATCTCTAGGCAGCGGGGCGCCAATTCAGCAGGGAGACAGGCGTCCCTTTAGAAGCAGAAACAGGATGGCGCCTGACAGTACTCTCCCCTTTCTTCTTTTTCATGGCTTGCAAGGTCTCCTCTCTCTCCTTCTTGAATTTGGCCAATAAGCGAGGAGCATATATCTCTTGTACATCGATCCAAGATCTCTCCTCGGGGCCATAACCCCTCCAGTCAACAAGATATTGGTGGCGACCCCTGGAGATCCGGAAATCCAGAATCTGATTGATCTCATACTCCTCCCCATGATCAGTCTTTACTGGGACCGGGGGTGGGGTTCTTTTGACAAATCTGTTGAGAACGAGGGGTTTTAGTAGAGCAATATGAAATACATTGTGAATCTTGAGTGATGGAGGAAGAAGGAGTTTGAATGTCACGGGATTGATAACTTGAGTGATTTTAAAAGGTCCGATATAACGGAGTGCGAGCTTCATGGTGGGAACTCGAAGTCTTAAATTCCTTCTGGATAACCACACTTTGTCCCCAACTCGAAGTCTGGGGACTGGTCTATGGCGACGATCGGCGCTAGCTTTGTAGCGTTGGGAGGATTCCAATAACTTGGACTTCGCCTGAGACCATATTTGAGAAAAGTCCTGAATGAGATTCTGCACGGCCGGAAGCACTGAACCAGTTTGGGAAAGTTCAGGAAGGAGAGGGTGAAACCCATAGGTAAGAAACAATGAAGACGAACCAGTAGATACATGCACCCGGTTATTATGAGCAAATTCTACCCAGCTCAAGAAATGGCTTCATTCATCCTGATTACCCGCAGAGTAGGTACTGAAAAATTGTTCCAAGTCTTGGTTGACCCTCTCCGTTTGGCCGTTGGTTTGAGGGTGGTACCCTGAGGAAAACTTTAGATTGACCCCCAACTCTTTGCAGAATGATCTCCAGAACTTGGACACGAACTGTACTCCTCTATCAGAGATAATATCCTGGGGACAGCAGTGAAGACAGAAAATCTCCTTGATGAAGAGGTTAGCAAGGATAGAAGCCGAAGGAAGTCCCTTGAGAGGTATGAAATGTGCCAATTTGGAAAATCTATCCACTACCACCCAGATAGTATTGAATCCATGGCTAGCTGGTAAATCAGTGATGAAATCCATAGAAATACTAGTCCATGGTCTCTCTGGAATATGGAGTGGTACCAAGGGTCCTGCAGGAGACTGCCTGGGTGTCTTGTGTCTGGCACAGATTCCACAAGCGGCAGCATAGGCCTTAACGTCCCCCTGGATAGAGGGCCACCAATAATGCCTAGAAATCAATGAGAGGTTGTCACGACTCGCATTCTGCAGCTGCTGTCTGCAGTGACTCTATTGGATTTGTTGCATTCTACTTGTAGTACCATTGCCCACCAAAGGGGCCACTGTGCTACTTTGATTATTTCCTTGATCACTGGGAGTTGTATCACCTGCAAGAGGCCTATATAAACCTGCCTGCTTCAAACGGTCTGGGCCAGATCATCAGGTCACTCCTGTGAGCATTCTCTGTGCTCAGCTTCTGTCTGCACTATCAAGACTCCAGCTTCTGTCTACTATTGCTGTTACCTGTGTACTGGACTTCTGCATCTACAACCATCATACCTGGTACTTGTAGTTCCACGCTGCCTGCTGAAATCTACTATTGCTGTTACCTGTGTACTGGACTTCTGCATCTACAACCATTATACCTGGTACTTGTAGTTCCACGCTGCTTGCTAAATTTACTATTGCTGTTACCTGTGTACTGGACTCCTGCAAATTACTTCATTGCATCTGTACCTGTAGTTCCATGCTGTATGCTGAAGTTACCTGTTGTTTCCCATCTGCACACTGAACTGTCTCGTGAGTTGTCTACTTCATCTGTGTTCCTATTGATTGGCTCAAGTACCTCTCTGCTCTGCTGTCTGTATTCTATATTGAACTACAATCAAGTTACCTTGTCATCTGTGTGTCTTAATAAAGTCATTATAACTACTTACCCCCTCTCCGTGGTCATACCTGGGAAATCCTGACAGTATGATCTGGCCATAATACCAAGCCTGCTGCTGCACGGCTTTCATCTCTTTTGAAAAGGATTTCCAGGGTAGTGACCTACTCCGTATTCAACTTTAAGACCATGGCTGCTATTTCCTCCGAAAATTCCCTGTTCCAGTTGCTCCAAGTGGACATTCTTCAACTTCGCACTCAAATAGCGCAAGTATCTTCTTTGCTGAATCAAGTACTCAAGCAAATTCCAGTTTCCACCTCTAATACATGCTGCCGTAAGGAGTCTAACTGTGTTGCTAACATTTCATTATCAAATTTGTCTGCCTTTGACTCTCTGCAAGCAGTACCTTCCAATATTCCCGTAACAAATTCCAGGTTTTCAGGTGCTCCACGCCTCCACTTGACCGAAGAGGAGCGATGGCGCAGGAGGACCTACAAACTGTGTCTTTACTGTGCCAGTGATTTACATTTTTTACAGGATTGCCCGCTCCGTAGACTCCGACCTTCTTCAACCTCTATCTCCAGCTCTGAGTTACAAGCTTCTGTCTCCATTCCAGATACGCTGTCTGCTTCCATGAGAACCCGGGTTTCCCAGCTGCCCTTAAAGTTTGCTCCAGAGGGGGCGCTGCCCTTAAAGTTTGCTCCAGAAGGGGCGCTGCCCTTAAAGATTTCTCCAGAGGGGTTTCTACCCTTCCAGTTCGCTCCAGAGGGGGTGATGCCCTTATAGTCTGCTCCAGAGGGGGCGCTGCCCTTAAAGACTTCTCCAGAGTGGTTGCTACGCTTACAGTTCGCTCCAGAGGGGGTGCTGCCCTTAAAGTCTGCTCCAGAGGGGGCGCTGCCCTTCCAGTCTGTTAGAGGGGCGCTGCCCTTCCAGTCTGCTCCAGAGGGGGCGCTGCCCTTCCAGTCTGCTCCAGAGGGGGTGCTGCCCTTCCAGTCTGCTCCAGAGGGGGCGCTGCCCTTCCAGTCTGCTCCAGAGGGGGCGCTGCCCTTCCAGTCTGCTCCAGAGAGGGCCCTGTTCTATGCGGTTCAGCCCGAGTTGCCTGTCCATGCGCTTCAGCCCGAGTTGCCTGTCCATGCGCTTCAGCCCGAGTTGCCTGTCCATGCGCTTCAGCCCGAGTTGCCTGTCCATGCGCTTCAGCCCGAGTTGCCTGTCCATGCGCTTCAGCCCGAGTTGCCTGTCCATGCGCTTCAGCCCGAGTTGCCTGTCCATGCGCTTCAGCCCGAGTTGCCTGTCCATGCGCTTCAGCCCGAGTTGCCACTCTATGCGCTTCAGCCCGAGTTGCCACTCTATGCGGTTCAGCCCGAGTTGCCACTCTATGCGGTTCAGCCCGAGTTACCACTTGGTGCTGTCTGCTCTGAGGCTTCTCACAGCGCTGTCCCCTCCGAGGCTTCTCACAGTGTTGTCTCTGCCAAGCCTGCCACCCAGTCCGGGCCTGCTGCCAAGTCTGAGCTACCACCTACCTTCAATGGGGATATTCAGCAATTTTGTGCTCTTATTAAGTTTTGTATATCCTATTTTCCCTCTGTATCTGACCTCCTTGATACTCAACGAAAGCAAGTGTTTTACATATTGGCCAACTTTTCAGGGGAAGCTCTGGAATGGGCAGAGCCCTTAATTATAACCCAAGATCCCATCCTGTCTGATTTACAGCTGTTTACTGATGCCGTGATCGAAGAATTTGCACAAGCACTTGCCAATCGCACTCCCATTGCTTTATTTATGCCACATGTTCTCTCTTCGGCCACTCCAAAATTGAGATTATCGTTTTCTTCGCTCCATTTCCAGCAACCCTCTAAAAACCATAAAAAAAAGTGAAGAAGAAGAATAAGAAGAAAGATTCTCCTGGATCTCAACTCCCCTGTGGTGTGGTTTCTATACCATTTCCGTCCTTGCATGAAGCCTTCTCAACTACATGCCCAATTATGGACTATGACTCTGACTTTTCTGACCATTTTTAGTATTTGGGCGCCTGGAATCCGCCCTTTAAGGAGGGGGTACTGTCACGACTCGCATGTTGCAGCTGCTGTCTGCAGTGACTCTATTGGATTTGTTATGCATTCTACTTGTAGTACCACTGCCCACCAAAGGGGCCACTGTGCTACTTTGATTATTTCCTTGATCACTGGGAGTTGTATCACCTGCATGAGGCCTATATAAACCTGCCTGCTTCAAACGGTCTGGGCCAGATCATCAGGTCATTCCCATGAGCATTCCCTGTGCTCAGCTTCTGTCTGCACTATCAAGACTCCAGCTTCTGTCTACTATTGCTGTTACCTGTGTACTGGACTTCTGCATCTACAACCATCTTACCTGGTACTTGTAGTTCCACGCTGCCTGCTGAAATCTACTATTGCTGTTACCTGTGTACTGGACTTCTGCATCTACAACCATTATACCTGGTACTTGTAGTTCTACGCTGCTTGCTAAATTTACTATTGCTGTTACCTGTGTACTGGACTCCTGCAAATTACTTCATTGCATCTGTACCTGTAGTTCCATGCTGTATGCTGAAGTTACCTGTTGTTTCTCATCTGCACACTGAACTGTCTCGTGAGTTGTCTACTTCATCTGTGTTCCTATTGATTGGCTCAAGTACCTCTCTGCTCTGCTGTCTGTATTCTATATTGAACTACAATAAAGTTACCTTGTCATCTGTGTTTCTTAATAAAGCCATTATAACCACTTACCCCCTCTCCGTGGTCATACCTGGGAAATCCGTGACAGAGGGTCTTTTGACACCCGCATGCTCGGAAAACAGAGAATCATGGGCCCACTTGAGAGCCTTGGGCTGAAGCCTGGAAGTGAGAAAGGAGCGACCAGGAGGAGGAACCTTGGTTGAGGTTCTAGTGAGGGCTACAATGGTAGTAGGATCTAAGATGGTTCTGGGGGTGGGGGCGGGTTGAAGATCTTTATCATCAAATGACCGCGAGAGAGCATCCGCCCTGATATTCTTAACCCCAGGTCGAAAGGTCAAAATGAGATTAAAACGGGCAAAAAACAAGGATCAGCGGGCCTGACATGGGTTCAGACACTGAGCTGTTTGCAAGTACGTTAAGTTCTTATGGTACATGTAGACAGTAACAGGATGCTCAGCGCCCTCTACAAATGTCTCCACTCCTCTAGGGCTGTTTTGATGGCCAATAATTCTTTATCCCCAATGCCATAGTTTAATTCGCTGGAGGAAAATCTTCTGGAACAGAAACCACAGGGATGAAACTTTCCATCAAAATCTCTCTGTGAGAGAATGGCTCCGATGCCAATGGAGGATGTATCAACTTCAACAAAGAAAGGCCGAGACACGTCAGGTTGTAGCAAAATTGGGGCGGATGAGAACGCCCTTTTTAATGACTGGAAGGCACTGAGGGCTTCGGCAGACCATGATTTTGTTGCTCCCTTGCGGGTGAGAGCAGTAATGGGAGAAATGAGAGTCAAAAAGTCTTTGATAAAGTGTCGATAATAATTGACGAAGCCAATAAAACATTGGGTAGCGTTGAAACCCAATGGTTGTGGCCAATTAAAGATGGCAGCCACTTTCCCAGGATCCATGGAAAGGCCATCATCATCATCATCATCATCAACATTTATTTATATAGCGCCAGCAGATTCCGTAGTGCTTTACAATTGGGAACAAACATTAATAAGACAATACTGGGTAATACATACAGACAGAGAGGTAAGAGAACCCTGCTCGCAAGCTTACAATCTATAGGACAATGGGAGTTTGAAACACAAGGGCATAATGGACCAGCTAGAATGCAAAAGTAAAAGTATTGAGTGGGCTGTGTGTGGCAATGTTAGTCAGAGGGTTGTTGTCTTGCGTTAGCTGTGTAGAGGATGGTGATAGGGTAATCTAGGGAATTAAGATGGTGGTTAAGGAATGCCATAACCTTGTGGGTTTTCAGTGAACGCTTGAAGGTTTGAAGACTAGAGGAAAGTATTACTGTGCGAGGGAGGGAATTCCACAAAGTGGGTGCAGCCCGGAAAATATCCTGTAACCGAGAATGGGAGCATGTGATGAGAGTGGAAGCGAGACGTAGATCTTGTGCAGAATGGAGGTGTCGAGTAGGGAGATATATTGAGACAAGTGAGGAAATGTATGTCGGTGCAATTTCGTTGATGGCCTTATATGTTAGTAGAAGAATTTTATATTGGATTCGTTGAAATACAGGCAGCCAATGTAGAGACTGACAGAGTGGCTCAGCAGAGGAATAACGGTTTGCAAGGAAAATCAATCTAGCCGCTGCGTGCAAAATAGATTGTAAGGGTTCATGTCTGGTTTTGGGAATACCAATAAGGAGGGAATTGCAATAGTCAATGCGGGAGATGATGAGTGCATGAATTAATGTTTTTGCGGTGTCTTGTGTCAGATATGTGCGTATTATGGAAATGTTCTTTAGGTGTATATAACATTATTTAGATATAGAGTTGATGTGGGGAATAAACGACAGTTGTGAGTCAAGGATTACACCTAGGCAACAACCTTGCAGGGTGGGATTTATGGTCATGTTATTAACAGAAATAGAAATGTCAGGCAGGAAACTTCTGTTTTTGGGTGGGAATATTAATTCAGTTTTTGAAAGATTCAGTTTGAGTTGGCGAGAAGACATCCAAGATGAAATGGCAGAGAGACGTCAGTAACGCGAGACAACACAGATGGTGAAAGATCAGGAGAGGATAGATAGATTTGTGTATCATCCGCATAGAGATGATACTGAAATCCAAAGGAGCTTATTAGTTTTCCAAGAGAAGTGGTGTAGATAGAGAATAGCAGAGGACCTAGGACTGAGCCTTGCAGTACTCCAACTGATAAAGGAAGCGGAGCAGAGGTGGATCCAGAGAAATTAACACTGAAAGAGTGATTAGATAGGTTGTATGAGAACCAGGATAGGACAGTGCCTTCAGGACCTAGGGATTGTAGCGTTTGTATGAGGAGAGAGTGGTCAACAGTGTCAAATGCAGCAGAGAGATCCAGGAGAATTAGAAGAGAGTAGTGATTATTATTTTTTGCTGTGATCAATTCATTGACAACCTTGGTCAGCGCAGTCTCTGTGGAGTGTTGAGAGCGAAAGCCTGACTGAAGAGGATCTAACAGGTTGTTTGCTGTAAGAAAGTGTGTGAGGTGAGTGTAGGCAATTCTCTCGAGAAGCTTGGAGGGGCATGGGAGCTGGGAGATGGGGCTGTAATTTACGAGAGAGTTAGGGTCAGAATATTGTTTTTTTAAAATGGGAGTAACCACTGCATACCAGTAGAAAAAGATAGATGACAGATTTTAGTTAGAGGGGGAATGAGCACAGGAGACAGGGACATACCAATTTGTGAGGGAATGGGATCAAGAGGACAGGAGGAAGAGTAGGAAGATGAGAAGAGAGTAGAAACTTCCTCTTCATTTGTGGGATCAAATGAAGAGAGAGTGTCAGAGGGTGCTACAAAGGAATTGAGCTGATTGCGTGTCAAGGGAGATGATATCATTTCAAGTCTGATCTTATCAATTTTGTCCTTGAAATAGGAAGCAAAATCCTGTACACTGATGGTAGTTGGAGGATTTGGGGCAAAAGACCAGCACCGGACACAATATATCCCAGGAAGTGGACCTGAGAGGCTTCAAAGACACACTTCTCCAGCTTGCAGTAAAGGTGGTTGGAACGTAGTTGAGAGAGAACCTCCTTGACATGACCTCTATGGGATTCTAAGTCCCTGGAGAATATAAGTATGTCATCCAGATAGACAATGACTGAGAGATAGAGTAGGTCTCGGAAGATGTCGTTAATGAACTCCTGGAAGACCGCTGGGGCATTGCATAGGCCAATAGGCATCACCAGGTATTCATAGTGGCCACCCCGAGTGTTAAAAGTGGTCTTCCATTCATCGCCCTCACGAATCCTAATCAAATTATAGGTGCCCCTGAGGTCTAGTTTGGTGAATATTGTGGCACCTTTGATCCGATCGAATGACTCGGAAACCAGGGGTATGGGGTACCTGTTCTTCACGGTAATGACATTGAGTAGTCTGTAGTCAATGCATGGTCTTAGAGAACCATCCTTCTTCTTAACAAAAAAAAATCCTGCACCGGCAGGTGAGGAAGATTTTCGAATAAATCCTCGTTCGAGGTTTTCAGATACATACTCGGTCATGGCTCGAGTCTCAGGGATGGAAAGAGAGTACATTCTACCACGAGGAATCTTCTCTCCAGAAATAAGTTCAATGGAACAATCACAAGAACGGTGGGGTGGAACAGTCTCAGTGGCAGTCTTACTAAAGACATCCACTAAAGCAGCGTATTCAGATGGCAACCCAAGACTGGGTCTGAGAGCGTGACATCTAATAGGTAGGATATTGAGGCATCGATCAGCGCAGAGCGGACCCCAGGAAGTAACCTGAGCACGTTGACAATAAAATTGGGGTGAATGGTCCCTTAACCAGGGTAGTCCTAATATTACCGGATTAACAGTCTGTGGAAGGACTAGAAATGAGATCCATTCAAAATGGAGGAGACCAACTTGCAGTCGGATCGGCCGGGTGGCCTGAGAGATAGATCCATTGGCCACTCTGTTACCATCCACCGCGGTCAGAACCAAGGGTTGCAATAATGATTCCAGGGGTAGATGAAGGTTAGCTGCTAAGGATGCAGAAATAAAGTTTCCAGCTGCCCCTGAATCCACGAAGGTCTGAAGGGAGTCCGGGCCCTGGGAAGCATGGATGATGATGGGCATCAAAAAGAACGTTTTGTCTGGAGAATAGGGGGAAGATGTACTCAGCCCTAGACCGGCCTTCCCGCCACCGACTAGGATCTGGCATTTCCTGGTCTCTTGGGACACTGTGATAGAATGTGAGAGGGGTCAGCACAGTAGAGGCATAGATGGTTTTTAAACCTTCGTTCCCGCTCCTCCACAGTTAGACGAGAACGCCCGATCTGCATGGGCTCCTCAGGCGGCAGAATTAGTGGGTTCTGAAAACTGGGGGCCAAGCGTGGACTAGCCCGGCGAGATTGTTCTCGTTTCTGATTACGCTCCAAATACCGGATATTGACCTTGATGCATAAGGAGATCAGATCATCTAGGGTAGCTGGTAAATCCCTGGAGACCATCTCGTCCTTGATCCGATCTGTCAGACCCTGCCAGAAGGTAGCTGCAAGGGCCTCATTATTCCAGTTCAGTTCTGAGGCGAGAGTTCTGAACTGGACCGCGTACTGACCCACGGGAAGGCTTCCCTGACGTAGCTTTAAAATGCTGGAGGCTGCAGAAGCAACTTGACCAGGCTCATCAAACACTTTTCTGAAGGTTTGTATGAAGGAAGACGAATTTTGTAACAGGGGGTCATCACGCTCCCGGAGAGGCCGAGGCAAGCGCTTGATCCGTGAGTAACGAAATAATATATGCCACCTTGGCTCGTTCTGAAGAGAAAATTTCCTGGTGATAGCTCGAACTGGATAGCACATTGGTTGAGAAACCCTCTGCACTTTCTCGGATCACTACTGAATTTGTCGGGAGGTGGAATGCGAATCCCTCCAGTAGGATTAGGTGCAGCTGAAGCAAAAGAGCCGACAGCGGGGGCTGCGGGAGCAACAGATACTCCGGGAGGAGTCAGGGTTCTCTAGAGGGTATCCATGCGTGTAGCCAGTCCCTGAAGGCACTGCAGGAGCTGAGTCTGGTTAACCTCTTGTTGATCAACTTGGCGAGTCAGGTGCTGCAGGAGGTCAATAGCAGAGAGATCACCGGTGCCTTCGGCATTTGACATGGCCAGAGTATACTGTCAGAATCACTAGGTGGAATATATGATACCTGCCAGCAGTTGGTGCTACTGAGTACTGAGGCTCGGAGTCTAACACGCCCCTGGTTTTCACCAGGAACCCCCGCAAGGAGGTATGGACTTTGCTGCAGGAATGCGTAGGTCGCGGCCCTCAGTATCAGTTAGCTGGCGAGGTAACAATTGAGGCAGCGGTGACAGCCCACCAGGATGCAGGATGGAAGAGTAGTCAGCAAGCCGGGTCAAAACCAGAGGAACGGATATAGCCAAATCAGAAGCAGGAGAATGGTCAGGAAGCCGGGTCAATACCAAATATCACTCTATGCCAGAATCAGGAACCATAGGAGATGTCAGGAACAAGCCGGGGTCAGAATTCAATAAACAGCAACACAGGAACAAATGCTGGAGCAAGGCTGAAGACCAAATACTCTGGCAAGCAAATGGCCTCAGTGAGTTCCTTAAATAGAGGGGAGAGATCCCTGATAGGTGCCTGACTAATCGCTGACAGGTCGCAGGCTGACGGAGCGTGGAATCTTGCGCATGCGTACCGATGGCAAACGTAAACAGCGTCATGTTGCTAAGTAACGGTTGCCGAGCTTGGCGTATGCATGCGAATAGAAGCATCTCTAGGCAGCAGGGCGCCGATTCAGTAGGGAGACAGGCGTCTGTTTAAAAGCAGAAACAGGACGGCGCCTGACAGTGTCCCTCTGTCATTTTCAATGGCCTCTGGTACCCCCATATCTGCAAATTACCTCACTCATAATTTTAGTATTTGCTGTCCTGTATGCCACACCTCCATCCAGCGACTAAAGAGGTCAACACAGACTAGCACATTCTCAATGCCCACGCAAATGGGAAGTTGTATAAAGTCTATCTTTATGCTCTTATAGGGATACTGTGTCTGGGGTGTGTTTTTCCAGGAGTTGGGGCAGACTTACCGGGGTTATTCTGTACACAGATTAGGCATACAACCCTGGTGCTATCCATAACTTGCTAGTGAGTGCAACCATAGCATCTTTCCCCAGATGCACTTTGCCGTGTGCTATATTGGCCATAATGGAATAAAGTGCTTTTGGCAGACACAAACGCTGACCTTTACACCACTCTCCTTGCACTTCAAGTGCTCCATGTTTTGCACAAGTTTTTTTCTCATTCTCTGTTGCTTGTTTCTGCATAATTTGGAGTGTGGTACAGTCAAACTTGAGGTCAGGAGTCAACATGTAGTGTCTCTTGTGTACGCCTTCACCTTCATCACTGACAGTTTGGAGTGCAGCTGGAATGCGGTAAACAGTGCCCTGATATGTTCAGCTTCTTGTGCTGACATGTGACACAGTAGAGTCTGTTGAATTACTGTTTCTGTATATGTGGCTACAGCACAATCCTGTATGAAGAACATCATCTATGAATTAGCGTGAACCATATAAAAAAAGGGTGATGTCTGCATCTGGTAATGGTGTATATTTAATGTCAGATAAAACCAGAGATTCCTGTCTCATTAGTTCTACACAATCATGTTCAGAAAATGTTCAGAAAAATTTTGTGTGCTTATTTTTATTTCTTGTTCAAACTGGGATTCCTAAGGGAACCCTGATGTGTCCTCCCATCTTTTAAAATATGCAAAAATAATGTAGCCGGTTTCAACTTTGTGCACCATTTAAGTGTAACATTACTGGGAGCAGGGCCGGTGCAAGGTGTCTCGGCGCCCTAGGCAAAATTTCAAACTACCCCCCCCCCCCCCCACGCACGCTCGCACAAAAGACAAATAGCCACGTCCCAGGACCTCACACACTTGACTTGAAAAAAGAGATAAGCCTTACCTCCTACAGCAGTCCAGGTGCTGTGATGTTTGCTGCAGAACACTGTTCAGATTCAACTGTTGCCCAGGGACAAACACAGGATTTCTAGAGGGGAGGCATCAAAGTGTTAGATTTGGGAGCGAAAAACTTGACACAATAAGCTGCCAACAGTCAATTCCCTTCATCAAAATAATATAACACATTTAGGCGCTCCCACTCCAGGGACCAATTGTGAGAATCAAAATATTAAAAAAAAGGAAATATCCCATGTTCCATCCTCTCTAAGGGGTGCCAAACCTTAAACATGAGCAAACATACAAAAACACAATCAGAGGTGCGCCAGGGGACTACAAAAAATGTTTAATTCAGAAAACATCAGCACAAATATGGCGCAATAAATAAGTTATTAAAAAATACATACACAAAAACATCAATGATGTTTAATATAATAATAAAAATAAATAAATATCATAATCTACCGTCATGCACTAGGCTAACGATATAAATTTAGAACATTTATAAATAAAGAACAGACATCCTTGTTGCTTTTGTGTATGTATATTTAATAAATGTATATTTTATTAACTTAAGTATACATTTTTTGTAGTCCCCTGGCACACCTCTTATTGTGTTTGTATGTTATTTCCCTTCATCACACATTTCCCCTTCTTCACTCATACTGGACCACCTTCATCATACTGTCTGCCCTGCATCAGACTGTCTGCCCTGCATCAGACTGCCCTCTCGTTCACACTGCCCCCTCACTCACACAGCCCCCCCTTCAGCATCAGACTACTGTCCCCCCTGCATCAAAATGCCCCTCCTCCAGCGTCACACTGCTCCCCCACTTCACAATGTCTCCTTTCCATCATCAGTGTCCCCCCTGCATTACAGTGCCCTTCCCCCACTTGCATCACACTGCCCCCCCATCACAATGTCTCCCCTCCAGCATCAAACTGCCCATCCACTTTCATCACACTGCCCCCAAACTTGCCTCATACTGCCCCCCCTTCATACTGCCCCCCTGCATACTGCCCCCCTGCATACTGCCCCCCTGCATACTGTATACTCTCCTTCACACTGCCCCCCCCCCGCATCACAATGTCTCCTTTCCATCATCACTGTCCCCCCTACATTACAGTGCCCTTCCCCCACTTGCATTACACTGACCCCCCCCCCACCCTGATCACAATGTCTCCCCTCCAGAATCAGACTGTCTCCCCCCTGCATCACAATGCCTCCCCCCTGACAGGGGGCCCCTGCATCATGCTGTCTCCCCTCCATCATCAGTCTGTCCCCTTGCATCAAACTGCCCATCCACTTTCATCACACTGCCCCCAAACTTGCCTCATACTGTCCCCCCTGCATACTGTCCACTCTCCTTCACACAGACCCCACTGCATCACACTATTTCGTTCCCTAGCATTTCTTACACTACTTACTTACCGGACGTCTCTTCATCAGCAGCTGTTTCTCTGGCGGGCTCCTCACTGACACTGTCGGGGCGTGATGATGATGTCGCGCCCGACAGGCAGTGAGGGGGGAGGGGGAGGATCGTGAAAAATGAACAGGCAGTGTGCGGAGGAGGTGCGCGATCAGTGTCCCCACCCCCCGTGGATCTGAACTTGTGCGGCGGCTGGGACATGCAGTGCCAGACACCAGTGGCGCCCTCCAGAGCCCGGCGCCCTAGGCAGCTGCCTAAGCTTGCCTAATGGGAGCGCCGGGCCTGACTGGGAGCTAGTAGTGCTACTTCATACTTAGTAAGTCTGGCCGCTGACAAATGTTTTGTTTGTGCTTGGTTTAAAATTTCTGTTGCTGCATGTGGCACCTTTAGGGTTGCATACAGAAAATACATCTAGTTCATGCATTTTCTATGTGAATAGCCCATAAAGTCTAATATCTCTTTCCAAAACACAGTAGTCATTACTCAGCAGAGTCTACATTATATAAATCCTGCATTAGTGTCTGCTTATGTTTGTTGTGGCTGTGGACCAAAACATATTGCAAACTTCTATTCATTGGGAGTTGGATAAATTCAATCTGGATTGCCTAAAGGGTCTTTCTCTGTAGCTGGAGACCTTCTATAAAGAAAAAAAAATAACTTTTGCATAGAGATCAACATTTATTAATTAGAGATTACAGTAACTATCATTAATTCACATTTCCCAATCAGTGTGTGTTGCTGCATGTAACATGCTTGTCAGTATCAATACACCATTATCAAGTAACCAGTGAACATTTTTGTGCAGTGAACAGCTGCTAATAAGAAACTTGTTTACGTGTTTCTTTGTGTAGCTTAACTGTGACACTATGCGTTCCATGTCATGAAAATATGATTTCTTCAAAAGGGCTGTCCCTAATCTCACAAACAGGGAATGTCAACGTGACGTGACCTGGGCGAGTGTTCAAAGCCACTCCTTTCTCTTCATCACCTAGTACAGCCCCCTTGAATGACTCTGATATGCCTTCCTGGATTTCAATCATTTCATCACACAGCCCTCAAAAGGTTTCAGGCATTCAGCCATTTTGGAAGCAACACTGCTCCTCTCATAAATCAGAGTACTCTCGTTAGACACCTCGCATTGTGTTTGCAAATCACTCAGCATTTTCTCAACAGAATCTCCCATCACCAGATAGTCACACATATTTTCAGATTCTGTGATTTCTGTGTCAAAAGTACAAATATATTCACTTAAACAAGTCTCGTAACATTTCTTTATGGGCATAACAAACCCCCCCTCATTTCTGAGTCGCAGTCATCAGCGCCATTTTCACACAAATTAAAACCACTTGTAATATTTGCATGTAAAAGCTCACTCTCATCTTTCTCTTTTAATTTACAGTGAAAGCTATTTTTCTTAAATTCACAGACAAAATTATTTTGTTCAAATACAGAAACGGCTTCTTTGACCCCAGCCAGCTGGAGGTCAGTGTTTTCTTCTGACACTATCTGTACATTATTTACAGTTTTTTCCATTCACTGATTCGTACAGAGACAGACCAAAGATTTTAAAACTTGTTTTGCATCTCTTCAAAAGCTTACAATTATTCAATGCAGGCAATACATTTACAAATGTACAACTTTTTCAACCTGAAAACAAAAACAGAAAAAAAAACTCACTTATAGTGGAAAAAAAATTAACTGATATCTTCCAGCCTACTGCTGTGGAACTACAAGTCCCCTTTTAGCAATTTTACATACATTGTCAAATAACAAAAACAGAGTCCGTCTCCAAAATTTCTTTCACACTAAAGTCTTTTGCAAATATTCTCTACATATCATACGTATCAATTCCTTCTTTGCATATCCCAGCTTCCTTGAATTTTTCCGGCAGACTTTCTACTCCCTCATTTTCTAAAATCTTTGCGCATTGTAAATGGGGGAGCTGCTGTCATTTATCTGTTTACTATCTATATTTCCCATATTGACAGTATTCTGTTGAGTCCAAATATGGACTCTTATCTAGTTTCTGTGGGTTGTCCTTGTAGTGAACGTCCCGTTCTGTGGACTCCTTGCAGTGGGTGTCTGTGCAAAATAGCTTCTTTGACAGTATCTGGGACGAAGGTCTGCAAAATTCTTTTAAACTTTGGGCAGATTACAGAATCTCCCTTCTTTGATATATTTCTGGGGATGGTTTCTAAAGTGTTCACTCAATGTTCTCCTGCTCTTGTATTGATATAAGTCACTATTATAGCAGTATAATCTGCTGAACTATGACCAGAGTAATATATGCCACCTCTGTTGCCGAGACTGTCTATGACCATCAATAAATTGGGACTTAAAAACAACTGGTCTTTTGTAATATGAGTAGTCCTGTAACCTGATTACACCGATAGAGACCGACAAATTGTGACATGGATAGATGTTCAAACCAGTAATTTTCAAATCCCCTCTATTCGATTACGTGTTTTCCTAAAGATATATATTATACCCAAAATAACCAAAACAATCACTAGTACAAAAAATAAGGATTCTATGTTCATCTGCTTTGTTAGTATTTAAATATCGGGAAACTAGTTGTCAACAAGTTATTGTTCGGACAAAGACAACTCTCTGGCCTTTGGCTCCCATTTCACGAGTACCAACGAGAAAACACGAAGGACCCTGACCAAACACAATGGGAGACTTTCTCAACACTTCTACCGTGTTTTGTTAGCTGTCACTTATTTCAGCCTTGTTTGAGCTAGGAAGACGATAGTTGAGACTCACAAATTCACGTGTCAGGTGCCTCAGACAGACATGAGGTGACCCAGAATAGGAAGACCTATGAGTATAAATCTACTCACCGCAGATTTGTTGGGGTTCCATGTCTGGGGAAACGTCCGTTGTCTGTCGTAGCTTGCTAGACAGCGAATCTCGATGTTCGACCTCCAAGATATCAGATCTAAAATCTGTTCAGAATTGCCTAGTGGTGTCAAGTATATCTAGAAGTGCTTCAATCAGCTGGAGAGAATAAACACAGACCGAAGTTCTGTATGCAAGAAATATTCTCTGCTTATTATCTCAGTTAAAAGTTTTTATAGCACTCTGAATATATGTGATTTATAAGTTATAAGCTTTTAGCAGTGCACAGAATATGCTGTGAGTTGTCTTTCTCACGTATTCTTGTGATGTTTAGCATTCTCCCCCTTCTCAGGCCAGATGTGCCAATTATTCTTATCTATGTCTTGTTAGCTACACATCAAGGCTGTGGGCTTCCATATGGCAAAGCTGCATTTCAGCAGAAAATGAATAACCTCTTTTAAGAAGCTAAAATATGTATGTGAGTTCCAAAAATGGCTGAACATGAGGCCTTAACAAAAAATCATATTTAACAACTTCACACACTTAAACTGCAATGCTTTCTGTGACAGGATGGACGGCCTATGCCACCCTGTCTATTTTTGCTGGGAACCGACTGGGCTTACTTTGCCACCATTCCCTTTCGTTATTCCAAATGCACCCTCTAACTGCAGTGGAAGGTACGGAGTCAGAGAGAGAGGCAGTACTAGCGGTAGGACTAGGGGTAGGACCACCAACCACAAGGAGAACTTCTCCAGACGCTGGCCCCAAGGACTTAGTAGGAACAGGGTCAGAAAGGGGAACAGACAGAGGAACAGATTCAGGAAGAGGGTCAGGATCTGAGAAAGGATCAAGGGAGACCCCTGGGAGCCACTGATTTCTTAAGGAAGGACCTAGAGACTCTGAATTTGTCCTAGGGCTTTCTATTGCCCTCTGCCTAAGGACTAATTCACCACACTCGGTCTCCTCTCCTTTCACGTGACAGGAACTGGAAATTGTTAGATAACACTACATCACTACCATTGTTCTTCTTAGCCTGGCTTTTTTTTACCCCTCTTCTTCTGTTTCGCCCAATTATTCTCCACTACAGCCTTAACCGGAACTGACACCGAAACACTAGACTGAGCTACCACCACTGGCAGGGAACCGACAGACATAGATACTGGCTGGGCAAAACTTGTGGAGGCCTAACTCCCCTGCTCTGTCTCCACCCTTATGGCCGCTTGAACTAGCCCTTCATCGGGTACCTGTCACGGTTTGGTATCCTGGACTCTTGAATCCACCCAACAGATGTTACCCCTAGCAGGGCGCGGAGTCTAACGGGCGAATGGTTTTAACCAGCGGTCACCGCAAGGTGACTTGGACTCAGCGACGTTCGCCCGCAGGTCGCGGTCCCTACCAGGGGTGTTGGACGGGGTCCCCAGGGAGTGATGGTAACAGATGTAATGTAGGCACACTGGATAAGTAGTAGTTCTACACCCAGAGGGCGAATAGACCACAGATGCAGGATAAAAGTACAATCAGCGATTTAATGATAACTGGATGATAAACAGGGGCCTGATTCATCAAGGTACGCAAACGCATACGCATCTGCTAAACGGGACTTGAGCTACGTAAAACACCACATACGCAGCGCAAACAGAGCAGATACGGCACTCAAAGTCAACTCAATCTCAAACTCCAACGCAAATATAAGGGTTTGCGTCACTCAAAGTATGAAACATGCGTTTGCGTACCTTGATGAATCAGGCCCCAGGAGAGTTTCAGTATATTGACACTAGGAACGTAGTACAAGGTGAGAAGTGCCACTGGCAATATCGTATGACATGAATACAATAAAGATATAATCGATATATGCAAATATAGCAATAGCATGAACAGTCCAGCAACAAGGTAAAGATGGTAATGCAGCAGGTATATGGAACTACAATAAGGCAGCACAACATCGGAGGTATGAGTAACAGTCCAGCAACACCATAGTCATAGAAGATGCAGCAAGGGTAAGATATCATGTAATGCCTTAGTATGCTTTAGATGACATAGGTGACATATTATGCTATAAACCGCCAGATATTAGTACGATTGAGGAAGCCCAACTTCTACAGCAAATTGAAAAGGCTACACAACTAGGTCAAATTTTAATTATGGGGGATTTTAATTATCCGGACATTGATTGGAGTACTGAGACCTGCGGTACAGCTAGGGGAAATAGGTTTCTGAGCACGCTAAAAGACCATTACATGTCCCAATTAGTAGAGGAACCAACTAGGAACCGGACTATACTGGACCTAGTAATAACAAACAATGTAGACGTAATATCAAATATTCAAGTAAAGGAGCACTTGGGAAACAGTGATCATAATATGGTCTCATTTGAAATTAGTTTCCAGAAACAACGGTGTAAGGGATCAACTAGGACTTCAAGCTTTAGAAAGGCAAATTTTAATATGCTAAAGGAGTCTCTAAAGAGCATAGACTGGGACAAAGCCTTTGAAGGAAAAAATACGGAAGAAATGTGGGCTGTCTTTAAAATGTTGTTGGAAACATACACGTATAAGTTCATTCCTATGGGAAATAAATGTAAAAGAATTAAGTCTAAACCAATGTGGCTAAATAAAAAGGTAAGGGAAGAAATGCAAAGGAAGAAGCGTGCATCTGAAGGGTCAGAGGAGTTCTTACGTAGGTACAAGGAATGTAATAAAACATGCAAAAATAAAATTAGATTGGCTAAATTAGAAAATGAAAGGCACGTTGCAAAAGAAAGTAAGACAAACCCCAAAAAGTTTTTTAAGTATATAAATGGCAAAAGGATTAAAAAAGATAATATAGGACCCCTAAGAAGTGAGATGGGTGAATTGATAAATGATACTAAGGAAAAAGCAGAGGTATTAAACACTTTCTTTTCTTCAGTATTTACCAGAGAGGAACAAATGGCAGGAGAAATACATAAAAATGGAAATTAAACCATGCCATTAGTTAATACTTGGTTGTCAGAGGAAGAAGTCCAAAGGCGACTGAAGAATATTAAGATAAATAAAGCTCCAGGTCCAGATGGCATACACCCAAGGGTCCTTATGGAGTTAAACTCGGAAATAGCTAGACCGCTATTCTTAATTTTCAGAGATTCAATCTCATCAGGCTCAGTACCAAGGGATTGGCGAATAGCAGATGTGGTGCCATTGTTTAAAAAGGGGACGAGATCACAACCAGAGAATTATAGACCTGTAAGCCTGACATCAATAGTGGGGAAACTACTGGAAGGTATTTTAAGGGACAGTATTCAGGATTACTTGGTACGCAATAAAATTATTAGTGGGAATCAACATGGATTTGTGAGGGATAGGTCATGTCAAACTAATCTAATTAGTTTCTACGAGGAAGTTAGTGGGAACTTAGACCAGGGCAGGACAGTAGATGTGGTCTACTTAGATTTTGCAAAGGCCTTTGATACAGTGCCACACAAGAGGTTGGTTTACAAAATAAGGGAACTGGGTCTAGGAATCAAAATTTGTACTTGGATCGAAAACTGGCTAGAGAATAGGGAACAGAGAGTTGTGATAAATGGAACATTTTCTAATTGGTCAAAAGTCTTAAGTGGAGTACCTCAAGGTTTTTAATATATTTATTAATGACCTTGGTGATGGTTTAGAGAGTAAAGTTTCTATTTTTGCAGACGACACTAAACTCTGTAAGGTAATAAAATCATAGCAAGATGTAGCTTCTCTACAGAGGGACTTAAATAAACTGGAGGATTGGGCGGCCAAATGGAATATGAGGTTTAACACAGATAAATGTAAGGTTATGCATTCAGGGATCAAAAACAAGAACGCAATCTATAAATTAAATGGAATTAATTTAGGAGAATCTATAATGGAAAAGGATTTGGGAGTGCTTGTAGACAGTAGACTTAGCAATAGTGCTCAATGTCAAGCAGCAGCTGCAAGGGCAAACAAAGTATTGGCATGCATAAAAAGGGGCATAGATGCAAGGGTGAAACAGTGTAATTTTGCCACTGTATAAATCGTTGGTAAGACCTCATCTTGAATATGCAGTACAGTTCTGGGCACCACTCTATAAAAAAGATAATTTGGAACTAGAAAGGGTTCAGAGAAGGGCGACAAAATTGATAAAGGGTATGGAGTCATTAAGTTATGAGGAAAGGTTAGCCAGTTTAGGCATGTTTACTTTAGAAAAGAGGGATCTAAGGGGAGATATGATTACTATGTACAAATACATTAAGGGTCAATACAGAGAGCTTTCATGGGAACTTTTTACCCCAAGGACCATACACAGGACACGTGGTCATCCCCTAAGGTTAGAGGAGAGGAAATTTCACAACCAGCAAAGGAAGGGGTTCTTTACAGTAAGGGCAGTCAAGATATGGAATTCATTGCCAGGGAAGGTTGTGATGGCAGATTCAATAGATAGGTTTAAGAAAGGGTTAGACAAATTTTTAGCGGAAAGGTGTATCCAGGGATACGACCGTTAATTTAAAATGAAGGATAGTAGTGGATATAGGGTAAAAATAGGACTGCAATATTGAGTCTGGGGGGATTTTCACAATTGAAACAGATGGGCGTTTGCCTACTCTGGATTAATTTCAAATATAAGTGCAGGATCGCAGGAGATCCAAAATAGGTTGAGCTTGATGGACTGGTGTCTTTTTTCAACCTCATCAACTATGTTACTATGTAGGTATGGTTCAGCTAGGAGAAGAAGATAAGAACAAGCAGCTAGATGATACGACCTGTAATGCCACTGAGCCACAGGGGCAAATGCGGAGTAGATGAAGCTTGAGTAAAGCAATCCGGAGCAGTGACACGATTGGGTCAGATGTAACTTGAGCAGCACGGCCCATGTAGCAGCAGCACAATGTAGACAAGTGTAACTTAAGTGTTCCAGCTCGTGGAACAGCAATACAACAGAGGCAGGTGCGGCTTGAGTAGTGTAGCCCGGAGAGCAACAACTCGATGAAGTCAGGTGAAGATTGAGCAGTACAGCCAGTAGAACAGCAACACAGCAGAGACAGATGAAGCTTGAGTGGTATAGCCCGTGGAAGAGCAACACAGCGGAGACAGGTGAAGCTTGAGCGGTATAGCCCGTGAAACAGCAACACAACAGAGGCACTGACGATTCAGGTGAAGCTCACAGAATAGGTAGGAACCTAATCAGACAGGTAACTTGATCAACAGGCCCAGAGGAAAGGGAGGAAGTGCCTTTTCAAGTTTAGAGCCAGAACCAGGAACCAATAGGAATCTTGCCAGACGCAGACAGGTACTCAATCTGCACATGTGTAGATCAAGACTAAGGGTTTGAGGTCTGCTAATGAGACGCAGGTGAATGTCTTAGTCTTTGTCTATGGAAGCCGAATGAGCGCCGTGTGACAGATATGGAGCGGTCCCGGATGAACAATACAATTTGGGTCAGACTGTGGCGGGGTCTGAGACCTTTGTAAGGGGTCAAAGTCTGGGGGCTCTTCATCTGTGGCTTTTCTGTCCTGCACCCTCCTAGATTTTTGAATCGGTATCCATTTTTTATATACGGTTTGCATACATCTAAAAGCTTGTATCAGTTTCTCTTTGCTTGCAGTGTATATAATAATAGTTATGTTGTGATTGTATACTTGGTTGTATTTTGATTGTATATTTGATTGTGGGCACTTAATATTTTATGTTGTTCTTGCTATGGACATTTTAATTTGGGACTCGTGTGTGGGGTATTCTACCCCTAAAAACGTAGTATCCTATGTTTGAATTTTTACATAAGTGCCACAACTTGTTTAAGGTTATATGTATATTGTTACAATACTTTTTCAATAAAAAGATTAGCATCACATTTGGATTACTGACCGCTGACGGGAGGGTGGAACCACCAACATGAGCACTTTTTCAGGACATCTCTAACCTCGGGACGCCGGGTACAGGGCTTCCTGCTGAAACTTGAAGTGACACGGGGAGTGAGACCGCCGAGCCGACCACAATAACTGTGGCCTGAACGGAGTCGTCGTCCCCCCGTGCCAACTGCAGCCTTCGCCGGGTCCTTCACAGGCAATTCCCCCTACTGCAGCCTAATCTTGTCCTACAGCGAGTCCCCAGGAGAGTTGTTTGGAGCATCTGTCGGGAAGTTAGCTGGTAAGCGCACAGGGTCATCTATGCACACAAAGTCATCCGTTTGTTCAGGACATGCTGCACACTCTTTCTCCTTCTCCTGCAATTTAGCATATAGGCTCTGCAAAGATAGTTCCTTCTCCAGCAGGGTAGAAAAGAGTTCTTCTATCTCCATACGCATTACCCAACGGTCAATGCTAAACATTTTATTGCTTTTCCTTTTCAGCGACTGAATTTGCTTCTTCAGCTTAGCAATCGCAGACACCAGTTTCTCCGCCCGTGCCTTGATAGCTGGCTCCTCCATCTCATCTTCATCAGACTCCGATAAGCCCACACTACCAGGGCCTGCTCATCAGCACCCTTAATGTCAGCAGGAAAAACAGCCTGAGACTCACTCCTGAGGCTTACATCCACTTGGGCCTTCTATCCTTCAGAGTGAGCCACCATGTTAAATTTCACAGGTTTACACTCATTACCAGCTTCCAGTTGCATCGTCACTGGGGTTGATACACTGCTTGACAGAGTTCAAGCACTTACTTGAGCCACCACGTAAGATTTCCAAGGTGCACTCTCACTACCAGCCACCAGTTTCATCGACACTGGGGTTGATATGGTACTTGGTAAAGCTTCAGCCAATCTTGGTTCCTGCGTATTAACCTCCATACGGAGAGTACTTGCTTGAATTTCCGTTGCCATAAATGGTTCTGAGCCCCCCACCACGATGTTATTTGGGGAGGGAATGCTGGCTGCAGGAGCAAGGCAAGGCTCTTGCAAAAGGCCAAACTCTTCAGCAGCAGAAACAACTGCTTTCCCAGCCTAGGTATCAACAGGCAGGCCAGGAGCAGAGTACATTCTGGGCCCTGGGTCTTGACAGAGCTCCATGGAAGCACTAGGCCAAAAGCCTGGGGACTCCCCTTCTACTCCTCCCCAGGTTTCTCCATCTTTCTTGGCCTCACAACAGGTATCGCTCTGGTTCTCAGAAAGCAAACAATCTCCAACCTCTCACCATGGCTACTGACTCCAAAATGAGGCTGGATCGCCCCTAGCTCAAGCATCTCCTGTACCTCCTGGTATATATTTTCCTTGGCCTCTGATGAGACCCATTAAGCGGGTTGCCTAACTGGCCTATGCTCACCAGTGTCCACATGGTGCATCACCAAGGACTTCCTACTGAACTGAATCGCAAAGGGCCACAGCACTTACTCAAACTGCTCTCTCTTGAGGGCACTCAACTGCTCACCCAGCCCACTTCCTCTACACCATCTTCAACTATGGCATCTGCAAGGAGGTCAGGTAGTGGGTCACTTCCTGGTTCCTTAGTTGGTAAGCAGCAAACCGCTGCTACCGACTGCACACGCTCGTGGTATGCCTTCAACATATTTACATGGTAGGTCCGCTGACAGCTACCGTCGCTATCAAATGACACCACATAAGTGATGTCACTCAGGCATTTTGAGAATGTGTACGGTCCAGCCCAGGCAGCCTGGAGCTTGGTCAGGCGCGTGGGCATCAGGACAAGGACCTTCTGCCCTACCTCCAACACTCTGGCACACGCCGTTTGATCATATCAAGTTTTCTGTTTCACCTCCGCCTCCACTAGGTTAGCCTGCGCTAGCCCCAAGAGATTCTCTAACCGATCTCTGAGCTTCAACACATACTCCACCACAGAGACATCCTGGGTGGGTAACGCCCCTTCCCAAGACTCCTGGAACAGGTCAAGAGGTCCACAGACTTTGTGGCCATATTGTAGTTCAAAGGGGGAGAAACCGGTAGACTCCTGTGGCACCTCCAGATAAACAAACATTAGGTGTGGCAAGTAGCGTTACCAGTCCCCCCACTCTGAAGTTACTAATGCCCATAGCATGTGATTCAGAGTGCCATTGAACCACTGGCGCAGTCCGTTAGTCTGGGAATAGTAGGGGGCAGTTACTGCACTTCGCCCAGAGACACTGGACTAGTTCACTCATGCACTGTGTCCCTTGATCTGTTAGGATCTCACTAGGGAACCCTACTCTGCTAAATACTCCTGGCAGCGCATCCACTACCTTTTTCCGCAGTTAAGGAGGACAGAGCTACAGCATCTGGATACCGGGTAGCGTAATTCACCATGGTGAGGATGTACCTCTTCCCCGATCTACTGGGCACAGGCAGGGGACCTACTATGTCTACAGCCAATCACTGAAAAAGTTCTCCAATCATTGGCAAGGACCTGAGGGGAGCTTGTGCTCTGGGGTGCCCGAGACGCTGACACACGTCACAGGACTTACAGTAGGCCCGGACGTCATCCGACATTCCAAACCAGAAAAATTCTGTGTCAGGTGCTTCACTGTTCGTTCTCTTCCCTGTTGTCTCGTCATAGGGATTTCATGAGCAACTGACATTAGTTGCGCGTGAAAGCCCCAAGGTACCACCAGTTGAAATTGTTGCCGGACTGGTCTATCCCCATCTACCTTCCTAGCTACACAGTACAACAACCCTTTACGCCAAGTCACACTCTTCACCTCCATCTCTGGAAGGCTGCCGCCAGCCTGGCGCCTAATGCCTTCCAGTAAGGGATCAGAGAACTGAGCTGCCCTGAACTCTTCCCTGTGGTCGTCACTATTGTTCAAGTCAGGGATATGCTGCAGGGGAGTCTATATTGGGGTGACTAGGGTCAGTTAATGTGGGGTCAGTCAGAGGGAGGACACTGTGGTCAGCAATATTTACCGCTGGAGCTGGCATACTATGGACAGAAGCATCACTGGGCACCCCCACAATATCAGGTTGGCAGGAGACAACATACTCTGCGTTGCTAGGGGACATAATCTTTCCAGAGGCAAAAAGCTGGCTGTTTCCTGAAAAAATAGCAGATGTGGTCTTTTCCTCTGGATTGGTTGAAACTGTGGTTGCTGGTGATGGCTGTTGTCTAGCAGCTGTGGTCTTTTCCTTTGGGCTGCGTTGTGCAGGTGTAGATCCTGAAGACTGTAGTCGGGCAGCTTGGCTCCGGGTAATAGAGTTGAGAAATACTGTCACAATTCCACCCTCAACATCGTTGCCCAAGATCACATAAGTTGGTCATCCATGATGGCAACATCTTGCAGCTCTTGGCCATCTCCCCAGTCCAGATACACCCTTGCAACAGGCACTTCCTTCTCCAAAAACCAAAAGACCAATGTAAGGCGCTGCAAGAGGACCCTTGATTAATATACTGAATGCTGCAGCTCTCTAAAGACAGAATCTGAATCTGTCAAAAATAGCAGATAAAACAGAAGTAGAAAAGAGAGTGCAAAGCATAGAGTATATTTGTAAAAATTATTATTCAATTTATTACACCATTATATGGATATCACAAATATACTTATAAAACACATATATAACAGCATCTGAAATAGATCCCAATGTTGATCCCAGTTGAAATAAAAAGCTTTATGATTCCAAAAAATAAACATGCAATGTCCAGAGATAGTGGGCAAAAATATATGTGGATATGGTACCATATAGATTATAGAGACAGGTAAAGCAAACCGTAGCCAAAGATATTATCCATAGCACAAGCTGAGAAAAAAGGTGGTATTAGGTCCTTAGCAGGCTCAAATGATAAATATAGGCAATGTCCACTGTATAAGTGTCCAATATATACCATTAGGTGCAAGTAGCACCACTCGATAGTGAGATAAACAGGTACTTATCTTCCTATATGAGCCTGCAGATTCCAGAACCAAACATCGATGCTCTTAGTGCGATACTCAGCATAAATTGCAGATTGCTTCCTGAGATGAAGCCCCGGGGTTAATATGGCCAACAACTGGTAAGTAACTGGTAAGTAAATCTCCTAATGTGTTTCTCGGCACTCAGCCGTTTCTTCAGAGGTAGGTAAAATGTAAACTCCCACAAGCACTTATTAAGTAGGGAAAAAAGGAATCACATGAGCGTCAGCTGATCGCTTATGGACTGCCCGATCACATGACAGTCACACAGGAACTACCTGATCACATGACCTCCAGATCACATGACCTCCAGATCATGGGACTTGGAAGTGTACCACTTATCTATACAGATACAATAGCGGGTCCACAGTCTTCAAATATAAAGTGTATATTAATGATAAATAAACCAAAAAAACCTAACACGATCCACAGGAAATAATATACATTGAACTAAAATACATACATTAATATAATTATAAATATATAATATAAAAATTATTATAAAAAATGACCTTGGTTCAAAAGAATCATATAGAAATCATTCCATCATATATTATAAATATTATGAATATAGGTGAATATCATTATGCATTAGTATTAACCATAGAAATTAATTAAAAAGTTAGACATCTCATTATACGATAAACTACCCTTACTAGACTAGAGAATTGAAAGCTATATCCGGTATAAATTATAAATATCAGTATCCTCTTTAATGATATATAAAAAAGGCCTAACAACAATAGAGCTACAAAGATGAGGATGATTATACGTTGGAAGAATTCATAGGTACATGTATACATCTGTATATTCCTAAGATCTATAGAAAACATCCTGTCACGGGCACTAGGAGTCTTTACCCAGGGATCACCAGGTGGTAGGCTTACCAGAGCAATGTAGATGGTAATAGGGTACTCTGGTAGCTGGGTGATCACGGAACAGGAAATGGTAGATGATGAGATGCTCAGGAAAGTCTATGACTAGCAGCACTGGTAATATGGAGGTAATAATACACGAGGAACTGTATGGACAAGGGCACGTGAAGGTAGTCAGTGGTCTGCGATAGCAAGTTGTACCACTGCTATAGTGAGGAGGAATGTCCAACAGAAACAAGGAGGTGATGAGAGTCAGCGGTCTGCAGATAGCAAGTTGTACCGCTGTCTGAGTGAAGGAATGGAATCCAAGTGGAGGTATCCGGGTAGTCAGTGGTCTGCGGTAGCAAGTTGTACCACTGCTATGTGAGAGGATACTGGAACAGGTGATACAGGAAACAGGGATCAGTGGTCTGTCATCAGCAAGTTGTACCACTGAATATATATGTGAGGAGGTGCACGGGGAGAGACTGCAACACAGAATATACACAGGCACCTTATACACGATCCACAGTAATATGCACAATATATATATATAAATGACTGAACAGGTCTGCCAATATAGAAAGTCTCTTGAAGTAGTCCAGCACAATATAACACAGTCAATGATGGCAATAGACTCAGCGGATAGCAGACTCCAGAGAGAACCAAACACAGTCCAGCAAGATATGCAATACACCAGCACAGTCAATGAGAAGTATGCATACCGTGGTTCAGAAGCAGGCAGTCAGATAGGAGTGCAGCGATACCTGAGCGGCAGGAGGCCGGCTGGATGAGAAGTCCCTGGATGGGTGAGGCAGCGGTCTAGTAGGTGCAGCGCACAGGTAAGTAGACCAACAGGGACACGAATCCACAGGAATCAGTAACACGTGGAACTGGACTCATAAAGGACCCAGGAGAATGGAGATGATCCAGCAGAGGAGTAGTAGATGAGATACGAATCCAATGCTGACAGGAGGGTAGAGACCAGTGGAACACGTGAAGGCGTGGAGAGCGGATCAGCAGGAGATGGACGATAGCGCTGACAACAGCAACAGGGCTCTGCGGGCACACGGAGGTAACCAGTAGCAACCAACAGGTACCAACAGCGATGGGACACGGGAGAGCAGAGTAGAGCAGGAGCTGTTGATCACGAAGTGTAGCAGATGGCAATGAGAGCAGCAGTCTCGAGGAAACACAGAAGAGCTGAGATGAGTCTGCAGTGCACAGAGCAGCGGATAGGAATCAGCTAACAGTCACGATGATGAACACAGGCGAGTTGCAAGCTGGAAACTGTAGTGCACGGAGGCAGCGGATAGGAATCAGCTAGCAGTCACGATGATGAACACAGGCGAGTTGCAAGCAGGAGACTGTAGTGCACGGAGGCAGCGGATAGGAATCAGCTCACAGACTTGATGAGGAACAGGTGAGTGGATGTGAAGTAAAAGCTGGAGTGCACGGAGGCAGCGGATAGAAATGAGCAAACAGCCACAATGATATACAATAGCGTTGAAGTGGTTTAGAAGACTGTAGTGCACGGAGGCAGCGGATAGGAATCAGCAAACAGTCACAATGATATATAATAGCGTAGAAGTGGTTTAGAAGACTGTAGTGCACGGAGGCAGCGGATAGGAATCAGCAAACAGTCACGATGATACAGTTGATGGTAGAAGTGGTATGGGAACCACAGTAGTATAAGTGGTTTAGAAACCACAGAGATAGAAGTGGTTTGGAAACCACAGGAATCAGCAGCGCTGAATACACGAGGAATACAGGAACACCTTCAGAGACTCATGGGGAATGAGACTCCAAGATCAGGCAACGTGGTGTTGACCACAGGTGCTTAATATAGGGAGTGTTGCCTGATCTGCCAATTGAGTTAAAGGGACATACACTGAAGTATAGGAAAGGGCTGCGCATGCGCAGACCCTCAGGATGGAGGACGGCCACGGTTCCTAAATGTCCGGGAAGAAGCACTCACGGTCCGGTGAGTGACAGTACCCCCCCTTTTAAAGGTGGGCACAGAACGCCTGGAACCGGGCTTGTCCGGATTTTTGGAATAAAACTTCTTCAAAAGGGCAGGAGCATTAAGGTCTTCAGCTTTGATCCAAGAGCGCTCCTCAGGACCAAAGCCCTTCCAATGAACGAGGAAATTGAGAACTCCTCGCGAAATTTTTGCGTCTAGTACCTCAGTAATCTCGAAATCCTCCTCCTGATGAACTTGAACTGGCTGCGGAGCTGAGGGAGGAGTTGAGAAACGGTTGATAATAAGAGGTTTGAGCAAGGATACATGGAAGGCATTAGAAATCCGAAGATTCTTAGGAAGAAGAAGTTTCACACATACTGGATTGATTACTTGAATGATCCTATATGGACCAATAAAACGAGGGGCGAATTTCATGGATGGAACCTTCAAACGAATATTTTTGGTGGATAACCAGACACGATCTCCAATTTTTAGTGGTGGAATAGCCCGCCTCTTCTTATCTGCGAAAGATTTATATTTGATAGATGTCTTCTTTAAACAGGTTTTGACCTGAGACCAGATATTTTTAAAGGTCTGACAAACAGTTTCCACCGCAGGAACTTGGGTGGGCGGGAGGGCAGGAAATTCCGGAAAAGACGGATGGTGACCGTAGACCACAAAAAATGGAGTTTTGGATGATGACTCATGGTACATGTGGTTATGGGCGAATTCAGCCCAAGGAAGCAACTCTACCCAGTTGTCTTGATTGGCTGATGAAAACATTCTTATAAAAGTCTCAAGATCTTGATTGACACGTTCAGTTTGTCCGTTAGATTGCGGATGGTAAGAAGATGAGAGTGCTAATCGTATGCCCAAGGTTTTACAAAGGGCTCGCCAGAATCTGGAAACGAATTGTACTCCTCTATCAGACACAATCTCAGACGGACATCCATGGATACGGAAGATCTCTTTAATGAAATGTTCAGCCAGGATAGACGAGGAAGGCAAACCAGACAGAGGGATGAAATGAGCCATCTTCGAAAATCTGTCCACCACCACCCAAATAGTGTTATGATTCTTACTAGGTGGTAAGTCAGTAACGAAATCCATACTAATATGGGTCCATGGTTTGGACGGAATGGGTAGTGGTCGCAGGAACCCTGCTGGAGTTCTGCGGGAGGATTTGAACTGGGAACACAGTTCACAGGAAGCAATGAACTCTTTGACGTCTCTCCTCATTGAAGGCCACCAGTAACTTCGAGAGAGAATCTCAAGGGTCTTGTGTTCACCGGCGTGTCCAGAAAAACGAGAGGCATGGAACCACGAAAGGATTTTCCTCCTTAGAGTAGGAGGCACGAGGGTCTTCCCAAATGGTAGCGTTTTGGTGGATGAAGCAGCCAGTGAGATACATTTGGGGTCTAGAATAGTATGGTTGGAAACCTCTTCTATATCAGAGGACGTCACAAAGGCTCTAGATAAAGCGTCAGCTTTTTTGTTCTTGGCAGCTGGTTTGAAGGTTATTATTAATTCAAAACGGGAAAAGAAAAGAGACCATCTTGCTTGACGAGGGTTCAAGCATTGGGCAGACTGGAGATATGACAAGTTCTTATGATCCGTGAAGATCGTCACCGGATGGCGAGCTCCCTCCAATAAGTATCTCCATTCCTCTAATGCGGCTTTGATAGCCAGTAATTCCTTGTCCCCGATAGTATAATTCTTCTCTGCGGGCAGGAGACCCCGAGAATAGAAGGCACAAGGATGGAATTTTTGCTGTTCCGAGCGTTGGGAGAGAATAGCTCCTAAGCCCACATTAGAGGCATCTACTTCTAGAAAGAAGGGGAGTGTCACATCAGGCTGTCGAAGGATTGGAGCCGAAGAGAAGGACTCTTTTAGTGTTTGAAAGGCTTGAAGAGCCTCAGGTGACCATTGCTTAGGATTAGCCCCTTTTCGAGTCAGGGCCACAATAGGAGATGCAATGGAAGAAAAGTCTTGAATGAAGCGTCTATAGTAATTGGCAAAACCTAAAAAACGCTGGATAGCACGAAGAGTAGTTGGCTGGGGCCAATGTAGTACAGCATTCACCTTGTCTGGATCCATCTTCAGGCCAACTCCGGAAACTATATACCCCAAGAATGGAATCTGGGGTAATTCGAATGAACATTTTTCTAATTTACAGAACAATGAATTTTTCCGTAGCCTGGAGAGGACTTCTGCCACATGTTGGTGGTGAGAAGGCAGGTCCTGTGAAAAAATCAATATGTCGTCCAGGTAGACGACGACACATACATATAATAAGTCCCGAAAGATCTCATTGATGAAGCCTTGAAAAACAGCGGGAGCATTACACAGCCCGAAAGGCATTATCAGATATTCGTAATGCCCGTCTCTGGTGTTAAACGCTGTCTTCCATTCGTCACCGGAACGGATTCTGATTAAATTGTAGGCACCACGAAGATCCAACTTAGTAAAGATACGGGCTCCCTTGATGCGATCGAAAAGCTCAGTGATCAGCGGAATGGGATACCGATTCTTGATAGTAATGGCATTGAGTCCACGAAAATCTATGCAAGGGCGTAATGATCCATCCTTCTTTTTGACGAAGAAGAACCCAGCTCCAGCGGGCGAGGTGGAAGGTCGAATGAACCCACGCTGGAGGTTCTCCTGTATATACTCAGATGTAGCTTGAGTTTCAGGTAACGAGAGTGGATAGACCCGGCCCCTGGGAGGAGTCTTGCCAGGAAGAAGGTCGATCGGACAATCCCAAGAACGATGAGGAGGAAGACGTTCAGACTGAGCTTTATCAAAAACATCAGAAAATGAAGCATATTGAGGAGGGAGTCCCGGTGAGGTAGATGAGATGGAAGATTGCTGTACTTTGAGAGGAATGACTTGGGAAAGGCAACGATGGTGACATTCAGACCCCCAAGACGTGACTTGAGGGGTGCGCCAGTCAATCTGGGGAGAGTGACACTGAAGCCATGG
Source organism: Mixophyes australis (assembly GCA_036250195.1). Lineage (NCBI taxonomy): Eukaryota > Metazoa > Chordata > Amphibia > Anura > Limnodynastidae > Mixophyes > Mixophyes australis. The sequence goes on along the minus strand of JAVHZZ010000001.1, from coordinate 3,258,870 downwards.
AAGGCCTAAGACAATCGGACTTGTCGTCACAGGAAGGATTAAAAACGATATTTCTTCATGATGCAGGGCACCAATCTGAAGGGTTACTGGCGACGTACTCTGGGTGATGAGACCGTTGATGAGACGTGATCCATCTATAGCCGTCACAGTAATGGGAGTTTTTAAGGTAATCACTGGTAGAGACCATTGATTTACTAATGATTTGGAAATAAAATTTCCTGCTGCTCCGGAATCAATCAATGCCTGTGACTCAAAGGTTTTGGTAGCCAAGGAAATTGTAACATCAAAAGCGCAGACTTTAGATTTCATAGAAGATGGAGAGGACTCCAGGGACCCTAACTTCACCTCTCCAGAACTAGTTAGGGCCTGGCATTTCCCGATCTCTTAGGGCAAGAGCTGAGAATATGAGTGGAATCAGCACAATAGATACAGAGTCTATTCTTTACTCTTCGTTTCCTTTCCTCTGAAGATAATTTAGAACGTCCTATCTCCATGGGAATCACAGAGGGTGAGACTGGACGAAATTGAGGGTTAGAACGAAGAGGTGCTTTAGCAGAAGTTATTTTCTCAGCCTGTCTTTCACGAAATCTCATATCAACGCGATGGCATAGAGAGATCAAATCTTCAAGTGACGAAGGAAGCTCCAGGGTAGTCAGTGCATCTTTAATTTTATCGGAGAGCCCCTGCCAGAAGGCGGCAACTAGGGCTTCAGTGTTCCACTGAAGTTCAGAGGCTAAGATCCTAAATTGAATGACGTACTGGCCTACTGTATGAGATCCTTGTCGCAGACGGAGGATGCTGGACGCAGCGGAGGTCACACGACCTGGTTCATCGAACACACTTCGGAATGTAGAAATGAATTTGGCACTATCTTGTAATATTGGATCGTTTCTTTCCCACAGAGGGGAGGCCCAAGCCAGGGCTTGTCCTGAAAACAAAGAGATAAGATAGGCTACTCTGGAACGATGGGTAGAAAAATTTTGAGGTTGGAGCTCAAAATGGACTGAACATTGGTTAAGGAAACCCCTACAAGTTTTGGGGTCTCCATCGTACTTTGACGGAGTAGGCAGGTGAAGCGTGGAAGCTGTAGACACCTGGGATGGCACTGGGGAAACGGAGGAAAGCACAGGAGCCTCAGTAGTAGCTCTCACAGTCTGTCCAGATGTTCCTTGAGAGGTTAATGACTGATAACACTGAAGTAACAGCTGTTGGCGGGCATCCTGTTGCTCCACACGGCTGACCAGATGCTGCAGCATCTCTTTGGCGGTAGGTTCCGTATCTGGGTCTGTCATGGCCTGATCTTACTGTCACGGGCACTAGGAGTCTTTACCCAGGGATCACCAGGTGGTAGGCTTACCAGAGCAATGTAGATGGTAATAGGGTACTCTGGTAGCTGGGTGATCACGGAACAGGAAATGGTAGATGATGAGATGCTCAGGAAAGTCTATGACTAGCAGCACTGGTAATATGGAGGTAATAATACACGAGGAACTGTATGGACAAGGGCACGTGAAGGTAGTCAGTGGTCTGCGATAGCAAGTTGTACCACTGCTATAGTGAGGAGGAATGTCCAACAGAAACAAGGAGGTGATGAGAGTCAGCGGTCTGCAGATAGCAAGTTGTACCGCTGTCTGAGTGAAGGAATGGAATCCAAGTGGAGGTATCCGGGTAGTCAGTGGTCTGCGGTAGCAAGTTGTACCACTGCTATGTGAGAGGATACTGGAACAGGTGATACAGGAAACAGGGATCAGTGGTCTGTCATCAGCAAGTTGTACCACTGAATATATATGTGAGGAGGTGCACGGGGAGAGACTGCAACACAGAATATACACAGGCACCTTATACACGATCCACAGTAATATGCACAATATATATATATAAATGACTGAACAGGTCTGCCAATATAGAAAGTCTCTTGAAGTAGTCCAGCACAATATAACACAGTCAATGATGGCAATAGACTCAGCGGATAGCAGACTCCAGAGAGAACCAAACACAGTCCAGCAAGATATGCAATACACCAGCACAGTCAATGAGAAGTATGCATACCGTGGTTCAGAAGCAGGCAGTCAGATAGGAGTGCAGCGATACCTGAGCGGCAGGAGGCCGGCTGGATGAGAAGTCCCTGGATGGGTGAGGCAGCGGTCTAGTAGGTGCAGCGCACAGGTAAGTAGACCAACAGGGACACGAATCCACAGGAATCAGTAACACGTGGAACTGGACTCATAAAGGACCCAGGAGAATGGAGATGATCCAGCAGAGGAGTAGTAGATGAGATACGAATCCAATGCTGACAGGAGGGTAGAGACCAGTGGAACACGTGAAGGCGTGGAGAGCGGATCAGCAGGAGATGGACGATAGCGCTGACAACAGCAACAGGGCTCTGCGGGCACACGGAGGTAACCAGTAGCAACCAACAGGTACCAACAGCGATGGGACACGGGAGAGCAGAGTAGAGCAGGAGCTGTTGATCACGAAGTGTAGCAGATGGCAATGAGAGCAGCAGTCTCGAGGAAACACAGAAGAGCTGAGATGAGTCTGCAGTGCACAGAGCAGCGGATAGGAATCAGCTAACAGTCACGATGATGAACACAGGCGAGTTGCAAGCTGGAAACTGTAGTGCACGGAGGCAGCGGATAGGAATCAGCTAGCAGTCACGATGATGAACACAGGCGAGTTGCAAGCAGGAGACTGTAGTGCACGGAGGCAGCGGATAGGAATCAGCTCACAGACTTGATGAGGAACAGGTGAGTGGATGTGAAGTAAAAGCTGGAGTGCACGGAGGCAGCGGATAGAAATGAGCAAACAGCCACAATGATATACAATAGCGTTGAAGTGGTTTAGAAGACTGTAGTGCACGGAGGCAGCGGATAGGAATCAGCAAACAGTCACGATGATACAGTTGATGGTAGAAGTGGTATGGGAACCACAGTAGTATAAGTGGTTTAGAAACCACAGAGATAGAAGTGGTTTGGAAACCACAGGAATCAGCAGCGCTGAATACACGAGGAATACAGGAACACCTTCAGAGACTCATGGGGAATGAGACTCCAAGATCAGGCAACGTGGTGTTGACCACAGGTGCTTAATATAGGGAGTGTTGCCTGATCTGCCAATTGAGTTAAAGGGACATACACTGAAGTATAGGAAAGGGCTGCGCATGCGCAGACCCTCAGGATGGAGGACGGCCACGGTTCCTAAATGTCCGGGAAGAAGCACTCACGGTCTGGTGAGTGACACATCCTATGTCTCCACATATGTTCTATATTATTTAGTTCTATAGTGTCGTTAAGACCCTTGGGTATCAGAGTTTTAAGTCTAAAGATCCAAAATGCTTCGCGTCTGCAAAGAATATTGAATCGATCCCCCCCTCTTTTTGTTAGGTTAATCTGTTCTATTGTTCGAACCTTGAGACCTTCAAGTTTCCCTTTTTGACATATATTAACATGTGACGCTAAACTGTGTGATTTTAGGCCTTTCATAATATTTCGGCGATGTTCTAAAAATCGCACATTTAATGTACGGATCGTACGACCGACATATTGGATACCACACTTGCAATTAATGAGGTATACCACATATGTAGAGCGGCAATCCAGAATTTTATTGATCTCAAAGTTTTCACCTGTTGTGAACGAGGTACATTTTGTACATTTATGATCAGCATATAAGCAGGTATTACACCTAGTTCTTCCACATTTATAAAAGCCAGTAGGTCTAATGGTCAACCAACCTCCTATAAAGGAGTCCGGGGAGGGAGGCTTATCATTAATATTATTTTTAAAGAAATTTGGAGACAATTTATTTTTAAGGTTCCTAGATTTTCTAAAAACCGTATTTCGCCCTTTGTTTACATATGGGCCAATAAATTCATCAAGTTCCAACAGACCAGAATTCTTAGTAATAATACGTTTGATCTCATTCGCATAACTGTTATATTGAGTAGTGAATACCATAGATTTGTCAGAGTTAATGGTCTTGGGACGTGTAACAAGGAGACACTCCCTTTCAATACCTAAAACTTCAGTATATGCATTCTGCACAAGCTTTTCTGGGTAATCTTGTTCAATAAAGGCTTTAAACAATTTGTCTGAGTGTTTGTTAAAATCCCGTATATCAGAACAGTTTCTCCGCATATGGAGGAACTGACTTTTGGGTATACTATTCTTCCAAGAATGAAGATGACTACTCCTGTAATGCACAAATCTGTGTGAATCAATCTGTTTTGAATAACTTTTAGTAACAATAGAGGAACCCTCTATTCTCATAGTAACAGCTAAATAATTAATTTCCACTAGATGATTAGCACTTGTGAAACTAAGACCAAAATCATTAGTGTTAAGATGTGACATAAAAGAAGAAAAAGAACAAGAATCCCCATCCCAAATGAAAAAAATATTATCTATTTAGCGACCGAAGAGGACCAGGTTTGCCCCGAAGTCAGAACCCCATATGTACCGCTCCTCAAATAATCCCATATAGAGGTTTGCGAAACTCTGAGTGAACCTGGTCCCCATCGCCGTGCCTTTAGTCTGTAAATAATACTGGTGATCAAACAAAAAATAATTCTGATATAGAATAAAGTGAATGGCATCTAGTATAAAGTCGCATAATGGCTGATCCTTAGTGTCCTATGTAGATAAATAATTTTTAACAGCAGGAATACCTTGTTGATGAGGGATATTAGAATACAACGCTTCTACGTCACATGTGAGAAACTGATATGAAGGTTTCCAAACTATGTTTTGAACCAAATTCAAAAAACTCATGGTATCCTTAATATGTGACTTTAACTTAAAAACCAGAGGTTGCAAATGTGAATCAACAAAAAAAGAAAGATTACTGGTCAGGGAACCAACACCGGAAATAATAGGTCGACCAGGGGGTGAAATAAATTACTTGTGAATCTTAGGTAAGTGATAGTATGTAGGAATGATGGGATATTTAACAAATAAAAATGAAAATGTTTCTTTAGAAATTACACCATTAGCAAGTGCTGCATCCAGTAGATGTCTTAAGTTGTTCTGAAAAATTGAAGTAGGGTCTCTCTCTAACCTCGTATAGAAGAGACCATTATTGAGTTGTCTCATAGCTTCTCTGTAGTAGTCATCCACATCTTGGATAACCAGACCCCCTCCCTTGTCTGCTGACTTAACAATAATTCCAGACCCATTCATAAGTTATTTTAATGCTTTTCTGTCATGGAATGTTAAATTATCTTTTAAGGGCTCCTTATCTGCCTTGTCACATAAGGTTCTAAACTCATCCATTGTATTATTGTAAAAACCCTCTATAAGTGGGCCTTTAAATTCCTTCCTTCTCCAGTCCATCTGTCACATTAACTTTGGCAGTGTGACCCTGCAATACTGCAGCAGGATTAAGAAGGTGCGGACTTACAAAAGCAATTGAGGCTCCTCAATCTCTAAGTCCTTTACCCTGCAGGGGTCCCACTTAGACTGGCTGCAGGTTCCTCCACATGATTTTGGGGGCTCTTTTGGACAAACAACTGGCTTTCTCCACTGAGTCACCTTCAGACACGCCACACTCCATTGGGCTGGCAGGGGTGAAAACAGTCTCTACCAGCTCACCTTCGCCAGTTAAGCAAGTCAGCTGGGCCCCAGAACTCAGATTAGAAGCTGTGGGAAAGTCCAATCTTAAATGACCGGTTTTCCCGCAGCTGTAGCACTTCTTCCCCAGCCTGAGCTCTGATGGCCTCTGATAATGCCCAGGGACAGGGCGGGGTGGTGGCTGGCAAGGTGTACCCCAACGGTTAGGTACTTGCTTTTGAGGGTGAGTAGAACAGGGGTATCCCCCTGATTGTACAGTCCTTTAGTGTTGGCTGTTAACCTGGCGCTTCTGCCAGTATGGCCTCACTGCCACATACTGATCCGCCAGCTGGGCGGATGCTTCCAGGGTGCCTGGCTTCCTGTCCAGGCTTGAGCGGTATAGCCCGTGGGGTAGCAACACAGTAGAAACAGGTGCAGCTGGAGCAGTATAGCCCGAGATGTAGCAACACAGCAGAGATAGATGCAGATTGAGTGGTACAACCTGTAGTGTAGTAACACAGCAGAGACGGGTGCAGCTGAAGTGATTTAGTCCATGGTGTAGCACACAGCAAGGTGGTTGCACCTTGAGCGGTATAGCCCGTGGAATGTCAACACAGTAGAGACAGGTGCAGCTGAGTAGTACAACCAGAGGAGTAGTAACACAGTGGAAACAGGTGCAGCTTGAGCGGTACAGACAGCGAAGTAACAACACAGCAGAGACAGTTGCAGCTTGAGCTGTAAAGTCCGTGGAATAGCAACACAGCAGAGGCAAGTGTAGCTTGAGCTGTATAGTCTGTGGAATAGCAACACAGCAGTGAACCACTGCAGGAGGCAGGGGAAGAGAGGGGACACAGAAGCCAGTAGTGATGGAGGCCAGGGTAAAAAACAGATGGCAGTGGCTGCTAGAGCAACGGATTGGGCAACAGGCAGGAAAACCAGAATCAGAGCAGGAGAAAGATGGAGGGAGAAGTGGAGGAGATCCCAAGTCGCGGATTTTAACCGTGAACAAGCAGACATTTTTTTTGCCGTGATTTTGCCGTGAACAAGCGTGCGTCGGTTTCGCTGGTAATGTCTCATCTATTATTATAAATTATAAATTATATGAACGCAGTTACAATAGATCTATACCACTAAACCTAGGAACATAGACCGCTAAAGATCATATAGATCGTTGAGCCGAATATATATAAAAAAAATAGATTTATTCATGCTCTACATCATTGTGCTACCTGGGGTTAATGAGTAGTTAAAATCCCGGAATCTTGAATCCATTAACTTGGTAGGCTTACTCAAATGAATTGGAGAAACTAATAGTATTAGTAAGAAATAGCGTTTAATACCTCTTCTGAATACGAAACAGACTAACCTTCAACATACTGAACATTTGTGTAATTAATCCGTTGTCTGTTCTTTTGACAGAAAGGCTGTTAGAGTTTATGTGCTACGTTTTATTAATAAAGAAAACAAACAATTTATAATATAATCCACCCTAATTACATACAAACAAAAGAAGGAACATGTCAATATGTTGCTATATGGATAACACATATATGCGCCGCAACTAATTATATTAGGGATTATCAACACCTTATGAAAAGAGACACACAATTCATAATATAATTCCTATGTGCTTCGTGCACAGATGAGGAAAGGCAATTGTTTATATATCATAATTTAAAGGGTGTGCAATAAGTGCTGAAATCAATTATTGTAGCTAAGTAACTAACCTATTTTCGGCTGAGAATATTAATAAAGCATTCTCCCCAGCGGCATACACTTCTCTTATAATCTGAATGCTTTAGAAAATCCAACGCCGCAGTCCCGGTTATACTCGTCTTCTGACCAATTTCAGAATTGAAACCTTGGGCTCTATTTTAAACCATATGCCTAGCTAATCACAGGGATACAATAAATTCAGATTGCAGCACCCTATCTTAATTCTGCTCGAATCATTACCAACTCATTACATCTTACAGATAACTTATAGAATTTCTGTTGTAACTTATTAGCAATGCCACATTGTACTATCATGCTATAAGAAAATTCATTCAATATTTCTCGGCAATATTACATTGTGCCTTTCGTAGAATGTGGACAACACTAAATTGACACAAAGATTCGAAATGTTGTATAACTATATCTAATTCATGAGAAACAGATATATTGTAAGCCTGCCTACATTTGAAGAACAATACGTTTATTATTTAGACTGCCTTCATATATCATAAAGGGATTGCGATAATACTATACTATATAAATAGTTGTAATATATTAATTACCCTGTATGAATAATTAATGCAAGATTTACGAGACATAACCAGCTTTTAAATATCAATCTCACAATCTATTTTAATTCTGGTTAACATATTTCGCTGTTTTAGTAGATTTTAATAGTAATGCAATAAAGGTTAAGTTTTATATGTAATAATCCCTCATCATTTAAGAATACCTAATCAGTGGAGTGCTTAGTGCATCTAATAAAAGCAACATTTCTTTCTCTCCTCCCTCCTTCTAGGTTGTAAGCTCTAATGAGCAGAGCCTCTTCCCTCTTGTTTCTCTACCTATTTTTCTGCTCCTGCTTCACTATGTAAGCTATGTTTGGAGTGTTTGAAGTTCTGGTAGTATTTGTTTAATGTTCGGTACTGTATTTACCCTGTATGGTCTTATGTCTGTCTCTGTACGGCGCTGTGAACATTTTGTGGCACCCTATAAATAAAGGGTAATAATAATAATAATAATAATAATAATAATACAGACAGACAGAGAGGTAAGAAGGCTCTGCTCACAAACTTACCATCTATGGGACAATGGGCATTTGATACATGAAGTTAAGTGCTACATATTGCACATTGGTCCAGCCAGATTGCATAGGTAAAATGTGCTTAGTGGGCTATATGATTCAGTCACACAGCAATGCTAGTCAAAGGGTAGTTGTCTTGTGTGAACTGTGTAACGAGTGATAATAGTGTAACCTAGCGTGATTAAAATGGTGGTTGAGGTATTTTATAGGCTTGTCTGAAGAGGTTGGTTTTCAGAGAAAGCTTGAAGGTTTAAAGACTAGAGGAAAGTGTTATTGTGTGAGGGATGGAATTCCATAAAATTGGTGCACCCTGAAAAAAGTCTTGTAACCGGGAATGGGAGCAGGTAATGAGTGTTGATGAGAGACACAGACCTTGTGCAGAACGGAGGTGTCGAGTTGGGAGATATTTTGAGACAAGTAAAGAGATGTATGTCGGTGTAGTTTTGTTGATGGCCTTGTATGTTAGTAAAAGTATTTTATATTGGATTTGATGAAAAACAGGCAACCAATGTAGAGACTGACAGAGTGGATAATCAGTGGAAGAACAATTTGCAAGAAAAATCAATCTAGCCGCTGCATGCAATATAGATTGGAGGAACGAGATATGGGGAAGACCATTGCATGAGATGAGATGATGAGTGCATGAGTTAAGGTTTTGCAATATCTTGTGTGAGATACGAGAGTATTCTGGAAATGTTTTCTGGTTGTATGTAACATGATTAAGATATAGAGTTGATTTGGGGAACAAAGAATATTTCTGAGTCAAGGATCACACCTAGGCAGCAAGCTAGTGGGTGGGATTTATTGTCATGTTGTGTTAAGGGTACTGTATAACCTCAACTACTAGAACAGTGTTTCGAGATGTTCATCTACAGCAGCCCCCTTTTCGAGTAACTTGATGTGTTCCACAGTACTCAGTTGCCCCAGGGACTTAAGCTCAGTAGTAGTAGTTGTTGATTTACAATTTCATGATGGAGTGGACAGAACATGGTAGGAGCTAGTGAGCAACCAGATGGCATAGTTGTACAAACTGAGAATCAACGAGGCAGGAGTTAATGCAAATAACAGACAGGTCATGGTCAGGAGTAGGAGAAGACAGTAGATCCTAAACAAGCCAGGGGTCATTGCAGGTAGAGATATATATGCAGATATGTTTAACAAGCCTAGGGTCAGGAGTGGAGAAGACAGCAAATTTGTTTTAAAAAAAACGGGTCAAACACTGAGACTCAGAACAGGTCAGGATACAAGGCACACTAGGCCAAGCTGGAACTATCACAGCATTGGTATGAATCCAGAAAGAGGTTTATAGAGGCAGCAGCACCAATCAGAATCTGCAGGATGATTAGCTGCATGAGTGTGGTAAGTGATTGCACAGCTAAAGCTTCCAGACTAAGAGCTAAAGGGAAGCTGGTAACTATTTTCCTAGCAATTTACTGAATAGTGATGCATCAGCTGCATAGGAGGAAAGGACGCTAATTTTGTAGTGGGGCAACAATCCTGAGTGCAGCGGTGGACATCCTGCAGACATGCAGAACTTAGTAACCACTGCCACTTAGCAAGGAAAATGCTGGCAATTGATCAGACATGCGGCTGAGACCACCGCATATCTAAATATAGGAGGGCGCATATTGTCACCGACTGTCAGGAGGTAATGCCGGTAATATGATCAAACAGGCAGCAGTGATTTACAAAGCACATGATACATGAAGGTGCAACCCGCTGCTGCCTGACAGAGGAAGGACACCAGCTACTGTTGCTAGGCAACTGATCTGGTGTGCTATAGTGGTCACCATGTTTCTTAACATGTTGCCAAAAATAGAAATGTCAGGTAGGTAACTTCTATTGGTGGGTGGGAATATTGTTAACTGTTTTTGAATGAATGAGTTTGAATTGGCGAGAGGACATCTAAAATGAAATAGCATAAACAGTAAAAGCTGTCTGTTCTTGCAGTACAATAGAAAAAGAAAAAAAATAAGTCCTGCGCAGAGCTAATTGAAAGCAGTAGAATTAAAATAGCAGCAGCTGTAATAAATGAGGGGTTGATGCCAAACCCTCTAAAAGGAAAATACTCAAAAACACATAACAGCGCTAAAGTGAAATAACGGTGGTACCAAAAAGCTTTGTCCATAAACCATAAATCCCACCACGTAAGCTCGCTGCCTAGGTGTTTTCCTTGACTCACAACTATAATTTATTCCTCACATCAACTCCATATCTAAATCATGTTACATACATCTAAAGAACATTTCCAGAATACGCACATATCTCACACAAGACACTGCAAAAACCTTAATTCATGCACTCATCATCTCTCGCATCGACTATTGCAATTCCCTCCTTACTGGTCTTCCCAAATTCAGACTTGAACCCCTACAATCTATTTTGCACGCAGCAGCTAGATTGATTTTCCTTGCAAACCGTTCTTCCTCTGCTGAGCCACTCTGTCAGTCTCTACATTGGTTGCCTGTATTTCAACAAATAAAATATAAAATTCTTCTACTAACATACAAGGCCATCAACAAAATTGCACTGACATACATTTCCTCACTTGTCTCAAATATCTCCCTACTCGACACCTCCATTCTGCACAAGATCTGCGTCTCTCTTCCACTCTCATCACATCCTTCCCCTCTCGGTTACAGGACTTTTTCGGGCTTGTTAGGAACTCCCAAGCCAGTACAGTGAAACTCGGGGACTACTCTGAAGGCCCGGTGTTCGCTGGAGCCCCTAGTGGTGGGGACAGACTTGGCTGCGGGCCGACCGAGGGTCGAGTAACGTATACTGACTTAAAGAAATTCCCAAGAGAGGAGTGATTGGCGGGCTGTAGCGAAGAGGTATCCAAGGTCAGAGGTCACCAGCATAGATGCAAATCCAGGGACAAGCGAAGGGTCAGACACACAGGCAAAGAAGCAAAAAATATGGAATCCAGGCAAGAAGGTCAAGGGTCAGAAGAGAGGGTTCAAAGGTCCAGGAACAAGCAGAGGTCAAAACATGTGTAGTCAAATCCAAGGTAGCAATAACCAAACAGGGAACAGGAGCAGGTAGCAGAACTGGGCAGAACGCTATAACCGGCAGTGAGGCTGCAGACCTCACTGCCTTAAATACCACAGGCCACCAATCAGAGCCTAGCTCTGAAACTCACACAGGCCCCACTAATGATTGCATTAATCAGCCCACAGGCTGTGTAAATTGTGCGCCTGCGCCCGACCGCTAGTCCCGCCGGGACGCAGCGCCGGTATCAGTAGCGTCGGACCGTTGCCTTGGCAACGGCCGTCCAGGAAGTGGAAATGACGTCCCGGTCGTCAAGGTGACGGCCGGGACGCCAGAAGAACCAGGAAGCAAGCCGCCGCGGCTTGTAACAGGGCTGCACCCACTTTGTGGAATTACCTCCCTCGCACAGTAGGACTTTCCTCTAGTCTCCAAACCTTCAAGCGTTCTCTGAAAACCCACCTCTTCAGACAAGCTTATGATATTCCTCAATCACCATTTTAATCTCCCCTATTACCACCCTCTACACAGCTAACACAAGACAACAACCCTCTGACCAACATTGTTACACACACAGCCCACGCAGCACTTTTACCTTTGCATTCTAGCTGGTCCAGTGTGCAATATGATGCAGCACATGCCCTTGTGTTTCAAACTCCCATTGTCCTAGATTGTAAGCTTGTGAGCAGGGTTGTCACGGGCACTAGGAGTCTTTGCCCAGGATATCACCAGATGATATTCTTACCAGAGTAATATAGCTGGTACTATGGTCCTCTGGTAGCAGGGTGACTAACGGAACAGGAGAATCAGCAGATGGCGAGAGATAGCTCAAGGAAAGTCTATGACTAGCAGCAACTGGTAATGACTTGGATGAATTAACACGAGGAACCAGATGGACGAGTAGACGTGAGGAGAGTAAGTGGTCTGCGTACAGCAAGTTGTACCACTGCTATAGTGAGAAGGAATGTCCAGGAGTAGAAAGGAGGTAGTGAAGTCAGTGGTCTACATATAGCAAGTTGTACCACTGTCTATAGTGAAGGGATGGATTCCAGGTGCAAGTAGGTAACGGGGTAGTCAGTGGTCTGCGTACAGCAAGTTGTACCACTGCTTATGTGAGAGGATACTTGTAACAGGTGCCAATGGAAACAGAAGTCAGTGGTCTGCGTTCAGCAAGTTGTACCACTGCTATATATATGTGAGGATGGGCACGAGGAGATGAATGGAACACAGAAGATACACGGGAGGCACGAGGAACTTGATCCCACGATGATAACCACCATACAATAATAACTGACAAGCGCTGCTTGAAGTATACAAAGTCACTATAGAGATCCAGGTAATTGGAAACAAAGTCAATAGTAACAATAGCTTCAATAGATGGAGAACTCCGAAGATGAACACAACACAGTCCAGGCGTATATGCAATATAATAGCAAAGTCAATGGAAAGTATGCATACCGCGGTTCAGGAGAGCAGGCTGTCACGGAGAAGTGCAGAGATACCTGAACGGCTGAACGCCGGCAGGAGGAGAGACCACTGGAGGATGGAAGCGGTAATCAGGTTGGTGCAGCGCAGGAAAGGTAACCGGTAATCAAAAGAGCAATACTCTGGAAGCAGTAGTAAATAAAACTGGAGACATGATGAACACGGGAGTGTTGAGGCGGTCTGGTATCCGGCAGTAGTAGCGGAGGTAGTGGAGGGCAGACACGCTGAACACAGGATAGTTGAGACGGTCTGGAATCCGGCAGTAGTAACGGAGGCAGCGGAGAGCAGACACGCTGAACACAGGAGAGTTGAGGCGGTCTGGGATCCAGCAGCAGTAGCAGACAGGAATCAGCTGAGTGCAGACACGATGAACACAGGAGAGTAGAGACGGTCTGGGAACCGACAGTAGTAGCAGATAGGAATCTGCTAAGTGCATACACGATGAACACAGGAGAGTTGAAGTGGTCTGGAAACCACAATAGTAGCAGATAGGAATCAGCTGGAGCTGAATACACGAGGAAACACAGGAGAGTTGAGGCGGTCTGGAATCCGGCAGCAGTAACGGAGGCAGCGGAGAGCAGACACGCTGAACACAGGAGAGTTGAGGCGGTCTGGAATCCGGCAGCAGTAGTAGATAGGAATCAGCTGAGTGCAGACACGATGAACACAGGAGAGTTGAAGTGGTCTGGAAACCACAATCGTAGTAGACAGGAATCAGCAGGAGCTGAATACACGAGGAAACACAGGAACACCTTCAGAGGCTCATGGGGAATGAGACTCCAAGATCAGGCAACCAGGTAATGATCACAGGTGGTTTAAATAGGGAGGGTTGCCAGATCATCCAATCAATTAAAAGCAACAGGTACTGAAGGCTTGATAAGGGCTGCACATGCGCAGACCCTCAGGATGGCGGACGGCCACGGTTCCTGAACACAGGAGAAATGGCCCTCACAGTCCGGTGAGTGACAAGGGTTCTCTTACCTCTCTGTCTGTATGTATTACACAGTATTGTTTTATTAATGTCTGTTCCCAATTGTAAAGCGCTACAGAATTTGCAGGCGCTATATATAAATATATATATAAATAAATGATAATGATGATGATGTCTCAAAATGGTGATGGTTAAACAAACACAATTCCTATAAGTAATGGACAGTCTTAGTTACAGTTCTGGAACAAGGATATCTTCCTGTTAATGAGGTAGTTTCCCTTGTGATGTACTGCAAAAACTTTAATCACTAGGTGCTTTAATATCCTGAAGCTGGCTGTGACTTGTAGTTCCACACTGTTACACAGAGTCTATCATTCTGTGACTCTCTCTTTCTCAGTTCCTCTGATTAATAATACAAGTGTTCCACATACATTCTGAGGATTGATACTTAGAGCTGTACTCTTGTTTCTCACTACTGTTATGCCTCCAACAGTACAAAGTCCCACTCTTATAGGGTATAGTTTATAGACTCACACCAGCAGCCCAGTCTGCTGGTTATATCTCTGTTGCTGCGTTGTCTGTCAGGAAAACTTGTCAGTATAGCTGCTGTTACTCTACAACCAGCCTTTTGCTGTCTGTTTTCTGTTTCAGTTTTCTTTACATAGCACCTCACATCACACTTCTTCTTTCCCCTCAGCAGAAGTTGCTTGCACAAAACAAAACACCCAAATCTCACGGGATGTTGGCTGTAATCTCAGTCTTCCCTCCTTGACTGATAGCTGCACGAACCAATGAGCAGCAGGAGCAGAGAAACTCCTGGGTCCTATGCTTCCTGAGCTTGCACAGACCTTTTTAAATGGAACATACACATATATCAATCTCTGGGGCACTACATATATTATATGGTTATCACTAGAAGGTCTCAGAGAATGGTTTATACAGTTAGCTTCAGTCTTGCTATTAGATAACATCTTGCACTATTTGAACAAACAACACTGTGACCCACCCATACTTGTAATCTACAGAAAAACAATTTCATTACAAGAAAGTGTCTATATTGCAGAAAGTTTATGTTTGCTTTGTTCCAAAATCTGACATCACTCTGATCTCAAACACAGTGGGATTTTCTTTACATTCTATTACCAATGTGTTAAACAGGTTCTCTGTTGTCAGATGCCTTTGAGAAGGTTCATTACCCAACACAAAATATAGGTGTCATAATAACACTGTTTTATTCTTCATCTTTATCCTCAATTACACAATAACAACATTTAATAATGAATAAGTTAAGATAATGATGGGAATTATTTTCTTTTAAGTGAGAAAGAACTTTTGCTTAACAAAAAGATATACATCATGAATCATGAGTTTTATCTTTGTGTTATATTTTTATTTATATTCCACTTTCTGTAATTTTTAGATATTCAGGAAAAGCACAAGAAACATCTTCTGGAGAGAACTCAGAATCTAGTGGAGCACAGACCCCCGAGATCTAACCAGGAACAGCAAAGTTTCTACTTTACTGAGCGTTATGTGAACATGATTGTTGTCTCCACCGAAAATTTCAGACAGCGATCTCAACATGAGCTCATAGAGACTGGGAGAAAACATGAGGATATAATAAAAAAGGAACGATTTAAGTTGGAACATATAGCACTCAACAAACTATTCCGCTGGTCCTGCCAAAAACACTGTGAGACAAATGTAGTGATGGTGAGTGGGGTACCGGGAGTAGGGAAGACCACACTGATGCAGAAGTTCGTCTATGACTGGGTGACTGGAAAACTCTACCAGAGATTTGCTTTTGTCTTCTTCTTCAAATTTCGGGAACTCAACAGACTGAATTATGTCAGCTTGGAGACGATGATCCTTCTACAATATCCATATCTTCAGCAGCAGATTGGAAACATCTTACAGGATCCAGAAAAACTGCTCTTTATATTTGATGGCTTAGATGAAAGTAATCACCAAATGGATTTCACATCAGGTCAGTTGTGTGATAATATAAAACAGATGGGAACTCTCAGAGTGATTGTGGTTAGTTTGTTGAGACAATCTCTTCTGAAAGGTTGTTCTGTGTTAATGACCAGTCGTCCATCTAAACTGATATCAGTTGATATAAATATTTTTCAGCGAGTATCTGAGATCATGGGATTCTCTGCCAAAGAAATACAGATGTACTTTGAAATGTTTTTCCAAAATAAAGACTTGTTAGAAAAGGCGTTTCATTATGTGAGGGAGAATGACACACTATACACGTTCTGTTACATCCCATCATACTGCTGGATCATCTGTACAGTTTTATCAATGTGCTTCAGAGCCCAACCAACAAACACTGATCAGCTGATGTCATCATTGCCCAAAACAGTGACACAACTCTTTGTGACCTTTGTCAGCAACATTCTGTCCAATCACAGCCTGGATAAACGTGGTGCCCGGGAACTGATGACATCTATTGGGTGGATGGCAGAACATGGAGTAATGAATCACCTCATTGTATTTGATGAACGGGATCTGGGATCATTCAATGTGGACACTTCTTCACATCTCACGTCAAGTTTTCTGATGGAATCTGATCAATCTCCTAATGTGACCTTCTCCTTCTTACATCTCACCCTCCAGGAGTTTTTGGCTGCTCTGGTTCATTATCTGGACTATTCTCCTGAGAAGTTGCAGAATTCCCTTAGTAAAGCTGAATTATACACTGATGGACGAGCTGAAATATTTCTCCACTTTCTCTGTGGTTTTTTGGATAGTTCTACCAGATCCCTTTTGAAATGTTTAGGAGACTTTTCCATTAAAGCTTTGAAAGATATAACCAGTTGGCTGCAGAAATCACTTGTTCATGTCCAGGAGGAAAGAAATGTTGATATAGTGAAATATCTGAATATATTTGTCTACCTCTTTGAGTCACAGAATAGGACTCTAGTAGAAGAATGTTTGGGATCAAATAAAAGTTTTACATTGCGCAGTGATAATCATCTAACACCTGTGGACTGGACAGTGTTGGCTTTTGTCCTAAAATCCTGCAGAGAGACAGAAACACTTGATGTAGAGAACTGTAATATTCAGATTGAGGGCTGGGAGAAACTGGCACCAGTTCTACACACTATCAAGAACATCAGGTAAGATTGTATAAGTTATATATGTGAAAGAAGCAGATTGGTATTGGTTGTTCTTAACTGAGAATATCTTTGGAATTATGTTCCCATTAAATTACGCAAATTATTCCACTATACTATTTTATATTTCCAATTTATTGAACTATAATATACAGATAGTTACCAAATGCAGGGATCTGTTTTTCAATCGTTGAAGAGACAAAATACTTTCAAAAGGCTTTTCATTGCTTTGTCTTATTTAATATATAAATAACACAGGTCTGCAAAAAAATTTTTGGACAGCTGTTTTGGTTTAGTTGACTGATTCTTACGTTTTTTGGTGCGCTGAATCCAAAAATGATAGCCGTTTTGTCCTGGGACGTCAGGTTTTCGAACAAACGGGTGGTCATCGTTTGAAAAAATCTCTTAACGCAAATATTTTATTTACATGAAAAATATGAACTCATTTGCACAGGTGACGACAAAATTAACACCACACTGAAGTAGATTGCTTGTGAAATCGTCTTTTTTTAAACTCTAAACTTCATTTTGAGCTGTTCCTCTTGTAGGTGGCTTCCAGAAGATCCCTGTACAACATCCAGCAGTAGTCAGCCATCATCGTAACACTCCATTTCTCTTGATACCTTCTTTCCATTTCTTCTATATCTTGATGGAAACCTTCTCCCTGCTCTTCACTCACTGCTCCCAAATTTTCAGGAAAATAGTCATGGTGTGAGTTGAGAAAATGGACTTTTAAGCTTATGGAGCAACCAAGCTTGTGGAACGCTTTCAACATTGTTTCCACCATTTCCTTGTAATTTGGGTCATTTTGGTTTCCCAAAAAGTTTTTTATGACCACAGTAAAGGCAACCCACGCTTCTTTTTGAGTTGGAGTCATTGAACTGATGAAGTCTTTGTCGGATATGAGTTTTTTAATATCCGGGTCAACAAAAACCCCCTCTTTCAGTTTTGCCTCCGTTAAACCTGGAAACTTGGATCCCAAGTACTTGAAGCATTCGCTATCTTTGGGAAGTGCCTTAACAAATGCTTCATTAATCCTAATTTTATATGGAGTGCTGGTAAAAAAAACCTTCTCAGGGGGTACCAATGTATCTCTGAGAACATTATTTTCACCAACAACTAGACTTCTTGGTGGCCAATTTTTTTTGCTTCCAGTGATTTTGTCGGTCTCTACTGTCCCATAAACATAGAAAACAAAGGTATTTGGTGTACCCAGCCTGTTGTCCCAGCAGTATACACAATACTTTTAAATCCCCACATACCAACCAGTTTTGGTTTCTGCAGTTTCTGCTGCTTTTTCACCATGAACTCTCCACATATGAAACAGAAACTCTCAGGCGAATTTACACACTTTCTTGGAGGCTTTGCACTTTACATGAAAGGTACCTAACTAGATTATAATTTTGTGGAAATTGGGGCTGATTCGAAGCTCACTGATGAACTGGACTTTTGCTGGGAATTTCAATGGCTTTTTTTTAGTGCATTGTCTGGCACCCTGGATTGGTGTGGGTCTGATAAAAGCACACATCCTGGGAGAGTCAGCGCTCTTTGCCATGTATTAGCTGTATCCAAGAAACAGGTGGAGTGATCATTGCCATGTATTAGCTGTAGAATTACCACACTTATCCAAAAAACAAGTGGAGCGATCAAATGAACCATAATTAGTTTATTGATCCAAGGACAATTTCATCTTGCACCACTTTTCTTTTCTGCCACTGCTGTGTGCCAATGTGTCCTAGATGTGCTAGGAACTGCTGTGTGTTTGAGTCATTGCTCTGTCGCTTACCATCCAGCCAGATCGCTGCAGTATTTGGCTGAAAGTGTGTGAAAAGCATATTGTGACCTGTGAGATGGTAAAAATTGAATGGAAATCACTGTAATTTAGTGATAGTGAGGTTAATAATAATGTAGGTACAAAATAATACATAAATTAGATGATTTTACCCCCAAAAATGACATTTTGCACAAAATTGCTAAACAAAACCAAAACCAAAACCTGAAGCTTATCCAGATCCAAACCCAAAACCAAAAGCAAAACACGGGGGCCAGTGAGCATCTCTACAATGAACACATGATTATTTGCACATATTATAGCGGCTCAGATTATAAAACGGTAATTTGAGGGATAGATGTAGAGGATTATTTATTAATTTTACTTATTGCAGTGATAAAAAAATGACCTTTTCCCACATTCATGTCACACGCCGCTCACCCACGGCTGCCACCCAGTAACCTGAGTATCATTCATTCCTCATTCCCTGCTTCTTCCCCGGCTGTCAGGCCAGCAATCAGCTCTGCACATGTGCAGATAATCATTTCACCTGTGTTCACCTGTCCCGCTCATCCATTGGTTATAAGGCTCCTCCCAGCACCTCTCAGTGCTGGTTCTTCTAGTCACACTCCTGGCCTGGAAGCAGCTCATACACTCTGCTGCTGCAATCATCTATTACCTGCTCCACTCGTTAGTGGTAACTACTGTACATCATCGCTACCATCTCTCCAAGTGTGCTGCTGCAAATCATCTATTATCTCTCTGTGGACTATCACTGAGCATCACTCAGTACTTCTACTCATTTGTGGCTATCTATTGCCTACATTCTCCTCTGTACGCGGTTCACTATCGCTGTTAACTTCGTGGTGGTGTACCTTGACGACATCTTAATCTTCTCAAGGGATCTCCAAGTCTCATCGCGTACATGTTGCCGAAGTCCTCTCTCGACTTCGTAAGAGACAGTTGTATTGAACTTTCTCGCCAGTACTGGGGGTCTAAATACCAGTCCGAAGTCAAAGAGTTTGTAGCCGCTTGCGCTGTGTGTGCCCAACACAAATCTCCTCGTCAGCCTCCACTGGGTCTTTTCCATCCTCTTCCGTTTTCCACTAAACCATGGACTCATATATCCATGGATTTCATCACGGACGTACCCACTAGCAAAAAATGTAACAACATCTGGGTGATTGTGGACCGATTTTCTAAGATGACACATTTCGTCCCATTGGTTGGCTTACCCTCTTCAGCAGTATCGGCACAACACTTCGTTAAATACATTTTTCGCTTACATGGCTACCCCATGGAGATCGTCTCTGACAGCGGAGTTTAATTCGTATCAAAATTCTGGAGATCTCTGTGTCATCTCCTGGGCATCTGCCTAATATTTTCCTCCTCCTACCACCCTTAATCCAATGACCAAACCAAGAGGGTTAATCAAGATCTGGAAACATTTCTCAGGATCTTCTCTGCTAATCAGGACAATTGGGTTGATATGTTGCTATGGGCCGAATTTGTTCACAATAACGCCTTTCATGAATCCACCTCTGCCACTCCGTTCTTTATTGTATATGGAGGACACCCTGTCATTCCAGATTTGTCAGCCCTACCACCCACCCAGGTCCCTGCAGTTAACAATCTACGTAAGAACTTCCTTTCTACATGGTCTCAGGTGTGAAGGGCATTAAAAAAATCCTCTATTCGCTACAAGCTTTTTGATGACAAGAAGCGCAAGGCTGTTCCTCCCCTGAAATTTGGAGACAGAGTATGGCTTTCTACCAAGAACATCCCGATCAAAGTACCATGTATGAAATTTTCTCACCGGTACATTGGTCCGTACAAGATTTCTTTGGTAATCAGCCCCATTTGTTTCAAGCTTCAACTACCCTCTGCTCTTCGCATTGCTAATGCTTTCCACATTTCTCTATTAAGACCTCTAATCATCTATCGCTTCTCATCTCATGTGACTCTGTCTCGCCCTCCCGAGCTTCAGCGATCTGATGAATTTGAGTTTAAACAGATTCTGGACTCCAAGAAGTATAAGGGCGGGTTCAAATACCTCGTAGACTGGAAGGGTTTCGGTCCTCAGGAGCATTCTTGGGTGCATTCCTCTGATGTCAAAGCACTGTTATTTTGAAGAAATATCATTCTAAATTTCCAAAGAAACCTGTTCCTAGGTGTTCAGTGACCACCTCTAAAGGGGGAGGTACTATCACCAGCCGCTCACCCATGGCTGCCACCCGGTAACCTGAGTATCATTCATTCCTCATTCTCTGCTTCTTCCTTGGCTGTCAGGCCAGCAATCAGCTCTGCACATGTGCAGGTAATCATTTTACCTGTGTTCACCTGTCCCGCTCATCCATTGATTACCTCTCGTTCATTAGGCTCCTCCCAGCACCCCTTAGTGCTGGTTCTTCTCGTCAGACTCCTGGCCTGGAAGCAGCTCATGCACTCTGCTGCAACAATCACCTATTACCTGCTCCACTCGTTAGTGGTAACTATTGTAGATCATCGCTACCATCTCTCCAAGTGTATTGCTGCAACTTATCTATCACCTGCTCCACTCGTTAGTGGCAACTACTGTACATCATCGCTATCATCTCTCCAAGTGTGCTGCTGCAAATCACCTATTATCTCTCTGTGGACTATCAATGAGCATCACTCAGTACTTCTACTCATTTGTGGCTATCTATTGCCTACATTCTCCTCTGTACTCGGTTCTCTATCACTGCTCACTGGGAACTCCCCTAGAGGGCTGCGACCTGCAGAGTGGAAGCTGCCAAGCCCAAATTCACTTTTGGGAATGTCATGTGCAAGCTAATTTTTAGGCATAAATCTGCAAATATGTGTTTGTGAATTAATTCTTTGAAATAGTGTGACATGGCTCTCAGAGAAGCTGTTAGATCATTGGGTTTTGTTTATGTTAAACTACCAAGAGGGGGCTGGTAGATAAGGGTAGCACCTTGTACCATTTATGGCAGGACGCAAATGTGAAAGCCTTTGAAGATATCTCTTTCAAGACAATGAAATTTAACACATGTTTGGGAGGCCCAGACATGCCGAATGCAGAGATAGGGTTGTATGTTAATGACAGATTCAAGCTGAATAGGGTCACAGAAAAATATCATATCATTTTCTCCAATATCATACTTACCAGAGGCATGTGTGGTATGCAGATGAAGGGAAACTTATGACCTGTTGTGTGGAGGTAAAATCATGTTTGTAAGTCATACTGGTGAAAAGTTAGGACAGAGTGCCAAAAACCTGTCTCTACAGCAGAATCATAAAACCCTAATTTGCATTCTACAGTCCTGTTGGTTCTGACCTCACAGGAAGGGGGTCTGTGGGCCCTGTAGCTTGGTTTTAAAACTGTAGTGAAAATGTAAGTCTTTGTTCACTTGTGAGGGAGTCAATTTGATATTGAAGAGGTCCCATTTTTCCTGCTTCTCCCCAGCACCAGAAACTTGATTATAAGTGAGGTATCAATTCTGTGTTTTATCCTTTTTTATTTTATAAGAAATAATTGCTTTATATTTGTATGCCTTTTTATTAACTGTTTTATCTTAAGCATTGTGGATGTATTTTCCATATTAAATTACACTTAATAAGTTCAAGTTTCTGTGTTCTTACGAATTCACGCGACAGTTTGGTCAAGACGCTACATAATTGAAACAAGGAGAACATTGTGGTTTATGTGAACTCTGATTAAAGTAAATTGTGTTAGATTAATCCTAGGGAGAACCGAAGGCTTCTTAAATAAGAGTGTCAGTTCTTGTCAGAAAAAACCTTGGTGGTGGCATAGTTAGTACTGCAAAGCTAGTGTGTGGCATAGATAGGGAAGATTTAATCATTGTAGACAGACCAGGTGGTTGTTTTTTTGTTAACCATGTGTCACGCAGTCTCAGGTGAGTGCTGTTCGTGACAGGGAACCTCTGATGAAAACCTTCCACTTTGTTAGATTCCGCACCTCTGAGTAAAGTGCCATAAATCCCAGGCAGAACAGAAGGATCCCACTCATCCTAGTGAATCCTGACAATTCATCAGAAAAGTACCACAAGCAGCTGATATCCTCCCCCCCCCCCCCCCCCCCCCAGTGATTGTAATCCGGAGCGGTAAGAGTTGTCCCGTCACATGGCCAGTCTCTTGTTGTTGTGGGCATTTGTGATCCAGCTTGGTAATACGCAAGGAGCTGGAAAAAAAATCAAAGTATTAAATAAAACACATTGCATTATATATAATATATAACCTAAGTTTATTTATAATAAATAAAGAAAAGTTAGCACTGAATTAAAAAAAAAAAATGCTTTATTTCAAGAAAATGCACAGGGGAGATTATCACCCCAATAGTTTGCACTTGCAGGCTTATCGTCAGCAGTAACCCCGTTAATATATATAAGGTGAAGCAAAAATAAGCACTTTTACAAATTAAAACACCTATTGTCACCACCTAAAGGTTTTTTCAGCCTTTGATAAATATTCCCCATAATCAGAAGAAGTGACGGAGGATGAAAGATTTGGTGGTAATCATAAAAACAATTACCAGAATCCTGACCACCAGATTACCTACAAAGAAACACAAATAAAAGAAAAAATTACTTTATCAATAAAAACAGACGTAACTACAAAGCGACGCTGCACATTTGCGATGGCTGGATCATGTTGACTGCAAGTAATTCTGAAGACAGAGGTTTCTGGGACCCCGGAGGTTAAGTGTTTAATGGAACCCTTAACCTGCGGGATCCCGACATTGCTACTTTAAATGAAGAGTTATCTAGGTCGCACTGTTTAGTGATGCGGAAGTGAAGTGCCGGAGACCTCTGTCTTCAGAATTACCTGTGGTCAGCATGATCCAGCCATCGCAAATGTGCAGCGTCGCTTTGTAGGTAAGTCTGTTTTTATTGATGTAGGTATTTTTTTTAATTGGTGTTTCTATGTAGGTATCCTGGTTGTCGGGGTTGTGGTACTCAGAAAAAACGTACCCAACACAAAAGATTCCAGAGCAGTGTCTGAGAAATATTGGGCCTGATACATTAAGGAAAGTAAAGCAAAAGAAGAAGTAACTTTGCACCTTGGCAAAACCATGTTGCATTTGAGGGGGAGGTAAATTTAAAATGTGGGGACAGATTTATAGTTGGGGTAGAACATGTCCTAGATCAACTTTACATTTCAGTGTATGTCATGCTTGCCCTTCTTTCTTTGCATTGCTTTCCTTAATGAATCAGGCCTATTGTTTCAAAAACATGATAATCTCACATCAGCTGATGGAGTGGCTCATGCGATAAAGTTGTGGCATCCAATAGAGTTACAGATAATTGTAGGATTTATGCTGTGACCAGTGAGGATTTTCTGGTGGCCCAATATGGCCCCACACCCTGTATCTGATATGAGTCTCTTTACTGTCACTAGTATAATGTAATCTCCTGCTCATCTGTTTTCTAGGCTCATTGACACTGACCAGAGTGATTCAAGCATTTGTTTCATAGTATCTGCATTACGTCACCCTGAGTGCAGGATCCAACACCTGTGGTAAGTGTCTATATTCTCCATAACATTGTATTCTCTTTCAGGACTTCTACTTTCTATGGTCCAATGTACACAGGGAATTGGGCCTTTACTGGTTTCTGCAGCCGTCATTGTCCCCATCCTCATGGGTTTTCTGATATTATTCCTAAATATACTGTACATGTCTAATAATGAAAAATGTTACTGATGATATCACATAGGACATCCCAGACATTATTACATCACTGATCTCTGACATCACACCTACGACATGAAACAGGTAACCCTGATAAAATATACCTATAGCTAGTGCAGAACTGTACCCTTAGAAAAGCACACCTAGGGGCTGATTTATCACAGGGCTCCCCGGCGATATTCTCCCCTGTGCTTTCTTAGTGTAGAGCCTATTTATCATAATGCCAGTGTAGAGAACATAGAAAGAAAGGTCATGAATTGGTACAATACATTTGTTGATATGAGCAAAAGGAGTGTGTAAGTAGCATGATGTTGTGGCATTATGGTAAAGGCGTGAGTGTAGTATATATTTTATCATGGCAGCATAGGTTATATGTGGATGATGGTGATCTGTGGCAGTGTGCAGTGCTGTTTAGTAGAAGAGATGTGCACTGACCCTTGTGTTTCCATTTCAACACTGGTGTAGGTTCTAACCCAACTTTGTGTTTTGGGGTTAGACCAAGCTTACCCCGGGGAAATGATTTTTCGCCCCTCCCTCCCATATAAATGTTTACGAGTCCCCTGGTTTAATTCGGAAATGCAGCTTTATGGCATAGAGCATATAAGTAAAACAAAGTAATGAAAGCCCTGCTCTTGGCTACTGATGAATGTTTTGTGCGGATAATGTTTGAATTGTTGTAGTATGGGTGCAGGCGACATTTATCTTTCAACATTCTCATTTATTTACATAGCGGAAGCAAATTAGGAAGCTCTTTACAATTGGGTATATACTTGTGTAAATATCTACTGATGCCTCTATCCATCTAATGACAATTGTTACTAGAGATGTTCACTGTTGTGCCCCGTGTTTCAGTTTTGGTTTTGGCTTTGGATCTGTATTTTATAGCAAAATAGCTTATATATACTAATATCACATAATTTTGCTCTTTTTTCTTTCCTATATTATTATTAACCTCAATAACACTAATTCCCAGTCATTTCCAGTCAGTTTTGACCACCCCACAGGTCACAATATTATATTCATCCACTTTCGGACAAAGACTGCAGCGACCTGGCTGGATGCTAAGTGACAGAGCAACAACACAAACACACGGCAATTCCTAGCACATCTAGGTAACATTTGCACACAGCAGTGGCAGACCCAGTGAAAAGCAAAGTATGTGGTCACACATACGAGAGAGAAGCAATTGAAAGGATGATTGAAAACAAAGTTCATCCTAACACTATATTGATTCAACCTCACAGAAAATCACCATTACAGAAGTCTCTGTAACATAACTGTCAAAAACAAAAATGTAAAAAAAGCTTTTACCTTTTTAAAGAAAAAAACACATCTTTAATAAAGGTGAAACTTTACTGTAGAAAAACATAAAAATGCCAACATGTCATTTTACACAAATATTAATAAACATTCCTGCGTCAGCTAGCTTCCTTCTCTCAGCTAGATCCTAGCACCTGCAATCACCATTGTCATCCTCCTCACCCTCATCAGTGTGTTCATCATCATCATTCAATACTAATTAATCCCAGCTTGAATCCACCATTACAGAAGTCATTGTACTTTAATCTAAATGCTAATAAAGGCCTTCCTCATGGAATTTGTAATTCATTTTACGACAGAGCTGTTACGATTTTTGGGCAACTCTTTTAGACCAGACCAAATGTCAAAATGTTCTGCTGGATCAAGGGAGTGTTTTAAAGTTGGTAGGTATGGTGTAAGTGTAGAAAGTTGCATAGTATGGGTGTCAGTGTGTGTGTTGTAGTCAGGGGCATAGAGCTTACCACAATGTTTTCCGGTAAGCCAGTGGTCTCTTGCGGCCACCTGATGTCTTTATCTTTCTTTAGATGTTTTTATTTCATTTTTTCACCTTGTGGTGTTTGTGGGGGGATGGGGTAGGTGTGTGAGCAGTCCGCGAACACTGGATAAAGTTTGATTATTGTTATTAAAAAAAAAACAGATGCCACGTTGATCCTTCCCCTTGTAGAGGCCATGAAGTCTATTGTTAAAACAGATGGCCCTTACCTCCTCTCTGGCGACCCATCCTTCTCACACGCCACAGCAGGATCCCCCTCCTCCACATTACAGCCTCGCTGTGTGTCAGTGGCAAGAAGAAAAATTGTATCTGCAACAGACGAGTGCGGGTGGAAGGAGGGATGCGTATAATTCAGGAAAGTTACTATTAAGTATCAGGGGGTTAGTTATGATAGAGTTAATTAAAATAATGATTATAAGAAAATATTATAATAAATCGGAATTATTGTAATAAATGGGAATGGAATTAATTCATGATGTGGAGGTTAATAATTCTAAAGTGATTATTGTTGTTCAATTGGGATGTTATGATGATAACTGAACACAGTATTCTAGATGAGGCCGTACCAATGACCTATACAGTGGCATTATTACTTCTTTCTTTCTGCTACTGATTCCTCTCTCTATGCAACCAAGCATCTGACTTGTCTTCCTCCTTGCTTTGTTACATTACTTACCTGCCATTAAGTCACCTGAAATAGTGACTCCTAGACATCTTACCACCTCAGTAGTTTCCATTATAGTGACATTAATTCTATCATCATCATCAACAACATTTATTTATATAGCACCAAAATATTCTGTAGTGCTTTACAATTGGGAATAAAAGCAGTAATAAGCAAACTGGGTTAAACAGACAAAGAGGTGAGAAGGCCCTGATCACCAGGTTACAATCTTTGGGACAATGGGAGTTGGATACAAGAGGTTAAGTCTACATATTGCACAAAAATGGATTAGTATACTATATGATCCAATATCATCATCATCATTAACAACATTTATTTATATAGCACCAGCAAATTCCGTAGCACTTTACAATTGGAAACAAACATTAGAAAAACAATACTGGGTAATACATACGTACGTAGAGGTAAGAGAACCCTGCTCGCACATTTACAATCTATGGGACAGTGGGAGTTTGAAACACAAGGGCACGTGCTACATCATTTTACACTTTGGACCAGCTAGAATGCAAAGGTAAAAGTATTGAGTGTGATCAGTCACATAACTATGTTGGTGAGAGGGTTGATGTCTTGTGTTAGCTGTGTAGAGGGTGGTAATAGGGTAACCTAGGGAGATTAAGATGCTGGTTGAGGAATATCATAAGCTTTTCTGATGAGGTGGGTTTTCAGAGAACGCTTGAAGACTAGAAAAAAGTCTTATTGTTCGACGGTGGTATTTCCACAAAGTGGGTGCAGCCTGGAAAAAGTCCTGTAGCCGGGAATGGGAGGATATGATGAGAGTGGAAGAGAGACGCAGGTCTTGTGCAGTATGGGTGTCGAGTTGGCAGATATTTTGAGACAAGTGAGGAGATGCTTGTCGCTACAATTTTGTTGAAGGCTTTGTATGTTAGTAGAAGAATTTTATATTGGATTCGTTGAAAAGCAGGCAGCCAATGTAGAGAATGACATAGTGACTCAGCAGAGGAAGAACGGTTTGCAAGGGAAACTCAATCTAGCTGATGCATGCAATATAGATTGTAGGGATTCAAGTGTGATTTTGGGAAGACCAGTAAAGAGGGAATTGCAATAGTCGATGCGAGAGATGATGGGCCTGATTCATTAAGGATCTTAAATGAAGAGGATCCTTATTTCAGTCTCCAGGACAAAACCATGTTACAATGAAAGGGGTGGAAATGAGTGTTCTGTTTTGCACATAAGTTAAATACTGACTGTTTTTTCATGTAGCACACACATATCAACTTTAAATTTCAGTGTATAAATAAGCTATCAAGTATTTGTGTGTTACATGAAAAGACAGTCAGTATTTAACTTATGTGCGAAACAGAACACTTATTTGCACCCCTTCCATTGTAACATGGGTTTGTCCAGGAGACTAAAATAAGGATCCTCTTCATTTAAGATCCTTAATGAATCAGGCCCGATGAGTGCGTGAATTAAGGTTTTTGCAGTGTCTTGTGTGAGATATGTGCGTATTCTGGAAATGTTCTTTAGATCTATGTAACATGATTTGGATATAGAGTCGTTATGAGGAACAAAGGGCAATTCTGAGTCAAGGATTACTCCTAGGCATCGAGCTTGCGGAGCGGGATTTATAATTAGTAAAAGTATTTTATATTGGATTCTGTAAAAAACAGGCAGCCAGTGTAGAGACAGACAAAGTTATTCAGCAGAGAATATCAATTTGCAGGGAAAATCAATCTAGCTGCTGCATGCAAAATAGATTGTAGGGGTTTGAGTCTGTTTTGGGAAGTCCAGTAAGGAGGGAATTGCAATAGTCAATGCTGAAGATAAGTGCAAGGTTTTTGCAGTGTCTTGTGTGAAATATGTGCGTATTCTAGAAATATTTTTTAGATGTAGAGTCGATGTGGGAAACAAAGGACAATTCTGAGTCAAGGATTACACCTATGCAGCAAGCTTGCGGGGTGGGGTTTAAGGTCATATTATCAACAGAAATAGAAATGTCAGGTATGCTTTTGTTGGTGGGTGGGAATATTATTAACTCTGTTTTAGAAAGATTGAGTTTGAGTTGGCGAAAAGACATCCAAGATGAAATGGCAGAAAGACAGTCAATACCACGGGACAACACAGATGTCGAATGATCAGGAGAGGATAGATAAATTTGGGTATCATCCACATAGAGATGATACTGAAATCCAAAGGAACTTATTAGTTTTCCAAGAGAAGCGGTGTAGATAGAGATCAGCAGAGGACCTAGCACTGAGCCTTGTGGTACTCCAACTGATAAAGGAAATGGAGCAGAGGTGGCTCCAGAGAAATTAACACTGAAAGAGCGATTAGAGAGGTAGGATGAGAACCAGGATATAACAGTGTCTTGAAGACCTAGGGATTGTAGTGTTTGTGTAAGAAGAGAGTGGTCAATAGTGTCAAATGCAGCAGAGAGATCCAGGAGAATTAGAGGAGTGTAATGGCCTTTAGTTTTAGCAGTGATCAAATCCTTGACAACCTTATTTAACGCAGTCTCTGTGGAGTGTTGAGAACGAAAGCCAGACTGAAGAGAATCCAATAGGTTATTAGTGTAAAGGAAGCGTGTGAGGCGAGTGTAGGCAAGTCTCTCTAGAAGCTTGGAGGGGCACGGCAGCTGAGAGACGGGACGGTAATTTGAGAGAGAGTTTGGGTCAGAATTTTGTTTTTTCAGAATAAGAGTAATCACTACATGCTATAATGATGGGAAGATTCCAGTAGAGAGCGAGAGATTACAGATTTTAGTTAGAGGTGGAATAAGCACAGGAGACAGAGATCTACCAATTTGTAAGGGTATAGGATCAAGAGGACAGGAGGTAGAGTAGGAAGATAAGAAGAGAGTATCATCATCATCAACATTTATTTATATAGCGCCAGCAAATTCCGTAGCGCTTTACAATTGGGAACAAACATTAAGAGACAATACTGGGTAATACATACAGACAGAGAGGTAAGAGAACCCTGCTCGAAAGCTTACAATCTATAGGACAATGAGAGTTAGAAACACAAGGGCATGTGCTACATCATATTGCACAATGGACCAGCCAGACTGCAAAGGTAAAAGTACTGAGTGGGCTATGTGTGTTGCAATGTTGGTCAGCAGGTTGTTGTCTTGCGTTAGCAGTGTAGAGGATGGTAATAGGGTAATCTAGGGAAATTAAGATGATGGTTGAGGAATATCATAACCTTGTCTGAAGAGGTGGGTTTTCAGTGAACGCTTGAAGGTTTGAAGACTAGAGGAAAGTCTTACTGTGCGTGGGAGGGAATTCCACAAAGTAGGTGCAGCCCGGAAAAAATCCTGTAACCGAGAATGGGAGGATGTGATGAGAGTGGAGGAGAGACATAGATCTGGTGCAGAACAGAGGTGTCGAGTAGGGAGATATTTCGAGACAGGTGAGGAAATGTATGTCGGTGCAATTTTGTTGATGGCCTTGTATGTTAGTAGAAGTAGAAGAATTTTATATTGGATTCGTTGAAAAACAGGCAGCCAGAGTATGTACTTTATCTTAATTTGTGGTGTCAAATAAAGAGAGGGTGTCAGAGGGTGCTGGGAAGAAATTGAGCTGATTGCTTGTCGAGGGAAATGATACCATTTCTCGTCTGATCTTATCAATATTGTCCTTGAAGTAGGAAGCAAGATCCTGGGCACTGATAGTATATGGAGGGTTTGGGGTTGGAGGATTGAGAAGAGATATATACTTAGCCTTTGGCTTTTTGAGACCCAAGTGATTGATTTTGCATTTTTTGGCATTAAACTGTAGTTGCCACTCTCTTGACCATTCCTCTATTCTAGCTAGATCATCAATCATTTGTTTTACCCCTCCTGACATGTCTATCCTGTTGCATATTTTGTGTCATCTCCAAAAAGGGATAATTTCCTTTCAATACCATTTGCAATGCCACCAATAAAGATATTAAAAAGCACTGGTCTATGTACAGATCCT
Organism: Mixophyes australis; assembly: GCA_036250195.1. NCBI lineage: Eukaryota > Metazoa > Chordata > Amphibia > Anura > Limnodynastidae > Mixophyes > Mixophyes australis. Next base: position 3,228,114 of record JAVHZZ010000001.1, on the reverse strand, counting down.
TGGGGTACTCCACTGGTAACCTTTCCTTCCTGTGAATGTACTTATAACTCTCTGTTTTCTTTCCTGCAACCAAGATCTTATCCATTCAACCATCTTATAATTCAATCTCAAGCTTTCAAGTTTATTTAACAGTCTACAATGTGCGACAGTGTCAAGAGTCTTACTAAAATCTAGATAAGCTTCTTCTTCTCCTCCCCCGCCCCCCTCTTGATCTATTACTTTAGTCACCCAAATCAAAAAGTCAATGACATTTGTTTGACATGATCTCCCTGCAGTAAATCCATGCTGTTTCGGAGTCTGTGGAATTACTCCTGTATCTAGTGACTGATTGAATAATTCTGTTAATGGTGTTACCAGCTCCCCTTTAAGATCTTTCAGTATCCTTTGATGTATCCCATCTGATTGATTTATCCAATTTCAGTTTTGAGAGCTCTGTAAGGACTGTCTCCTCTGTAGATATACTTCTATCTAGCTCATTTTTATGAGTATACTTGTAACTTAACTGTGGCCCCTTCCCCACTCTTTCTGTCTTTAGTTTTATTATTTCTCCTTTTGGTTTTCTCCTTTCACTTATATACTGAAAAAAAGTTTTGCCCCCTTTATCTACTGACTGGGCCATTTTCTCTTCAGCTTGTGCCTTTGCACATCTGATCACCTTCTTGGCCTTCTTCTGTCTAGCAAGGTCCACCTCTATGTCTTTATTATTCTGAGTCTGCTTATATTTCGTAAAGGCCATCTCTTTTTTCTTACTCAATACTTGCTACTTCTTTTGCAAACCACCTTGTGCATTTCTTAACCCTTTTGATACAAATGTCTGTTACTTTAAGTATTGCAATTATTAATTTTTCCCACCTCTCCTGCACTCCTTTCAAATGCTTCCACCCTGCCAATAGTCACTTACACATTTTCCCATATCTACAAAGTCAGCCTTCCTAAAATCTAACACCTTTGTTTTTGTGTGGTACTAGTCCCTGTCTTTATACTAAACCATACTGCTTGATTATCACTGGATCCTAGGTTCTCACCCACATTTACAACAGATATTCTGTCACCATTTATAAGAATTAAGTCTAATATTGCGTCTTAGCGAGTGGCCTCCCTCGCCATTTGCTTGAGGGATGCTCCCTGCAAGGAATTCAGAATGTCCCTACTTCTAGCAGAACTTGCAGAAGACTCCTCCCAGTTCACATCAGGTAGATTAAAGTCTCCCATGATTATTACCTCTCCTTTTAAAGCCATTTTATTGATGTCCAGCAGTAAGTTCCTGTCCATTTCTTCTTCCTGACCTGGTGGTCTATAGATCACCCCAGTATGAAGAATAGCCTTGTCCCCCATTTCGATGGTCACCCAAAGGGCCTCAGTTTTTTCTTCAATACTTTGTATTAAAGTAATATTTATGCTTTTTTCACATACATTGCAACCCCTCCACCGATTCTTCCCACTCTGGACAATGACATCCACCTCCCGATCTTTTCTTGCTGCTTTCACAATTCTTAACATGCGCTCTTTATCCCCTTGAGATGTGGCTCCAGGTAAACATCTTACTTGTTGTGTCAGTATTGTGTGGGGTATAGTTGTGGTATAGTGTCAGTATTGTGTAGGCTATAGTTGTAGCATAGTGTCAGCATTGTGTGGGGTATAGATTATAGCATAGTGTCAGCATTGTGTGGGGTATTGTTGTAGTAGAGTATCAGTATTATGTGGGGTATAGTTGTAACAGTGTGTCAGTATTGTGTGGGCTATAGTTGTAACATAGTGTCAGCATTGTGTGGGGTATAGATTGTAGCATAGTGTCAGTATTGAGTGGACTATTGTTGTAATATTGTTGTGGCATAGTGTCAGTATTATGTAGGGTATAGTTGTAACATAGTGTCAGCATTGTGTGGGGTATAGATTGTAGCATAGTGTCAGCATTATGTAAGGTATTGCTGTAGTAGAGTATCAGTATTATGTGGGGTATAGTTGTAACAGTGTGTCAGTATTGTGTGTTGTATAGTTTTAGCATAGTGTCAGTATTGTGTGGGGTATAGTTGTAACAGTGTGTCAGTATTGTGTGTGGTATAGTTGTTTGAGATATGCGTTGACCCTCGTATCGGGTTTAACCCAACTTCGTGTTTCGGTTTTGCTACTGGTTTTGTCTAACAAATGCAAAAGGTTTTGGTTTTGGATCTGGATTGAATTAAAAATTGAGGGAAAAGGCAAAATAATGTAATTTTGAGCTGTTTTTGCTCCTATATTACTATTTATAATATTAGCATTCATTTCCAGTCTATTTTCTAATGATCCTTTCACAACGGTCCCAATTTTCACCAATGTTGGCAAAAGTCTGCAGTGATCTGGCTGGCTAAAATTAGTGACAGAGCCATGGCACAAATATATTGCACAGGTACATGGCAGTTTAATAAAAGATACAAGCCCTAGACTATTGGACACAATAGATGACGCGGCAGCCTTGCAAAAATTTGCTAAGGGTTACATAATTTGATGCACTATATAAATAAATTTGGATGATGATCAATGAAGGTGGAGTGCACCCACAATAAAAAACTTCATAGAGTAGGCATGCAATAAATTTGCAAAGTAACAGAGCATCTGTCATAGACACTTATGCTACAGAAACTGCCAGCGTTCATTGGATGGACAGTGGTAGAATTAATGTATTTAGACATTGTGAGTTGATCACTTATAAATAACTTATTGTATAAATATATTTAAAGGTAACAGCACAGGATGCCAGTTTGTATCATTGCAATATACTGATTTTTATTATATTGTATGTACTTTTTTGAAGAGATTCTGATGCAATAAGCATTTGTTTGAGGAGTCTGTTGTGTAGCTTCGAGAGGAAGTCCTCATTAAGGCTAATTAAGTCTATTCAATGTGAGTGACCAACACTTGAATACACAACAGGAAGTTGTTACCTCTATCCTGCTGGATAAAGGGAAAGGAAACGTCTGAACTATGTGATTGAGGATATCACAGATTACTGTAAATTTTGTTAAGAATAAACTGCATTAAAAATCTAAGTTTAAAGAAGACCTCACATCCTGATAATCTTTCAATAGAATATTTCAGACTTCTTGGGGCCAGCAAAGAGTTCAGGGGGCTGGCTTACGCCCTGCTAGGCTGTGTCCAAAAGTGTATAAAAAAAGCACTGGCTTGTACTAAAGTGTATCATTATTGTTCCATCTGACCTTCTGATCACTGGTACCTTCAACCAATGTGAACTGTCCTTATCAGGGCACTTAAACAAATAAACATCAGTTGGTAGATATAGCCCCTCCCTCAAAGACCACTTCCCCCAATCGCAGCACACACTCCACATATAGACACACCTGGGGATTTAACCTGTAGTCTCTGCATTTCAGTCAGCAAGTGATCTACTAACCAGCAACATCTGCTCTATACTCTGCATCCTGTGTACTGAGCCCACCAGCCAGCCATTTCCATCATCTCCTTCCAGTGTCCCAATTGTTGTCCTCATCCCCCCTCCAGTGTCCCTATCACTGTGCTCCATCCCTGCCTCCAGTGTCCTCATCTCTGTCCTCCATCCCTGTCTCCAGTGTCCTCCATCCCTGCCTCCACTGTCCCCATCGCTGTCCTCCATCCCTGCCTCCAGTGTCCCCATCACTGTGCTCCATCCCTGTCTCCAGTGTCCCCATCGCTTTCCTCCATCCCCCCCTCCAGTGTCCCCATGTCTGTCCTCCATCTCTGCTTGCAGGCACCTCAATACCTCTTCCCCTATCACCATCTCCCCATGCCCCCTGTAATGAATCCTCCAACAATAACACCCATGGACAGTTTTACCATTAGGAAATACTATACAGAAAGCAAGAATAGGATTCCCTCTATGGATTTGGAGAATAATAAATAGGTTAAATAGTATTTTGATGAATGTGCGTTTAAATAAAATAGATTTTCATGGGGTTGGTGTTTTTTAAGCAGTATTGCTAATTACCACTACAGCTCCCAGCAGACCCTACATGCCACGACATGCTGTCACTTGTAATCTTCCACCAATTCTCTTCGACTCTATTGTTCCTCTCTCGTATTTCAATTTTGTGAGCAGATTTTCTGTTTCTAATAGTAACAAGCAGCAACAAAGTAAAAAAATCTATGTATTCTGATTTTCTCTTACAGTTTGAGTAACAATGGTCTGACAGACAGATCCTGCTCCCAGCTGGCACCTGGTATAAGAAGTAACCAGTCTCTGAGGACACTTGATCTGTCTGATAACAATGTTGAAGGTCCTCACTTCTGTGACTTGGTGACAGCTCTGTCCAGTCCAACATGCCGGATAGAGGAATTACTGTGAGTATAACAGATCTGTACAGGATGAGACATGTGGGAGATCAATGTATGAGATACACAGAGAGTACTGGTGAGGTGTGTGACATGTGTGACCACTATGTATAAGAAAGTTATTGTGTCTCATTAATGCTGCATTATCTGTGAGAGAACAGGTCTATGGGGGAGACAGGGTGAGACAACATCTTATAGAGCCACTACACATATATATATATATTACACACAATCCTCATGTCCTATAACCATACTTGCCTACTTTAGGCAAGTAAATTGCAGGAGAGAAGCGTGACTAGAGGGCGGGAGGGAGCGGGGCACAGGAAAACTCATAATTTTGCCCCCCCTTTTTGTCGTGGGGGGCGGGGTCAAATTGACGTGATTCACAGCGAATCGCATCATTTTCGCCAGGCAATTGCGGGATCCGGGAGACATGTCTGCTCTCCCGGGAGTCCGTGAGACTGACCCGAATTTCAGGAGTCTCTCGAACATTCCAGGAGAGTTGGCAAGTATGCCTATAACACTGACCCTCTATGATCTCCAGCAGTTATACAGCTTCTCTGGCTGTCACTCCCATCACCTGTCCTCACCTGTGTGACTGTACAATGACAACTGACTGTGGTCACTCTATTTCCTAGCACCTACACTGGGATTTGGCTTTGGGAAAGATATACTGAAATAAATAGAGAGGACTCAATTTTCCCAATAAATCAATTGTTATATAATTACTGGATAATAATATCAATATTGTATATACTACTGTACAATGTATAAGGGATATAAAGACAATCATACTACTAAGTACTACTAAGTAAAATTAACATAGTGGCCAACATTGAGTTATACGCTGTAGGGAAATGAGGTATTAATGTCACTTCAACTTGTCTGCACCTTATTTCTCACAAACTGCGGACTATAAAAACATATAATTTTCTAGCCCTCTGGTTTCCCATATTTGTCAGTCATATTTAAGCTTGTATAAATTCTATATCGAAAGCAGCTAAAATGTCTGCCAGCATGTACTGTTATCTTGCAGACTAGTCCATTGTTTCAGTCTAGGCAAAATGATTATTGTCCACCAATCCAGCATGAATGTACATCATGCCAGGGGATCTCTTTAACTGTGGTTCTGTGTGTGCTACCATAGGGAAAAGGTCCACAGACAGAGCTATATGTTTAATTACAGAGGACTGCATTGTGTGTTTAAATGTAAATGTGTCTGGATTGTGATCTCTCCTGTTTAAACAAACTGTGCTGTATAGCCACAGAACAATACCTGTCCCTAATTAAATCAGGATTGACTCATCTGCTCCAAAAACGTACTGGTAGGTTAATTGGCTGTTATGAAAATTGACCCTAGTTTCTCTCTCTCTCTCTCTTTCTCTGTCTCTGTCTGTGTATGTTAGGGAATTTAGACTGTAGTCTCTCTGTCTGTCTGTGTATGTGTTAGGGCATTTAGACTGTGAGCTCTATTGGGGCAGGGACTGATAATAATAATAATCCCTTTGTCTGTATGTTTACCTGTGAAAAAGTAAACACAGAAAAGGACCAATCAGACAGGTCCTGAAAATGCTGATGAGGTAATTTTTGGGCTTAAAAGAAAGCTCCAGAGGACTGGGGTTGATAGACAGCAGTCCCTGAAAGTGACAAGGATACTGGTGAGGTGTTTTCATTATACCCTGTATGTTGTCTGTGCCAGACTGTAGTGTTTCAAGTGATTATTTAAATATGTTTATTGCTGGTTGGTGCTACCATTTTGTTAAATAAACTTATTTGTTTTATTTCGGATATTTGCCTGGGTGATTTTGAACCTTGGGTAGGTACCGGGTAGACCAGCTGTGCGGCCATGAGAAGAGTGGTACATGCTGTATTAATGAGGATTTTATCTTATTCTATTCAAGCGCTGCTGAAGACCTGCACACATCTTGCATGTTTTGTAACTTTGCATATGCATTTAATAGCCTTTTTACTGATCATATCATATGCCTGCATTCTTGGACACAATAGCGTTCAAACCCTAAATTAGCCCCACATTTGGCAGATATAGCCCCTCCCTCAAAGACTACTTCACCCAATCACAGCACACACTCCACATACAGACACACCTGGAAATTTAAGCTGTAGTCTCTGCATTCCAGTCAGCAAGTGATCTACTAACCAGCAACATCTGCTCTATACTCTGCATCCTGTGTACTGAGCCCACCAGCCAGCCATTCCCATCATCTCCCTCCAGTGTCCCCATCACTGTGCTCCATCCCTGTCTCCAGTGTCCTCATCACTGTCCATGTCCCTGCCTCCAACGACCCCATTACTGTCCTCTGTCCCTTTCTCCAGTGTCCCCATCACTGCCCTCCATCCCTACCTCCAGTGTCCGCAACACTGTCCTCCATCCCAGTGTCCCCATCCCTGCTTCCAATTTCCCCATCACTGTCCTCCATCCCTGCCTCCAGTGACCTATATCACTGTCCTCCATCCCTGCTTACAGTGTCCCCATCACTGTCCTGAATCCTGACACCAATATCCAGAACACTGCCCTCCATCCCTGCCTCCAGTGTCTTTCAATTTCATCCATCCTTACCTCCAGTGTCTGCATCACTGTCCTCCATTCCTGCCTCCTGTGTCTCCATCAAATCCTCCATCCCGGACTTCACTCCAGTGTCTATCACTGTCCTCCATCCCAACCTTCAGTGTCCACAACACTGTCCTCCATCCAAGACTCCATTGCCCCCATCACTGTCCTCCAGTGTCCCATCACTATCCTCCATCTCTGGTCACAGGCACCTCTTAATGTCTTCTCTTATCACCATCCCCCCATGTCCCCTGTAATGCAGCCTCCCACAATAACACCCATGGACAGTGTTACCATTAGGAAGTACTAGGCAGGAAGCAAGAATAGGACTCCCTCTATAGATTTAGAGCATAATAAATAGGCAAAATAAGATATTGAGTAGAGTGTGTGTAAATAAAATACTTTTCATGGGGTTGGTGTTTTTTCCCCAGTATTTTTATGTAGCACTACAGGTCCCAGCGGCCACCAGATAGATGCCATGTCATGCTGGCAGTTGTAATCCTCCACCATTTCTCTTCCACTCTGTTGTTCCTCTCTCGTACTTCAATTTTGTGCAGCAGATTTTCTGTTTCTAATAGTAACAAGCAGTGACAAAGTAAAAATATCTATGTATTCTGATTTTCTCTTACAGCTTGAGATACAATGGTCTGACAGACAGATCCTGCTCCCAGCTGGGACCTGGTATAAGTAATAACCAATTCCTGAGGAAACTTGATCTGTCTAATAACAATTTGGTAGGTCCTCAACTCTGTGACTTGGCGACAGCTCTGTCCAGTCCAACATGCCGGATAGAGGAATTACTGTGAGTATAACAGATCTGTACAGGATGAGACATGTGGGAGATCAATGTATGAGATACACAGAGAGTACTGGTGAGGAGTCTGACATGTGTGAGCACTATGTATAAGGTGGTTATTGTGTCTCATTAATGCTGCATTATCTGTGAGAGAACAGGTCTATGGGGGAGACAGGGTGAGACAACATCTTATAGACCCACTACACATATATATTACACACAATCCTCATGTCCTATAACACTGACCCTCTATGATCTCCAGCCGTTATACAGCTTCTCTGGCTGTCACTCCCATCACCTGTCCTCACCTGTGTGACTGCACAACGACAACTGTCTGTGGTCACTCTCCTTCCTGCACCTACACTGGGATATGGCTTATATATGTGAAGATATACTGACATACATAGAGAGTACATCATTTTCCCATTAAATCAATTGTGTTATTATTATCCAGTAATTATATAAGAGATAAGCAGTTCGAATCCGTACAAATCCGTCAGATCCGAATTTTGGGGTTCTGAGATGAACCAATGCATGACTCGGTTTCTGGTGCCAAATTCGGATCTGAAAACAAGGCAAAACGTAATTTCTGGAAAAATATCAGATCTCGCGAGTTTTGGATCAATATCTTCTATATATATAGCATACTTACCAACTCCCGGGAGAGGGGGCGGGACGAGGCCAATCGCGTCATCCCCCCCCCCCCCCCGCGAAAACGTAATTTGCGCCGCGGGGGCGGGGCCAAAATGACGCGATTGGCCTCGTCCCGCCCCCTCCCGCCCTCCAAAATGGCGTGATTCACAGAGAATCGCGTCAAATGACGCGATTCTCGGTGAGATTGGGATGCGGGAGAAATGCCAGCTTGCCCGGGAGACTGACCCGAATTTCGGGAGTCTCCCGGACTTTCCGGGAGAGTTGGCATGTATTATATATAGCCCTCCCCCCTGTTCTCGGCTGCCATTTTAGAAGTGATAGCATGTGGGGGAGACGTTTGCTGCAATTCTGTGCTCATAAAGTCACTTGTAGAGGATTGGACAGGGTGAAATAAGCAACTTATATTGTAATAGCTGTGATTTTACTGCACAAATCTTAACAGCTTATTATAATCCTTAACGGTTCATATTCTATTACCTTGCATAACCTCTTCTTATCCTCTTAACTTATCCTAAAATAAATAACACAAGCCTTTAATTATGGAAAATAAATAAAGTAGTTTATATTGTCAAAAATATATGGTGTGGAGGAAAACAAAAGGCAGCACGGCATGGTACAAAAAAATTGGATTTCCCAACACGGGTCAACTTCCCCTTTGTATATCAACAATGTGGGTAACAACTTCACCTGGGTGCACATATCTACCTTACCAGGATTCAAATATCCCGGGCACTGCAGAATCCATCCTTTGGCTGAAAGGAGTGCAACTGCAAGCCAAACCACAGGGGCGGTATTGCACAGGGACCATAGCCTACTCTTCGAAGGGAAACGGATTCAGAAAGTGCTCCCCCAATCATTGGCTGCCAACTGCACTACGTTTTCCGGGAACGGCTGGATACTAATGACCCGAGGCCCACCACCATAACTACACCTACACTCACCAAACTCCTATAAATGTCCCCTATAAACAAAACATATACTCATCATTCAGATAAATCCTATCCTCCCTATAGAGGAAAGGACACTGAAATCTATTTGAAGGGGTGCTCATTCCGCAGACCACCTAAAGAGTGTATGAATCTGGACACCACAGAATTCACCTTATTCTTAACCTCATCCCATATCCACCTCTCAGGAAAGGACTGCCAGACCCTCCTGTCCACTAAATCGAACCAGCAGAGAAGAAGGGCAGGCCAGGAGGCAAGAACCCAAGCCTGGTTGGAATGAATCAGCAAAATAGTCCCCTAAACCAAGGCCACCGCTGACCCCTCTAACTCCTGGAAATAAGAGGTGTCCCTAGCTGCTCAATGCAATGCAGCCCAGTGGACGTAGAAGTCAGTCAACACCAAGATCTGCAGTTGGGGTCCAGTGCGTTGAAAGGCAGAAAAGAAACCATCAAAAGTTAAGCAGGCATAAAGCTGCATGAATAAAAGGGGTAGCAGCAGGGACACTGGACAGAAAAAACCCAGGAAAAGGTAAATTGAAACAGACCGACCATGGGCAGTCAGTACAAAAATTGACCAAGAGCCGAAATGTCAAAAAAAATAACACACTCTCGTAGCACCAGCAGCGCCAGTGCAGCGGTGGCGGATAAAGGAGAACACAAATACCTGAAAAAAAGGGGGAGCAGAAGACACAAGTGAAGGTAAAACCATAAAACCTTGTGGTGCCATGTGCCAAACAGGTCCACATGTAGAGGAAAAGTAAGAAAATCCTTTTACGCCCTACCCAAAAAAGCAACAAGCAGCCGAAACCAAGTGTCAACGCAGCAGAAAAAGTAAAGACAAAGAGAGAAGTCCACATGCAATGCCTGTAATGATTAGATTTCCTTCTGCTTAACTCTTTAATGTATTGCACAAACTCGCCATCTACCATTCCGGATGTGACTGCTCCAATCCGTAAGGAATGGATGCTGAATTGAGATCCATTCAACCCAGTGCAACAAGCGTGCAGTTAAAAACCACAGAGAACTGGTACCTGGTGAGGGGGGTACCATCACCATGAACCAGCCACAAGACCACGTCCAGTGACCGGAGATCGCAATTTCCTGAACTTGTGCAACTGGGCAAATTGAAAAATGAACCCTGGGGGCTAACTTGACCCATTGTTCCCTACCCATCAACACCAATACCAGAGCCTTGGAACGCGACCCACTATTGCCAAGCCAACCAATATTTCTGCAGCGTTGTAGGGGCAAGGGACGACTCCGACAAACCTTCTATAGTGGCTTGACAATCTGTCACATATAAGCGGGACAAAAGGAACCCATGAGGGATGCACCAGATGCCAAAGTTCTAAACCTATCCCAGTGTCCCCGCGACAAAGCATCAGCCAGACCGTTCTCAACACCAGGAACATGTCAGGCCCACAAGCCAATATCAAAGTTAAGCAGTGAAAAACCAGCTGCCGCAGCAGCAGGCTGATCTCCGGAGGGGATGTGGCGTGCTGCCGATTGACAGCTTACACATCACCCAGTTTATCACATAAGAAAATTATCTGCTTCCCCGTGAACCTGACACTCTACAACTCAGCAGCAATGATTATGGGGTAAATCGCCAATAGGACCAAGCTAGCCGTAAAGCCGAAGCACACCCAGGCCATGGCATGGCGCACCAATCTCTGGCAAAATAGGCACCAAAACTCACTGCCTCTGCCGTGTCTGTAAAGACTTCTAAATCCAGGCTAGACACAGGTGGTGTAGACCACAAAAGCAAAAACACTTCCTAAACCACCAAATCCTCCTGGATTAGGACAAAGGGATGCGACAGTGGAACAAAGTAAAATCCGCCGTCGCTCGCTCCAACTTGCAGCAGAACACCCTACCCATGGGTATGACCCGGCAAAGGAAATGTAACGTCACCTGTGGGGAGCCTAACAGTTCAGCTATAAACGCATGCAATTTACCAACTTTATCCAACGGGAGCTGGCAAAGGCCCAAGACTGTATCAATCTCAATGCCTATATACGAAATCGGATTGTGGGACCCTCCACTTTATCATGAGCCACCAGGATGCCTAGAGAATAAAAAAGTGTAGAAAACAATGTCTCGGCGCAGGCCAGGGTTAGGCCTGGCCCAACCACCAGGAAATCATCCAGATAATGGGCAATGCTAGCCCAAGCTCGGCCTTTCACAATGCCAGGGCGGACTGGTTTCTATTACCGCCCCCTCTAGTTGGCCTGTCGCATTACTTGACAGCATGGCTGCCCCCCGCAGTGCATGCATGCAAGAACTTACATGTCGCCAGTTGCAAGCAACAGGAATTATTAAAGGACTAGCAACAGGCCTCCTTTAGGAAAGGGCGTGCAGGGCCACTGCCGGGGGACCAACCCCCAACTGTCTTGTTAGATCTTCAGCCAGATCTCCATATCCTAGAACCCGAACATAAAGCTCAAGTGAGCATAGTACTTGGCCCGGAACACCTAGTTGTAGGTGCCCCACTATCACAAACTTACCTGCTCCACATGTGTAAGCTCAGCACTTCCTGGTTCGAGTGTTCACATGATCATGGCTGGGAGGCGGCTTCTTCATCTGCACAGTATATAAAGCTTACTCTCTCTCTGCAGCACCACACCAGACTGACTACCTGTCATGCTGAAGAAGCTGAGCTTTCCTGTGTTTACCCCTTGGATTGCTTCTATTAAGTCCTCGTGTACCAGTCCTTGCTTGTTTTTGAGCACTCTCTCTCAGGAATTGGTCTCCCAGGAACTTCCCTCATCTCTCGATGAATGTATTTCCTTGTGTAACATGGTTGACCTCCATTTTAAAGAACGAACACTTGACAAAGTTCAGCCTCATCGTTCCAACTTTCGCTTTGCTCCCAACTTCCCAACTCCCATCGCTCTTATGAGGAATCCATGCAGTTAGGTCAGTTCCGTCTCTGATTGGATCACTTATAAATAACTTATTATATAAATATATTTAAATAATTATTGCAGTGCAACAATTACGTCCTGCCAGGGTATCTGTGTAAATCTGTATAAAAAGCGGACTGTTTGACCATGTAAAATATTATTATATCATCTGTCCTTGTGAAAATCACTAGTACCTTAAACTAGTGTAACTGTCCTTATTAGGACACTTGAGCTAATAAACATCACTGCTTTAAGAGTGTAATTAGCTGCTGTAATTCCTGTGACCTACAGATTAGACCAATCTAATTCGTTATCCGGCTGTTCTGAGGTTGGAACTCTGCATTTAGTGCCAACGCTCTGCCCACTATCTGCAGCTCTGGCCATTGTGATAGTACAGAGGGAACCACCCACAGCAACCCTGATCTAATAGAAAAATGTGTACCAGCCCAGATGTCCAGCACTAGCAGCGAGAGTTACCCAGAAGGATTTGGTTCTAGGTGGTGTTGAAGGAGCCTGGTGGTGGCAGCAGGCCCCTCCTACTGCGTTTAGTAGGGTGCAAATTGGGATAAATAAAGGAGTGATGGCAAGGCAAGCCCAACCAGTCCACAGCAATATTGATAGGGTAGCATGGGAGGCCCATCCTGTCACAGTATTTTAAAAAAACAAACTTTTTCATGTGTGACTCTTTGTTCTGACAGCATTTTTGATGTGACCCTACAGGTCCCAGTCTACCCTGTAAAGCCAGGGCACGCTCGCACATGTAGTTCTACAAGTGCCAGCATGCTCTGGCAGCCGAGAGTTTGCTAGTTCTACCAGCGCCAGCAAACTGAAGTAGGGTATGGCTACCAGGACTTGCTGGGACCAGTAGTGTCAAATGAAAAAATTATTAACTCTAACATTTAAATATTTATTATCCCAATACCCACCGGGCATGGGTGTTGGTAAGAGCTCTAGTGCTTTCAGCATGGGACAGTCTTTTCCTATGAGAGGGGTCGCATAAATTATCTTGCAGACCTTATTCCCTTAGAGAATTCAGGCCTGTGCTTCACAGGCAGTGTGACATTATACCAGTAGGACCCCACGTTGCAGGTTTCCCTGTTATAGTGTCACTAGCCCAGTCTGTCTTCTGACTGTTGTATCTGCGGATGTTTCCTACACTCAGTAGAGTGCTGTACTTGGCCTATAATTACATGCCCCTTCCCTCCTCCATTCCAACTCTTCAGATGCAAAGAGGTCGCAAGTGAGGTATGCGCAAAAAGTTTATTTATTATATTTTCCTGCCCATGTGCAGTACGAAAAACATATTTTATGTTTAAGAATGGGCCATGTGTCCAAAGCTAAATGACCACCCATGTATCCCTAATCCCCCCGGGCCCCCGACTATTCCCCCTTGTTTACACAGCTGGGGTGACCAGCGATAACACTGCAGTATTACCAAAGGGAGTGTTGGGACAGGGGTCCTAAAACACTAATAAGATTTACAGTGAGCCTGATTGATCAAGGCATATATTCTGAGCGCAACCTATGTTCAGTATTATATGCACGAATTTAGGAGTTCTGTGCAACCGTATTCATCAAGGCATGGATCTCAAGATATGTGTAATTTTGAATTTGGGTGTAGATCTGCTCTGCTCTATTACACAAGATGATGTAGGATACGTACAATACCTATGTGGATTATGAATTCTCAAAAGAATGCACAGGAAAAAATTTAAATATTGAAATTAATGTTACCTGTTAATGATAAAAGCATTAATGATAAAACAGGTATATAAATAAGTGTTTTTTTGCATGAATTACATTAATAGTCCTGTAGCTAGAGCAACAGATATGGCAGAAAAACAAGTAGCTTTGCCGTGCCAAGCGCTTGATTCGGACGTGGCAGCGTGTGCTTGAATTTGACATGCCCCTTCTGTGAATTCACTACTACAAAACACCCCTTTCCCACCCAGTTTACTCCCCGAAATTGCACTTTACGCTGTGATGCAGTGGACACGGCTGCGTCCACGGCTGTATTTGCCGGTTCTGGGCATGCACAGAGGGATTTTTCATATGATGTGCTCAAAATCGGCAGATACGTGTCTTAATGAGTCAGGTTCAGTAAGTTTAAGAGTTGACGGCTGAATTAAGCAATATGGGAATTTAAATCTGAGGCTGTGTCACTTAACTAAAGTTATCTCTCTAAAGCTTAAAAGTTTAACTGGAAGATCCAGGATGTTGCCCTGGTTTTTGATGGAATTCTGCACCTGTTGTGATTGTCGTGATGTTTAATTTTGTGCTGGTTTTCTATTTTTGTCCGTCCTTGCCTGGTATAGCATTCGTATTGTGGAGGTCCTGGATGGTTTGTTGCCGGAAAATACAGTGCAGTCGGTGGTCAATGATTACGGTGGTGGACATGCTGAACATGTGTCCCTTCTAAGAGTCAGCTTTAGTCTCAGTGCAAGTACCGCCCCTCCTTTCAGCTCAGAGGGCTATAAACTGCATAGTGTAGATGTCTTTCTTTCATGCATCCAACCTTCTTCAGATGTTCATTTATTATTACTGTATTTGTAATGTAATCACCACACGAATACCAGATGTAAATTGGCAAAAGTTCACAATCTATTTTATTTAAATGGAATTAAACTAAATGATGGTGGCAAGAGCAGGGCAGTCAGCAATCTAAATGGAAAGCCAAACAATGGAAGGTCAGACCATTACCCACTGGTTCCAGGGTCAAATCCTTTACGAATGACCGGTGTTAAATTCTGCTAATGGAGAGACTACACCCCTCCTGGACTCTACAATGTCATGCCCACACAAAGCATGCCAAGGGGTTCTATACACAAAAGGACCAAGAGTTGTGATACTTCGAAAGGGGCAGTGACCTCTAACAATTACGGATGTATGCAGAAGACTTAACCCCGAATGGGTTCATTGACAGACACACACACACATGATTTTAAGCACGTTCACCTTATTGCCTCTCTTGTCATATTGCCTGTTATAATTTATCACTGGTAAGGTAGATAAGTGTGCCCGGGTGATGTTTGTTACCACCCATGTTGTTGATGTCCAAAGGGGAAGTTGACCTGCCTTGGGATATCCGGTTTGGGCCTTTGCCGTACTGCCTGCTCTTTTTTCTCCACCACCATATGGTTTGCCAAATAAACTCCTTAATTTGTCACAATTAAAGTCTTGTGTCATTTATTTAGATACGTTAAACAAGGTAAGGAGAGGTTTAAATTGAGGTGAGAGATATCAGCCGTTAAGCATTTTAATGTACAAAGAATGAAATATGCCTTAACAAAACTGTCCCCAGCCAAGTTATTACTAGAGATGTTCACTGACCCCCGTGTTCTGGTTTTGGTTTTGGTTTTTTCGTATTTATATATCGCCACTAATTCCGCAGCGCTTTACAGAGAACTCATTCACATCAGTCCCTACCCTATTGGAGCTTACAATCTAAATCCCATAACAAACACACAGACTGAGAGAGACTAAGAGCAATTTGATAGCTGCCAATTAACCTACAGTATATTGCGTGTTTTTGTTTTGATTTTGGATCCCGATTTTTTTCTAAAATCCCCAATTATTTTTTTTTTCTAAAATCACATATTTTTGCTTTTTTCCCCCCCTACATTATTATTAACCTCAATAACACTAATTTCCAGTCATTTAGAGTCAAATTTGACAACCTCACAGGTCACAATATTATTTTCATACACTTACGGACAAAGACTGCAGCGACCTGGCTGGATGCTAAGTGACAGAACAATGACTCAAACACACGGCAGTTCATAGCACATCTAGGACACATTGGCACACAGCAGTGGCAGTAAAGAAAAGTGGTGCAATTAGCAATGGTGCAATGCAGCTCTCCTCTTTGTGTGTAACCTATATAACACCGTACAATTTGACTGCAAATTCAGAAGACCAGGCCTGCCAGACCTATTATTTCTATTACAGCAATGACAATTAGCAATGGAGCTCTCCTGAATGTCACTGGAGACTGAAGAACACTGCTACCCCTCCTCTTTCTATTCTACATATGACGCTGCCCAACTGCTCTACAGACTGCCAAGAACTGTGCTACCACTTCTGTGTCAATCTGTGAAATGCTGCTGGATCGCCGTGGAAGGCGGTACTTATAGAATCCAAAACTCGCGAGATCCAACGACGTAACAATGACGTTTTGCCTTGTTTTCAATCCCGAGGGTGCGCAAAAGTACCCAAGCTGCTCGGCTCGGTACTTGGATCTGGTACTCGGGTGTGTTCGGTTCTCGGGAACCGAGCCTGTGCATCTATAGTTATTACATAATAAACATACAAAATCACTAGGACATTATAAAAACACAAAAACCATAAACTGACAGATAAGGAAGTAACAATACAAAGAAAAAATAAAGTGAAAACATAAAGAAACAGTCACACACTACATTATCCATGTGTTCACCAATTCTCTCCCACTCTGGTGTCTCTCTCGCCCCTGTACCTCTATTCCTGAATGGTTCTCCTGTACATTATATGTGGTTAGGACTGAGTGCATTTAATCATGCTGTTATATGTTTCCGGAGTCCTTAGTGACATCTAATAACATTATATCACAAATGGGTGAGGGCACTAGCATTTGTTATAATTATTGTACATAAATCATCTAACACTAATTAAACTAAAGTATTCTTGTCTTGTGCAGCACTTTTTATTTTTATCACAGACACAAAAATCGACAAAGAAAAACCCAATATATTTATTCTGATTTTCTCTTACAGTTTGAGTAGGAATGACCTGACAGACAGTTTCTGCTCCCAGCTGGCACCTGGTATAAGAAGTAACCAGTACCTGAGGACACTTAATCTGTCTTATAACAAGCTGGAAGGTCCTCACTTCTGTGACTTGGCGACAGCTCTGTCTAGTCCAACATGCCGGATAGAGGAATTACTGTGAGTATAACAGGTGGTAATTATTACTTTCCCGACAAGACTTACCCATACTTACCAACTTTACAATGTTGGTATCCGGGAGCCTGCGGGGGAGGTGGGCGTCATGGGGGGCGGGCCTCCAAAATCCGTGTCATTTTGGACCCGCCCCCACAACGTCATGACGCAAAATGCGTCATTTGACAGAGGGGGCGGGGCCAAACGCCGCGATTCACCAGGAATCGCGGCGTTTGTGACCTAATTCTGCCCACTTCACTAGGAAGTGGGCAGATCCGGGATTTTGCCACACTCGCCCGGGAGTCCGGGAGACTCTCTCAAAATGCGGGAGTCTCCCGGACATTCCGGGAGAGTTGGCAAGTATGGACTTACCCCGACATGCTAATTGCGAAGTCTCTCATTGCTGTCATACTGCAAAGACAGACTGTGAAAAACTGGCAAGAATTGCGAGAGAAGATCATTCTGGCACATAGATGTCACTTTGAAGCCCGACACTTACATTCCTGCTGTTAAGGTGGTAATACAAGGACCTGCCGGCTGTAGAATGTATTTTAGGAAAGCTTCAACATTCATTGTTGCTTTTCAGTTTTCAAGCAGTCTGTCTTTGCAGTATGTCATCAATGAGAGCCTTCACAATTAGCATGTCGGGGTAAGTCTTGTCGGTATTTTCTTATTCACATTCTCATACCCCACCCAGTATAACAGATCAGTACAGGAATGAGACATGTGGGAGATTGTATCAATGTATGAGAGGTGAGTTATCCGACATATGTGAGCACTATAACGAAGTTATTGTTACTCATTAATGCTGCATTATCTATGAGAGAACATGTCTATGTGGAGAAAGGATGAGCCAACAACATCTTATAGAGCCACTACACATGTATATTACACACAATCCTTATGTCCTATAACACTGACCCTTTATGATTACCGGCAGTTATAGTGCTTCTCTGGCTGTCACTTCCTTCGCGTGTGTGACTGCACAATGACATCTGACTGTGGTCACTCTTCTTCCTGGCTCCTACACTGGTATATGGCATTGGGAAAATATGCTAAAAACAATAGAGAGGACACAGTTTCTCTGTCATCCACTGGGGATCACTGGACCATGTGGTATAGGGCCTTCTTCAGGAAATGGGCACTTTAAATAACTCTAACAAATAAATGCTCCTCTTCTTATACCTCCCCATCCTGCCGGGAATTTAGTTTTTTAGCGTGACCCTTTAACCAATCCAGGATGCTTCATGCAGCCTGCACATAAATTAACCAGGAAGGCTTTAACACTTTTTTACATTGACTGTAATATTCTGTAACCTTGCATTTAACGCTACTTAACTTACAAAATTCACAGCAATCTGTGATATCCTAAATTACTTTAAACCTGTCTACTTTGTTCAGACATGTTCTAAGATACAGGAAGAAAACCGACACCGGACCAAAAGGTAACGACCTCCTGCTGTGTTGGTCACTCCACAGGAAAAGACTTAATGAGCATGATTAGTCTGCCTTCAGAAATTACAAAGCGAATTTGTTCCAACATTTCCCTATTGTATCAGAAGTCAATACATTTTCACACATCTCAATATAAAAAGTACATTTGCAATGATATACAGAGGTGCACTGCCCTCAAAATCAAAATAAATATCTACAATAAGTTATTTCTACGTGATCCAGCCACACCCAGCAGCTCGATTCACATCCACTGGTTGTAGGAGAAGGGATCAGTCTTTCCATCGATTTTTCTGAATCTTCTGCCAATTAAACTAAGTCTCTCAATGCAATGCCACGAGAAGAGCCAGTTTGGGCGATATGGCTAAATCGGTACAGGGTCTTGTAAACGTTTTCTTCTCCTTAATATTATAGAAATCTCCACATTGACTAGTTTGCAGAAAAATCAGTCCTGTCTTGGTCGAGTCCTGGAGTGTTGGATTCTGAATGCGGTAGCAGAGCAATCCGGAATAGAGGATCCCTTGTGTTTGATAAGGACTCTACAAGACGGCATGGGGTGGATGATTTAGTGCAGACAGTTCACTAGGTGTACTACACATCTAGGACAGTGGGTAGTCAGCAGAGTCTGGCAGAACGCTGTTTGAAAGAAAGTAAAACCAGTTGCCTTCCTTCCATATTCTCTACAATTAAAAAAAATTGCTCTGTGAGTCGCAGAACCACCCTGTACATAAGTTCAGGTTACATGCAGATTTCAGACCCATTATCACTTACCTATTTTACAAGGGAAATTCCACCTAGATATGTTGCCCATATAGCGTGATTGTGCAAGGCCACCTCTAATCTTATCCACGAATACCACAGCCCTTAAGAATGGTATGGACAGGAAGTTTGAGACCATTCTTAAAACTAGTTAGGTAGTGGCTGGTGCTTTACTGGAACCCATTTTAGCCTCAGATTGTGTCAACAAGGCTACAGAAAAGTGGCCACAGCAACTCTTTCAAGGCTTTCATTTTGGGTGGCATAGGCCTGGTCGGGACACATCAAGGAAGAATATTAATATCTGGGGACACTGCTCTGGATGCTGGTCAGATCGAGCCAGAAATTCAGCTTTGATGGTCTTAAATAGCCAAGTCATCTGGCACAAAACTTGGGAGACAGATGCAGAGTGAAAAGGACTCTGGAGTCTTTGCCTTTTAAAGTAATATCTATTTGCGGTTGACTTGGATAAGATTATTAGCCACCAGGTGGTGAAAGAATTTGATCCTACTGGTATATTTGCAAAGAGACTGGACTTTTATTTTCAGTCCTTTTTCATGTAGCGGTAAAGGCACAGGGGTCAGCAATCGCATTGACAGTTCTCGGCTCCTCGTGGAGGACAGCAGAGAGTTCCACAGGTGTGTTCCAATAAGATGCCATCAGTCAAGACCTCAGAATAACAGGCTGCATGATGGACATTCTGCCCACTCACAGAGGCAGATTTATATGGTCAGTGATTCAGTTACAGTTCAGATTCTTGGGTGAGGAGATACATTGATCTCCTACCTTCTTACTACCTGTCTCCTTGTAGACCAGCTTTAATTGCCATGCAGCTAGCCAAAAACAGAATATTGGCATGGACACAGACATAGGGGCTAATGCTGAGGCTTGGACGTATGCCAGTTTTCATAGTGTAAAATATGCAAATATGACCTATGTATGTCCAGAAAAGTGTCAGATTTGCATGAATCTGACACTTGCACCTGCTTGCAACTGGATTGTGGGTGCCTGAAGACAGGTTCAAATTTACACTGATGATGATGATGACTGCCAGCACTATCTAATCGCTTCTGATTGGTTGCTTACAGGTTCACTGCTGATGATGATAGGTGCATATATTAGATTATTTTGAGAGCGTATTTTAGTGCATTTTCATAGTCATTCAGGAGGTGAGTGGTACATGCTGTATTAAAGAGGCTTCTTTCTATATCATTCAAACCTAATAGCGAATGTATAATTCTCTATCAACAGACAAAAAAACCACACGCAATCTTTTGGTCAGTACGCTATCCAATTTAGAACCTTCACTTGCATTGGAATAATAAAGCTTTAATTGCAACATTCTGGCAAGCACTGCCTGGAAAGGATTAGAGTTAAACCCAATCTTGACCCCACCTCACTCTCTAATTACCGCCCCATTTCCCTTCTCCCATTTGCCTCCAAAATACTCGAGAGACTTGTCTGCAACCGTCTCTCCACCTACCTCTCTGAACACTCCCTCCTTGACCCTCTCCAATCAGGCTTCCGCCCCCTCCATTACACTGAAACTGCCCTGGCTCAAGTTACGAACGATCTCCTCTCGGCTAAAGCCATGGGCCACTACTCCCTCCTGATTCTCCTCGACCTCTCAGCGGCCTTTGACACCGTTGACCACCCCCTCCTGCTTCACACCCTTCAGTCCATTGGCCTCTCCGGTACCGTGCTCACCTGGTTCACCTCTTACCTTGCCGACCGTTCCTTCTCTGTTTCCACCTCTGATTCTCTCTCCCCTTCTTCCTCCCTTCCAGTCGGGGTCCCTCAGGGCTCTGTCCTTGGACCCTTACTTTTCTCACTATACACCTCTTCTCTGGGTGCACTCATCAGCTCCTTCGGCCTCAAATACCACCTTTATGCTGATGACACTCAACTCTACCTTTCCTCTCCTGATCTCTCTCCCTCCCTTCTTTCCAGGGTATCCGCATGCCTCTCTGCTATCTCCTCCTGGATGTCCTCTAGATTTCTTAAACTCAATCTTGCTAAAACTGAACTCATTGTCTTTCCTCCCTCTCGTACCTCCTTCCCCTCTGACCTCTCCATCACTGTTGACAACTCATCTATCTCCCCTGTTCCCCAACTCCGCTGCCTAGGTGTCATCCTCGACTCCTCTCTCTCCTTTGCCCCTCACATTCACTCTCTCGCCAAATCCTGCCGTTTCCAGCTTCGCAACATTGCCCGCATTCGGCCCTTCCTCTCCCAGGATGCCACCAAATCTCTCGTCCACTCTCTGATTATTTCCCGCTTGGACTACTGCAACCTTCTCCTTATCGGCCTCCCCCTCTCTCATCTCGCTCCCCTTAGATCTGTACTTAACGCCGCTTCTAGGCTTATTTTCCTCTCTCGCCGTTCCACCTCTGTATCCCCACTCTACCAAGCCCTTCACTGGCTCCCCTTCCCCTACAGAATCCTTTTCAAGCTCCTCACTCTGACTTACAAGGCCCTCGCCAACTCCACTGCTCCCTACATCTCTAACCTTATCTCTATTCACACTCCCTCCCGCTCACTGCGATCGTCCAACGATCGTCGCCTCTCTTCCCCTCTGATTACCTCCTCTCACGCACGTATCCAAGACTTCTTCCGCGCCGCTCCCCTCCATTGGAACAAGCTCCCCCGCTCCATCAGAACTTCCCCTAATCTGTCCTCTTTCAAACGAGCATTAAAAACCCACCTTTTCCTTAAAGCCTTCCAGTCTCATGCCTAAACTCCCACCGGTCGGCTACCTCTCTTTCTCATCCCTTCTTCCCTTCTCCCCCTTCCTCCCGTCTCTCCGTCTCATCCATGTGTCTGTCTGTCTTCCCCTCCCTTTAGATTGTTCGCTCCTTTGAGCAGGGCTCTCCTACCTTCTGTTTCCATCACTTTTAACTGCGCTCTCCAGCTACTCAGCTCACCTCCTCTCAGTCCCTCTGCCCTCTGTCTCCTCTCGCTTCTCTCCGCTCCCCTCAGTGACTCTCAACCTGTCATCCGTGCCCACCCTCTTGGGCCATAGTTACCTGCCTATACTCACTTTTCCCCTCCCTCCCTCTCTTTCATGCTGTGCCTGAGCCCCCAGAGTTATAGTGCTTACTGTTACTTGTACTGTGCTGTTTCACCTTGTACTGTGCCATTGTTTGTCCTTGTACGGCGCTACGGATACTTTGTGGTGCCCTATAAATAAAAATTAATAATAATAATAATAACTGGTCTCCCGGGAACTCTCTTGAAGAACTTATCTCCTTATGTAACAAGGTAAATCTCCTCTTTAAAGAACGGAGACTTGAGAAGACACAGCCTCACCGCTCCAATTTCCGTCTTGCTCCCAACTTCCAGAATCCCATTTCCGATGCAGCTAGGCCATTCCCATCGCTCCAGTGAGGAGAGAGAGAAGGTTCAAGAACAAACTCTGTCTGTACTGCGGTGACTCCAGTCACATTCTGGGTACTTGTCCTAAAAGACTGGGAAATGACAGAGTCTAACAGGCTCGGAAGAGATCTCGTTAGGCTCCTTTAGTTCTTCTCCTGCTTCCTCATCTAGTGATATCTTTGCCTTCGCAGTTCCCCTCATTCACGGTCCTAAAGTAATCATACTCAGATGCAGCGGGTAACTTTATGTCTGTTTCCACGGTTGCCCGTCTGGCTATTCCTACTATACCACTGGAACAGCCTCTCCACCTTACCGCCATCGATGGAGCTAGAATTCCTAATGGAGTCATTCGGGTTTGCACTGTTACTCTAAAAATGCAAAATGGATCCCTTCATAAAGAAGATCACTCTTTACTTGTCATTTCCAGGGCCATTAATCTGGTGGTATTAGGGTTTACGTGGCTTCGTCTGCATTCTCCTGTATTAAATTGATGCGATGCTCAGATTATCTAATGCCATTCTCACAAAGAATGGACCCTCTCCGTCTATCCAAGTCCAGCCTTACTCCAGAAATATAACTACCTTCCTAGTATCAGGCATTCTCCAATGTATTCTGCAAACAAAGAGCTACGACACTGCCTACACGTCGAGTTTGGGATTGTGTAATTGAACTTCTACCTGGCCATTCCCCACCTTGGGGTCGTGTGTACTCGCTTTACATCCCGGAAACTAATGCCATGGCAGAATACATTTAATAAAATCTGGAACACAGATTCATCCGAATGTCGTCCTCACTGGCTGGCACTGTTTTTTTCTTTGTTAAGAAAAAGGATGGTGGCCTGCGCCCATGCACCAACTATCGGGACTTGCTATTATGGTGAAGAATAGATATCCAATACCTTTAATCATTGAACTTTTCAAATGTGTAAAGGGTGCCACTATCTTTTCCGAATTGAACCTTCGGGGTGCGTATAATCTCATCCAAAAAAAGAAGGGAGACGAATGGAAAACGACCTTTAACACCAGAGATGGCCACTTCAAGTAATTTGTTATGCCGCTCGGCCTATGTAACGCTCCCTTAGTGTTCCAGAGTTTCACCAACAAAATGTTTTGAGACCTCCTTTATCAGTATGTAGTGGTGTACCTAGATGACATCCTCATCTTTTCACCGAATCTCCAGTCTCATTGGAGGCATGTGATAGAGATCCTTACTCGACTAAGAGTTAACCACTTGTTCTGAAAATTGAAAAAGTGTCTTTTAAACAGTCCCAATCCTTCTTGGGTTACATTATCTCTGGCATGGACCCCACCAAACTCAAAACTATTTCAGACTGACCTCAGCCTATGGGTTTTAAGGCTCAGGTTTTGCAAACTATTATCGCCAATTAATCTAGAGTTATTCTGGTCTGCTCGCATCTATTACCGCGCTAAACCAAGAACGTTGTATGCCAAGGAATGGCCTGAAGAGTCCGTGCAAGCCTTTAATTTCATCAAGAAGGCTTTTCTTCTGCTTCTGTCCTACTGCAACCCAACTGACAGCACCCCTTCTTTCGTGAACTGGGGCTGTCCTCTCTCAGCAAGACCCTTCTGGGAAACTACATCATTGTGGTTTAATCTCTCACAAACTCTACCTGTTGAGAAGAATTATAGCATAGATAAATGGTGATGATGAATAAATAAATGTTGATGATGATGAAGAATCAATTGTATTTACAATCTGTGCTGTATTCAATTCTCAGCAGGCAAGATGGTCCCTGTTTTCCTCCCACTTCAACCTCATTCTCACCTATCACCCTTGTTCAAAAAACAAGAAAGCAGACGCTCTCTCCTGTTCCTTCGACCCCTCTGACACACAACCCCCTGAATCGAATAACTTTATTTTGGACCCAAAACTAATCAAGAACTCTAAAAATTTCTTTGCATGTTTGTGACTGTCAATCAGAACAACTGGGTGGAATTACTCTCTTGGGCGGAGTTTGCCCACAACAGCCACTTCCATGAGGCCATCTCAAATTCTCTTTTCTTTGTTCTCTATGGCTGTCAACCCAAATGACCTACCCTACCCTAGATTCCATCTTCTGAAGTACCATCTGGGCTCAAGATAACAAGAGTTTAAACAAATCTTCTACATGATACAAGAAGTCGAGTGACAGGAGAAGATGTGCTGTGACAAAGTGTGGTTGTCCACCCGCAACCTTCATCTACGGGTACCAAGCATGAAGCTAGCCCCTAGGTTTATTGGTCCTTTTAAGATTTTAGAAATCATCAACCCTGTGGCTTTTAGGTTGCAGCTGCCTTCCTCTTTACAAGTTCCCAACTTATTCCATGCTTCCCCCTGAAACCTATTGTTTTCAATTGGTTCTCCCCTGCTAGTAATACTCCACCTCCTATTTTGGTCCAAAATCATCAAGAGAACGAGGTCAAACAAATTTTGGATTCTCTCATATCCAGAGGCACTTTGTAGTTGTTGATCGATTGGAACGGCTATGGCCCAGTGGAACGCTCCTGAGTTAAAGCCACCGATGTACACTCTCCCCAGCTACTTTAGACTTTCCACAAAAAGTTTCCTTACAAGCCTTTTAGATTGGGTGCAGGGCATGTGTCGGATAATTTAAATACAGGGGAGAATTCTTCAGACTCGGGGCAATCACAACTATTCTCCAGGGATCTGCGAGAGAGCTCTAAGCAAAAGATTGATGGGGTCTTTTTGTGGATTTGTTCACAATTTCTCAGGTAGAGAAGAAATAGTTTGCGCAGGACATGGTGAAGGAGCGAATTGGAGAGGAGGCTTTTAGGTCCTACACTAACTGGATGTCGGGCTTCATAGTTGTTGCGTCTGCATATCTGGAGATTAGGGCCAGTGATCACCAGGATGTGCTGAAGTATTTATACATGATACATGGCATGTTTGGCAACGGTGACGATATGAGTTGGAGGGCATACCACGAGGAGTTTAATAAGAAAATGAGTGGGGTGGCTAGCATTCCTTTTGGGTACAAAGACATTGAGATCTGGATGTAATGCAGCTAGCTACCAAGTTAGGGCATGCGGCAGCTTCATATAGAAAGTCTCCTGCTCAAGGCGAACCGGGCTCGTCCTTTCTCGGCAGAAACAAGCTTTTTTTCATTTAACAATTCCCAGTATTGCAGGGTGCATTGTGCAAATACAAACATGCTTGTTTGTGCTGAAGGGGGCGACACACTGCCAAGGAATACACCCGAGTGTCGGGCCCCTCTGCCACCAGTAGAAGGACACAGGAAGCTCCTGCTTAGTAAGGCCTCTTCCCCTATAGGGATTTAAGTTAATCATAGCGGGGTCTTTGCATATGGTGGCACGCTGATCTTTTTGCCCGTTTGTATTGTACCTGGACAATTTCCTTATGATTGGCCCTCGCGAATTCCTGCAATATTGCAAAGTTTTATTTGATACCCAAGCTCTGTTCCAGGTACTTTGCGTATCAATTGCGCATGATAAGACTGAATGCCCTTCTATTTGGCTGTCAGTCCTGGGAATCGAAATTGACACTGTAGTGGGGTGCTGCCGCCTCCCTATAGACAAGGTAGCGAAGTTGAGGGAGTTGATTATGTCAATTAGGAATTCGAATAGTATCCCTTTCTGCAGATCGAATCGGTGTTGCTTACCCCATTATCCCTATGGGCAAAGTTTTTTTGTCGCAAATTGCAGAGGGCGACATCTGGTGTGACTATAACACATCCGCGTATTTGGCTACACTGAATTAAGGGGTAATTAGAGAATAGAATTTTTTTTTGCACTGCCTCAAACATAACATTGGGTTGAGGGCTAAGCACATTCCGGGTATCGAGAACACTTTGGCTGACGCACTTTCCTGTTTTATCTTGGTGCAATTCAAGAAACTTGCTCCTCATGCTCACCGTAATGGTACCTCTTGTTCTTCTTATGTTTGGCAGATAATTGAGCCGACATAGTGGAGACATCGTTGGCCCCATCCACCCTGAAGACATACAGGGCATCTCGGCAAGACTAAGTTCAATTTTCAGCCAGCACTGCATGCTGGACTTTGTTTGGCATAAGCATAAGATAGGTGTTTTCAAGATGTTAATGTCATCCATGCTAGCTGGAATTTCTTTCACATATATAAATATATATGTACATTATACATATTGTAACAAAGGGAGGCATTTATCTGACAAGATGCAGAGAAAGCATACAAGCAGAGTAAAACATTTGTGCAGTAATGATAAAGACTTATGTGTAACAAACAATAGTTTAAGTTTGGTTAACTCACATGGTTTGAAAGCTCCTTCCTCTCAGCAAACAGACAGGGTGTGTCTGTTAGTACAAACAGAACCAATGATGGGAGTTTCCTCTTAAAGGGAAGGTGGGTGTGTCACCTGTCCATCAAGCTAAGGCTGGGGGAGGAGTATCATGTATAAAAGCTTGCTTGTATCATTTGTTCAGAGAAACCAACACTGGGGAAGCTGGCTGGTCCTTAGAGAGCTGGTCTATGTCTAGCTAGCGTGTAGGGTCTCCAGAATTGCTGTGAAATTGATATGGTGTCAAATACATTTTTCAATCCTGACAATAAAGCTGCATAAAAAGAAAAAGTTGTTCACGTGTGATTCAGCAGTAGCGGGCTCTTGCCACAATATATATATATATATATATATATATATATAAACACACAATATATATATATATATATATATATATATATACACACACACACACAGGAGACAGAGAGAGACAGAGTGGGACAAATTGTAGAGAAGACCCTGTCCGCAAGGGCTTACATTCTAAAGGGAGGGGTGGTGAGAGACAGTAGGCCAACTGGGAGATAAAGTTTAGATGGCAGACGAGTATTAAAGTAATTTTATTGTTTTCCAATAAGCATTGTCTAAGCGATTTCTTGTGTTTCCAAAGCACAAGCAATTTATTTAGCAGAAGCAAATGTTTTAGCAGTTCAATACATAATTATAATACAGTACAGCCGATACCAAAAATACATACATACCGCCGCACCCGCCTGTGCTAGCTGCGCTTCGCTGGTACCAGCTACAGTACTTCACTCCAGAAGACTGTGGTCAGAGATGACTGCAGTTGGTCCCAGGGAGCTTGTATGTATATATATATATATATATATATATATATATATACATATATATATATATATATATATACACTCAGTGTTACAGAGAAAACAATACAGATGATGTGGCTTGCTTCTATAGGTCCAGGCTTCAGGAGGGTCCAGTGTAAACAGGTCATAGGCCAGTTCAAACAACCCACCCTAAGGGTGAGGGTCAACATTCCAGATGATTCTCCCGCCAGAAACCATATTAAGCTAGTCTATTCACAATACACAGTCAGTAACATTTTAAACATTTATTCCCGAACATCGCTAGCTAGAGTATGCAATGTGCGATCCCTTCGACGAATGAACCGGACAACTGCAGATGAATAGGGGATTACAATGACACTAAACATGCGATCGCGCCGTGCCACGTGTTACGTGGAGTACTAATCGCAATCGAATGGTAAAACAATATTAACAAATATACTTTCGTTCATCCAATTATACGACTTCGACACGAGGAAGAAGAGGCGATGGATAGAATGGTTAGGAGGTGCTAGGAAAGGCAAGCTTGAAATGTGAGATTTTAGTGAGCGTTTTAAGGATTGAAGGTTGGAAGAGAGCCGAGTCAGACGGAGTAGGGAGTCCCAAAGATTAGGGGCAGCACGTCAGAAGTCTTGGGGGCGAACATGGGAGGTGGTAATGAAAAGTGAATTGAGGTGGAGGTCTGAGGCGGAGCGGAGTGGTCGGGTAGGTATGTACCTCGAGACAAGGTCAGAGATGTAAGTGTGAGAAGTGTTAATAAGGGCTTTGTAAGGGAGGGTAAGTTGCTTGAACTGAATTCTGAAACGGATAGGGAGCCAATGAAGGGATTTACATAGAGGAGAAGCGGAAGTGGTGCGGTGGGAGAGGAAGATGAGCCTAGCCGCAGTATTCTGTATGGATTAAGGTCAGATGTGCGAGAGCAAGGAAAATGGAAGTTGTAATAGTCGAGACGAGAAATGATAAGTGAATGGACCAGGATTTTGGTTGCTTCCTGAGAGAGGAAAGGACGGATTTTCGTAATGTTACAGAGGCAGAAGTGGCAGTATTTGGTGAGGCACTGGATATGAGGGGTAAAGCTGAGGGCTGAGTCAAGGGTGACTCCAAGGCAGCGGGCTTGGATGACAGGAGAAAAAGTGATGTTGTCAACCAAGAGAGAGATAATGGGAGAGATAGCAACATTGGCAGGAGGAAAGATAATGAGCTCAGATTTGGAGATGTTGAGTTTCAGGAAGCGCTGTGACATCCAGATAGTTACAGCAGAGAGACAGCTAGATACCTGGTTTAGGACAGCGGGAGAGAGGTCAGGGGAGGAAAAATAGATTTGCATGTCCTCAGCATAGAGGTGGTATTGGAGGCCAAATGTTTGAATGAGTTTACCGAAGGTGACCTGCGCAGGAACCAGAACAGAATATTTTGGGGAAACAATTTTAAGAAAGGTGGTGTAGAGAGAGAAGAGTTGAGGGCCAAAGACAGAGCCTCCAATGAGACTCCAATGGAAAGCGGAAGAGGGGGGGAATAAGAGACAGAAGCAGACACAAGACAGCGGCCAGAGAGGTAGAAGGCAAACCAGGAGAGCGCTGTTTTGCGAAGAGCTAGGGAGTGAAGGGTGGTGAGAAGAAGAGAATGATCAACTGTGTCAAAAGCAGCAGAGAGTTTGAGGAGTACGAGAAGGGAGAAGTGACCATTGGACTTAGCTGAGAGCAAGTCATTTGTTACTTTAGTGAGGGCAGTTTCAGTTGAGTGAAGGAGATGAAAGCCATACCGGAGAGGGAAGAGAGAAAGTGGGTCAGACGATTGAAGACAAGTCGTTCGAGAATTTTAGAATCAAAAGGAAGCAGAGATATGGGGCGATAGTTGGAGAGAGAGGATGGGTCAAGGGAAGGTTACTTGAGAATAGGAGAGATGAAAGCATGCTTAAAGGCCGAGGGGAAGATACCAGTGGAGAGAGAGAGATGTTAAAGAGGTGAGCAAGGTGACAACAGGCATTGGAAGAGAGGGAATGGAGGAACTTGGAGGGGACAGTATCGAGAGGACAGGTTGCAGAAGGAGAGAAGAGAGAGGATCTCGGGCACAGTAACAGGTAGGTAGGAGCCAACGGTGAGTGATAGAGAGAACAGGTGGGGGGAGGCAAGTCTGTCGAGAACAGATATCATTGTGTATAGAGTAAATTTTGTCTTTGAAGTAGGTGGTAAACTCAAGAGCAGTGATGGACAGGGGGAGGAAGAGGTTGGGAGGGTACAGTAGAGAATTAATGGTAGCAAAGAGGCGTCAGGGTTTATTGGACAGGGAGTAGATGATGGATGTGAAATAGGTTTGTTAGGCAAGAGAGAGGGCAGAATAATAGGAGGAAAGAATAAATTTATAGTGGGTGAAGTCAGCAATGGAGCGGGATTTCCTCCATTGGCGTTCAGAGGAATGGGAGCACTTTTGGAGGAGACGAGTAAGAGGGGAGTGCCAGGGTTGGGTTTTAGATTGGCAGGGATGCAGAGGGGTGGCAGAGGCTGCAGTATCAAGGGCAACAGAGATTGTGGTGTTGTTAAGAGAGACAACAGCATTGAGACATGATAGGGAAGAAATGGGAGCAAGTAAGGGTACGAGAGAGGACGCAAAGATGATGGGGTCAATGCTGTTGATGGGACGCAGCGTGTGAGAGGTGGGGCAAGGGGTAAAGAGAGGGTAAAGGAAATGAGATTGTGGTCAGAGAGGGGGAAGACAGAATTGGAGAAGTTGGAGATGTCACAGATAGGAGAACACTAGGTCCACGGAGTGACCATCACCTGTGTGGGAGAAGTTGTCTATTGGTAGAGGACATGGGAGGAAGTGATATTGAGGAATTTAGAGGCAGCAGTAATAATAGGAGAGTCGGTAGGGATGTTAAAATCCCCAATAATAATAGTGGGAAGATCAGAAGAGAGGAAATGGAAAAGCCAGGCGCAAAGTTATCAAGAAATTGAGAGGATGGGTCAGGGGGACGATAGATGACCGCAACACTATGGTGGAGAGAGGAGAGGAGGTGGATGGAGTGAACTTCAAAGGAAGATAAGGAGAGGGAGTGTTCAGGGGGGAATAATGCTGAAGATCTAGCCAGGAGACAGTAGGACACCTACACCACCTCCTTGGCGGACATCAAGTGGATTGGTAGGAGGAGGATCTGCTGACCCGGTTTCAAGGATTTTGTGCTTTATATGATAACCAGGAAACAGGCTCCAGATTTTTTAGCGATTCATTTATTGGACTCATTTTACATATCATAGCTGATTTGCAGCTCATAGCCGATAACTGTCTGGCGCTTAAGATCTGCTGGTCTAAAATCATCCCTAGATTAGATTGCAGGGGTGTCCATAGTGGACTGGTAATGGACAACAGTGTAATCGGTCTGTCTCTAATTTCATGGGGAGCTCAGACGTACGATAATCCAACACCCTTTAATTAAATTCTGCCACCCTCATCTTTATAGACCCGATGCATCTTATGGACAAAGGTCTTAATTCAGGTATTACGTTATTATCTTTATTATAAGGGATAGAAGGTGAATGTGCAGAGGGAGAATATCAGCCATTTGGTGTTTAATTAAATTTTCAGATTTAAACTTTAGACAAGTAAAATTAAATCCTTGAGATTTGGCATGGGTAAAGCTTTTACACTGGACATGACACGTTTGTTGAAATTAAGTTTCTACCTTTTTCGGGTCTGAGAGATGTAAGTGTGAACATTTACCACTGGGGTCTCTGGGGCTGATGCTGAGTTAGGCGCAAAATTTACATAAATTGCAATTAAATACAGTAAACACTTACTGTAAAATTTACAGTAAGTGTTTAGGAAGAAATATGTATTTACAGTGTAAATACATATTTCTTCCTATACGCATAGCCAAATACATCTCTAGAGCTGTACAGATGCGCATTGGCAGAACACGTGTCTGGCATCCGTCAAGACATCATCAGTGTGTATTTGCATCTGTCCTCTAGCAAGTGGAAAAGATACGCCTTCTATCAGTCATATATATGCGCTTCTGCAGGTCTGCATGAGCCGCATTTGCATAAACATGACCTTACTGTACTTGGCCTATGTCAGACTGCCCTTCTCTCCAGCCACATCT
Source organism: Mixophyes australis (assembly GCA_036250195.1). Classification (NCBI taxonomy): domain Eukaryota; kingdom Metazoa; phylum Chordata; class Amphibia; order Anura; family Limnodynastidae; genus Mixophyes; species Mixophyes australis. The sequence continues at coordinate 3,196,246 of JAVHZZ010000001.1, read as the reverse complement.
GCATAAATCTGAATAATACGCATCTGTTCTCATTGTGGCCATGTGCAGTGTGAATTTGCACAATTTATGCTACAAAAACTGGTATAAGTTCAGCTCTTTGTGATCAGCGGGCGCTGTGTAATCTATCAGCTTGTGCTGCCAGATGTAATATGTGATGCCAGCAATAAAGTACTGATCTCATATTTCATGTCCATGTGGGGACAACCCCCCATGTATCCCTAATCCCCCCGCCCCCGACCCTCGACTATTCCCCGTGTTTACACAGCTGGGTTGACCAGTAATAACGCTGCCTTATTTCCTATGGAAGTGCTGGGACAGAGATACAAGAACTCTGATTAGATTTATATACGGTAAGTTATGTACAAAGAATGAAATGTGCTTTAAAAAATAAAGAAGTCTCTTTAAGACAAAGCTCATTTAAAATAAAAGACAACAGCTGTACAGAAATAATCACAGGGAAATCATTAAAACTCAAAAACCCCACACCAACAGATAAGGAAGTAACAATGCAAAGAATAAATAAAGTGAAAACATAAAGAAACAATCACACACTACATTATCCATGTGTTCACCAATTCTCTCCCACTCTGGTGTCTCTCTCGCCCCTGTACCTCTATTCCTGAATGGTTCTCGGGTACATTATATGTGGTTAGGACTGATTGCATTGTATCTACATTTATTCATGCTGTCATATGGTACCTGTCTCCTTGTGGCATCTAATATCATTATATCACACAGGGGTGAGGGCACAAGCATTTGTTATAAATGCCTATTATGCATTAATCTTCTAAAATGAATCCAGCTAAAGTATTGTTGTCTTGTGCAGCACTTTTTCTTTTTCTAATAGAGATGATCAGCGACAAAGAAAAAAACCCTATGTATTTATTCTGATTTTCTCTTACAGATTGAGTAACAATGATCTGACAGACAGTTCCTGCTCCCAGCTGGCACCTGGTATAAGAAGTAACCAGTACTTGAGGACACTTGATCTGTCTGATAACAAGCTGGAAGGTCCTCACTTCTGTGACTTGGCGGCAGCTCTGTCCAGTCCAACATGCCGGATAGAGGAATTACTGTGAGTATAACAGATCTGTACAGGATGAGACATGTGGGAGATCAATGTATGAGATACACAAAGAGTACTGGTGAGGTGTCTAACATTTGATCAGGGCTGCCATAAGAAATTGTGGGGCTGTTAGGCTGATGGTCTGATCACCAACTCACAGAAGAAGATGGCGGAGGTCTTCACCTATAGCAGCCGTCTTTCTCTTAGAGCTTTATATGCTCACCGGTACTCAGATGCCTCCAGGGCTTAACTCCAGGCGTAGTGTGAGTTGGTAATACAGGCCCGTAGCGGCAGGCCAGGAGGCTGAGATAGAAAGCAGCGGAAAGTCAGACGGTAGCCAAGGTCAAGGGTCACAAGCAAGCAGAATAGTCAGTAAACACGCCAAAGGTCAGGGTCACAGGCAAAGTAGCGCAGCCCAAGGTACAAGCCAAAGGGTCAGGGTCACGGGCAAACAGGCAGATTCCAATGTGCAGGCAGAAGGTCACAACAAGAATTCCAACAAACAGACAGGAGCAGGTCAGCAAACTGGGTCAGTAAGCGCTATAACCGGCAGTGAGGCTAAGCCCTCCCTGCCTTAAATACTTTGATGTGCCAATCAGAATAGAGGAGAACAGGGCTGACAATTAGCCTCAGGAGGCTGCTAATTAATTACAAGCTTAGTACTGGCATAGATAATAACATAAACCAGGAACATGTATACATATATAAATTAACCAGTTTAAATCATAGGAGAGCTCCCCCTGGTGTTGGAGGATGTCCCTACACCCTCCTACTCTAAGCCACAAAGATAGGCCTAAGGAAGAATAACAGTGCATTTAAACTAATGCACGCGCCCGGCTGCTAGATCATGCCAGGATGCGGCATACCGCCGCGGCTCGTGACAGGGGCCCAGTACAAATGAAACAGACAGGGCCCCCATCCTACTCCTCTACCAACATCTGCCTCCAACTGTCTCAGGTAGAGGTTGAAGACTGGGCAGCACGGTGGCGAAGTGGTAGCACTTCTGCCTCACAGCACTGGGGTCATGAGTTCAATTCCCGACCATGGCCTTATCTGTGTGGAGTTTGTATGTTCTCCCTGTGTTTGCGTGGGTTTCCTCCGGGTGCTCCGGTTTCCTCCCACACTCCAAAAACATACTAGTAGGTTAATTGGCTGCTATCAAAAATTGACCCTAGTCTCTACCTGTCTGTCTGTCTGTCTGTGTGAGTGTGTGTCTATATTAGGGAATTTAGACTGTAAGCTCCAATGGGGCAGGGACAGATGTGAATGAGCGCTGCGGAATCAGTGGCGCTATATAAATAAATGATGATGATGATGAAGACTGTCCTGCTCTCACCTACTTGTTCTTCCAGCTTTCACTATCTGCTGTTGCTCATGTCTTAAGCTCAGTTCCTGCCTGTCTGGATCCTGGAATGTTGGAGCTCTATTTGTGAAAGACAGAAAGCCCCAACCAACCCCGGCATTAAATCAGTAGCAACCACGTTTATTAACTTTTAGCAACCAACATTAAATGAATAAATATTCTCTCTGACCACAACTTCCTTTCCTTTAGCCTCACCTTACCTCATGTCCCCCCCTGCACCCAAATCCACATGCACACAACGACTACTAAGTACTCTTAGCCCAATCCACTTTTCATTTTTACTAAAACAACTAATTTCTCCAATGACTGCATTTTCCTGTCCTAATCAGGCTGCCTCTTTCTACAACAAACTCTGCAGAGTGCCATTGGAGGAAATCTTGTTCCTTTTCTCCAATATAAATTCATCCTTCCACCTTACAGCGCTGCCCTTTCAATTGCCAAACAAACATTCTTCAAATCTTTAATATCCACCCAGTCTTCTAACCCACGTCACCTCTTTGCCACCTTCAAATTACTTCTCTGTCCACCTGCAACTCCTCCCCCTTTGTCCCTCACAGCCCATGAAAATTGCAACCATTCACGATATTTCCTTATGCCAAATTCCACACACTTCACTCACTCTACCTATCTTTACCTATATTCTGCAATCCACCCTTAATTAATTCTCTTCAGAAACTTAAGACGAAGACTCTACACTCACCTCATCATCTCACCCTACAAGCTATCTCCTCATCCCCATTCCTTCCAAACTTCTCCGCACCCTCTCCTCCACTGCATGCCCACTTCTATCTCACCTCTTCAACCTGTCTCTCTCTACCAGCACATTTCCATCCTCCTTTAAACATGCGCTCATCTCACCAATTCTAATTAAACCATCTCTTGATCCAGTCTCTCTCTCCAACTACCGCCCTATTTCTCTCCTCTTCTTTGCCTCCAAACTACTTAAGCGATTAATGTCCAAACACCTGACTCACTTTCTCTCCTTTCATTCCATTCTCGACTCTATGCATTCAGGCATCCACCCCCAACATTCCACTGAAACTGCTCTCACAAAAGTGACCAATGATCTACTTACTTCAAAATCTAAGGGTCATTTCTCCATACTCTCCTGGACCTCTCTGCAGCTTTTAACACTGTTGATCATCCTTATTTCCTACACACTCTTCACTTCATTGGTCTTCAGAACACAGGTCTGTCCTGGTTTACTTCCTACCTATTGAACCGCTCCTTTAGTGTTTCTACATCTGGCACATCCTCTCCTCCACTCCCACAAAGCTCTGTTCTTGGCCCTTTACTTATTTCATTGTACACCTCTTCTCTTGGGGCACTAATAAGCTCATTCAGCCTCCAATACCACCATTATGCTGATGATACCCAAATCTATATCTCTTCACCTGACCTCTTTCCTTCTGTACTATCTCATGTAACCAATTGTCTTTCTGCTATCTCCACATGGATGTCCCAATGCTACCAAAAGCTCAACATGTCCAAAACATAGCTTATTATCTTCCCTCCTGCCAGAGTCACCACCTGCCCTCAAAACTCTATCACTGTCAATAACACCACGATTTCCTGAGTCTCCCAAGCCTGCTGCCTTGCTGTCCAACTTGACTCCGCCCTCTGATTTATTCCTCATATCCATACTCTCTTCCACCTTAAAAACATTAGCAGAATATGCCCTTTTCTTACTCCACATGCTACCAGAACTCTTATCCATTCTCTCATCATCTCCCGTCTTGACTATTGCAACCTCCTGTTATCTGGCATTCCTGACACCCATATATCCACACTTCAATCCATCCTAAATGCTGCTGCAACACTGATCTTCCTCTCTCACTGCTCCACATCTGTTGAACTACTTTGCAAAACCCTACACTAGTTCTGTGTCCTCCAGAATCCAATTCAAATTACTCACCCTCACCTGCAAAGCCCTCAAAAACACCAAAATTTCATACATCTCAAATCTCATATCAAAATACTCTCCCTCCCGTATTCTTAGATCTACCTCTACATACGCATTGTCTCATCTTTGGTAACCACTTCTCAATTGCGCCTACATGACTTCTCCTGTGCTGCTCCCCACTTAAGAAATTCTCTACCATGCCAAATCAGTTTTTCCCACAGCCTTCAAATCTTTAGACGCTCTTTGAAAACTCATCTCTTTTTTAGAGGTGACCTTATCCTCAATAATACTATTCACACTAATGCACCCCCCCGACTGTCCCAATCTTCACTCTGAGCCACATTTGCTCCTTTTGTTTCTTCTACTTAGAAGACTCAGCTGAGTCTTCTAAGTCTTCTAAGTAGAAGTTTGTTTCAGCTAAGTCTTCTACTTAGAATGTAAGCTCTATAATGAGCAGGGTCCTCCATACCCTTTATTTTCATGTCTGCATTTATTTTGTCTACATTGTATGTTCCTGTTTTATGTATGTCCCTGTTTTATGTATGTACGGTTTGCCCTACTGTACGGCTCTGCAGAGCACTGTGGCGCCTTAAAAATCTATGATAATAATAATAATAATAGTAATAATCAACCTTTACAAACTTTTGCAGACTTATAAGACAGTGGCCTATGAGGATTAGGGACCTTTATACAATTTTACAGTCTTATATAAGTCATACCATTCAGCATAGAATTGTTCAGGATTCAGGATGTTCTGATGTGTAAACCTCAGGGGTTCCAATTATTATCCACCAATGTATTTATCCAGATTTTGCTGTTCACAGTTCAATCCAGTCCAATTTTCAATTAAGTAACACACAGTCAGTTTACTTCCATACACTGGTGGTGTTTGTGGAGTCCTTCCATGCTCCTGGATCTTTATTCACCTTGCAAGAAAATGTATAGTGGTCAAAAACAGTGTCCTTACAATCCTAGTAGGTTAGTAGCATTAAGAGTCAATTCTCTTGCTGCTTCTAACAAGATTGTACAGTTCGGAGTTTAATCCACAGTATGTGCTCCAAAGTGGAATGCACCCGACTTCCTGGTTCACAGGATCTTCCAGAGTCTGCATGTATCTGATTCAATATCCAACAACAGCATAAATAAAGGTGGCTGGTCCCACCAGGAATCATACAGGACAAAGGGCAGGGGGCGAGGTTCCAGACAACATATCCCATCTGTACAACACAGACATTTTTATAATTAACTGGAGGTCCCCCTGGTGGGTCCGGGCCTATTACAACTGTACCCCCTGGGAGGGAGAAAGGATGATGTAACAAAATCTTAGAGCCTGTGAGGAACCACACATCATTGTCGGCTCTTGGAAATCGCCTAAGAAAGATTGTTGCAACCAAAATGCAGTTTATTTTGCTATTGACAGTACAGATGTGCAGGTATACGGTCACCAAATAGATGTTAATCTTTGCAGAGACTAAGAACACAGTAGATGGGTCTTTTGCTGAATCTCCAAGATTCCAGGTCGCTCGGTCTGATAGTTGCCCCTCTACCACAAGGTAGCCGGCACAACACCTTTATGCTTTTGGCAGCGACACCTAGCAACAAAGCTGCGGAGTCCTATCGATTTGCAGTCACAGCATACACATGGGACAGAAATGTAGTTCCTAGTCACCAAGCCAGAAACACATTTCAGTACTCCAAAACAGAAGACGTTGAACCCTGGGTGACACTCTGGCAGATCTCAGGGTAAAGGGAACCCCCCTAGTTTTTAGGAAAAGGCGATTTCAAGACAGTTGACGAAAGTATCTCCCACTTTTGAGGACTTTTACACTTTTTTGAGTTTGCTCATACAAAAATACAAGGGGACGTGGCCTACAGCCAAAGAGAGAAGACACATTCCCTGTGATCTCCTTACATAAACCTTCTAAATCATTTAACATCGGTGTCCCCCCTTCCGTTAACTGTATATCGTACCTCTTTCACTGTACCCTGCTGTCAGGGCAATCAGAAGCTGATCAGGAACTTGAAGATTTTCAATCAGTTGCTTGAGGAATCCTGAGGAACCAAGTTGGGGCCTGCATCACTTGACAGACATGTCCACCTACATCCTTTTCTATCATCTGCTATCCTCTATTGCCGAAGCCCTGGCACCTGGACCAAACAACCAGATACATAGGACTGTGTAACCTACTCCAGGTACACCTTGGTACTCTGGGGGCACACTAACTGGAATCCCTACCTCCCTGGACACCCTTCCAGCTCCCATTTGAGTCCTCTGCTGTGGTTCCTCGGATGCAGACCACTTGATCGGCTCCCTGCACGTTGCTGAATGTACCTGCGGCTCTGCCGACACCATCCACTACCAGTCTTTATCCAAATCAGTCTGAGGTTCCGGCACATATAGGATCTCAGTCGTGCTTAGCCTGCATTTAAAGTTTGTACCCTACCCAGATAGCTTGCCTTTCCAGTGGACCCCCTGTTTTTCTGCTCAGTGTAGACTATAGCTCCTCAACTGTGTGCATTGCAGGTCAGTAAAAGTTGTCACTACTTTTAGAACAGGTGTCTATCTCCCCCGTGACTCTATCCAGTATTCAGTGCGTGCCAAGATCATCTTATACCGCTGTGGGACATGTAACTCTGCTAACTCTGCTGAGGGGTCCCCTGTGAATCAGCCAAGAAATCTCTCACTCTTTGCAACCAGATAAACTAGAGGAATGGTCAAGAGAGTGGCAAATACAGTTTAATGCCAAAAAATGCAAAATCATGCACTTGGGTCTCAAAAACCCAAAGGCTAAATATAGTGTTAATGGCACTATAATGGAAACTACTGAGGAGGAAAGGGATCTAGAGAATTAAAGACAGGTAAGCAATGTAACAAAGTAATGAGAAAGGCAAGTCAGATGCTTGGTTGTACAGGGAGAGGAATAAGTAGCAGAAAGAAAAAAGTAATAATGCCACTGTATAGGTCATTGGTACGGCCTCCTCTTTACCCCAGTCCCTGTATCTTTTGCACAATATCAGTCTGTCCCTGATGTTTTTCCTAGAGAGAAGTGGCTTTTTTGATGACACCAGGCCATTCTCCAAATGTCTTCATCTCAATGTGCATGCAGATGCACTCACATCTGCCTGCTGCCATTCCTGAGCAAGCTCTGCACTGGTGGTGCCTCAATTCCGCAGCTGAATCAACTTTAGGTGACGGTCCTGGCACTTGCTGGATGTTCTTGACCGCCCTGTGGCCTTCTTCTCAACTATTGAACCTCCCTCCTTGAAGTTCTTGATGATCCGATAAATGGTTCATTTAGATGTAATATCATTTACGGTGAAGCCCTTTTTGTGCAAAGCAATGATGACTGCACATGTTTCCTTGCAGGTAACCATAGTTAACAGAGGAAGAACAATGATATCAAGCACCACAATCCTTTTAAAGCTTCCAGTCTGTTGTTCTAACTCAATCAGCATGACAGAGTGATCTCCAGCCTTGTCCTCTTCAACACTCACCTGTGTTAACAAGAGAATCACTGATCTGATGTCAGCTAGTCCTTTTGTGGCAGGGCTGAAATGTAGTGGAAATGTTGTTTTTGGGATAAAGTTCATTGTCATGGCAAAGAGGGACTTTGAATTAATTGCAATTTATCTGATCACTCTTCATGATATTCTGGAGTATATGCAAATTGCCATCATAAAGACTGAGGCAGCAGACTTTGTGAAAAATTATCTTTGAATCATTCTCAAAACATTTGTCCATGACTGTATTTGTTGATGAGATTTTTAGTTTTCACTAATTGCTGCTGCATACTTTAAGTTTTGTGACTATTTTGTAAATTAAAAGAGCTCTTCAATAGTCACCTAGCAATGTTTCCTCTCTCAATGTGTAGCTGCTCCTGTGCTGAACACCTCACCAAGTTACTCTCCAAGCCACTGGCTTTTTGAGATCCCGCTGGTCGGTCCTTCCCAAAAGCTACTTGTTCACTTTTCCTCTCCCTGTGGTCTGGACAATGTGCCCCCTAACACCTCAACTTCAGTGCCAATTACTCTGGTATATATCTACTACCGCCAACACAGGACTGACCGCCTATACACCTCACCCATCCTTTTTCATTCTATGACATTATTGGAGCGAAGGTCATTTACTACATCAGACGTGACTCAGCTAGAGTTTCCCCTAATACTTTAACACTATGTACATTGTCCCATGAACAAGTAATTTTGATTTTTCTTGCTTGACCAGAATCCAGCCAACCCTATACGTGTGTGGCCGGGTCCCGATACCATCCGCCCGACACGTGAGCGGCAGCATCTTGGAATTTAGCTCCGATGCCGGGAGGGTTAATACCTGGCACATGAGGGGTTAAATCACTGGCCCTAGGCGCTGCATGAATTGTATGTAAGTTTTAATGTTGAATTAAATTAAAAAAGTGTTTTGAACTGTGCGCTGCAGTGCTGGGAAGGCAGTGCCCAGCGCTGCAGCATATAAGGGGTTAAACCATGGCACTAGGCTCCGGTGAGTGTAAGTAAGGGGTTAAATTAATTTACTTTAATAAAAGTGTATTTCAAAGTTTGCGCTGAAGCGCTCGGTGTGTAGCACCCAGCGACACAGCATTGCAAAGGTTAAACAGCTAGTCGCCGGGGGATGTACAGCTGTTAATTTAAATAGATCAATGTAAAAATCTATGTGTATAGACGCTGCAGCGCCGGTAGAGAACTGGCGTGCAGCGCTGAACAGGTTACCTCCCGAGTGGAAATATGTGTTAAATGTATGAAATGTGTATTAAAGATGTATATGTGTAAATAAAGTAAAGAAATAAGGCACTTACCTGGTGCTGGGGCTGCAGGGGCAGCCCTGGACCCATAATCCCCTGGCAGCCAGCTTTCAGTGGCTACCGGAGGAACTTTCACAGGGGCCTCCTGAAATCAAATAGCTCCAGGTGGTGCAGCGCCTCCTGGGGGTCCCAGGAAGCTAAGTCACTAGCTGGATCTCAAAGAGCTTCAACTAGCGACAGGGCAGGGACTGCTGCCTCGGTATCTGGCTGCTCTCCCCTGGTACTATTTTGAGCCAGGGGGCAGAGCCAGACCCCGGAGAAAAGTCCCTGGAAGAATGTTTAGGCGGCAGATTTAAAAGATAAATCTCCTGGCCTAGACAGAGTGGCACAAGGAGAGGAGAGTGGGCTGAGCCTCCTTCTCCCTGGCAGCTGTGCACAGGGGGAAGTATACTCCCCCTGTCACTAGTTACAAAGGAAAGAGGTGTTAACCTCTCTGGGTTGATTCACGCTCAGACAGCATGAATCAGCCCAGATTGGTTAAAGGGACAGGAGGATGGATTACCTCCTGCTAAGACTAGTCTCCAAAACTGTATAAAAGGCCCTGTTTTGTATTGAAATGTATTATTGTTCCATCTGACCTTCTGACCACTGGTACCTTCAACCAGTGTGAACTGTCCTTGTCAGGACACTTGAGGTAAATAAACATCACTTGCTTCAAGACCTGCTTGACAACTTCTTTCCTGCTGTAATTTCCTGTAACCTACAGATTAGACCCAACTCTAACCCGTGCTCCGGCTGTTCTGAGGTTTGGACCCAGCTTCTAGTACCACCGCTCTGCCCGCTACCTAGCAGCTCTGGCCAGTGTGATAGGTCAGGGGGGAACCATCCACAGTAACCCTGATCTGAAGGCGAGTGTTCAGGGGTACCAGCCCAGGTATACCAGCAAGGGGGTACACTAGCAACGACAGTTACCCAGAAGGAACGTGGTTCTGGATGTCGTTAAGGAGTCCAGTGGTGGCAGCATTGTAAGCCCACCTACTGCGTTGAGAGGGTGCAAGTGGGATGAAGAAAGGGAATGGTGGCAAAGTAAGCCAAGCCGGTTCCCAGCAGCAACAGAGAGGGTGGCATAGGCGGTCTATCCTGTCACAAAGTGTTCTATAGTTTGACAACTAAGATCTTTCTATTTTCGCAATGGCTTCTAAGGGTAACAAACAGAGTACTCTTGATATGACCAGCTTCTCCACAAAAAAGCTCTCACAAATCTACAGCTACCGTGAGCCCAGGAGAGAGCTCCTAGCCCAGAACTCACTGAGGAGGAGGGTCGCCCAGGGGTGTGAAACCAAATAGCCACTTTAATCCAAGACATCAAAGCTACCTTTCAAACCGAGCTATGGCAAGTGGTGGAGGAGTTCCGCTCAGAACTTTCTGAACTGGGTAACAGGACAGCTACCCTAGAAACCAAAACAGAGCTCTCATTAACGTGCAACAAGATACAACTGCTGTGTTAGAAAAAAATTAAGATATGGAAAACAGGGCTAGATGGAATAATATTAGAATTAAAGACAATCCAGAACCAGTTGCTATATCTGTGCTTCCTGATTACCTTCATGGCCTCTTTCGCTCTATCTTTTCAGAAGCTACTAGCGAACACACGTTATTGGACAGGGCTCACCAAGCTTTCGGCTCCAGTCCTGCTACCGGATAACCTCCAAGAGATATAATTCTTAGACTGCATTACTTTCATGTCAATGAAGAATGAATGCAAACATCTTGGGCCACCACCTCCTTCAAGTATGAGAATACGGAAGTTCGACTGTTCAATGACCTTGCACTGGTCCCAATTCAAAACCATTACCAGGTCTCTCAGACTGCAGATCTTTGAATCCAAGCCTCCTTTTCCCATGGCCCCAGAAGAGGAAGCTCTGGTTCTTTAGATATTGGGAACTGGTGACAGTCCTACTTCTTCTCCCAGATTCGCTGTCTCCACTACGAGCGAGAGGAGGCGCTCTACTCTTCCAGATTGGAATAAAGGTTTTATTGTTTTCTATTTCAGAACAGTCTACTGATACTTGAAATATCTTTTCTGATGGGCACTAATTTCCACTTTGTGGTTTCAACCTTGTCTACAAATAACGTAGAGCCAAAAATAACATGAGAAACACATAGGGCCTGGGTCCTTATGGCTTCGACCTGTTGCACTCTTGTCTATTATGATGGATAAACTTTTTGCTACACTAGCCATTTGTTTATTTACTACATCTACACCTCCTACATTTAATAATGTTTGCATTTATTTGTTTCCCATGTTAACCTACTACTCTGCGTTTAGCCTCTAATGTTTTCAGTTTCCCCTATAAGTACCATCCCTCTATCGGTGTAAGACACGCCTATACTTAGATATTTTTTATTCGCCTCTAGTATCGATGCCTTTTATTTTTCAACTATATGTTTACTTTTGTCTCCTCTATTGCCCCTTCAGCCACTTGTCACATGTAGATTCCCCCCATTATCCCCCAAACCAGTAACTTTCCTCATCCCTTCACCCAATTTGGAGGGTTTTATTTTTACCTTTTTTTTTACCTCAAATGCTTTACATGTTTTTTTTATGTTATTTTGCTTTGGTTTCTTCTTCCTTGCTCCTTTTTTCACGTTTCCCAGATTCTTTTCTTCTGTCAGGCGACATACCCTCTCATCGATGGCAGATCACATACTCACATGTGGATGATGCATAAGTCTAAGGTTTCCACAACTTTTCTGGTAAACTTATTCAACATCCTCTTTTTTACATGCCTCTGAAATTTCTTTCTTTTATTGTCAAAAGACATAATTCTCCGAAGAAGAGCTATATCCTGTTGACTATACTCAACAGGGACACTATGACAGAGTGTGTGTGTGTGTGTGTGTGTGTGCGCGTGGGGGGGGGGGGGGGGGGTGATATGACTCTCCAGCAGGAAAGCAATATGTTTAAAAGTAAACATTTTACTTAGACTTTCTTCTCCTCAGCACCCACTAAACACAAAGGAGTTGCATTTTTTTATACAGAACAAAGTTTCCTTTATTTTTCATCACTCTTACTCTGACTCTGAAGGGAGATTCTTAATTGTGGTAAATTCCCTAGGGAATCTTAAAAATCCCATTGGCTCTAGCTATGCCCAAAACACTGGTCAGCTCTCCTATCTTTTCTTGCTGTGTAAACAAATTGACATCTGATCCTAGGGTGAGATTTCTGTATAATGTGCTTTACAAAGCCTTGTGCATAGTTTATTTATAACCTTGAAATCCAAATTTGTATGACCAGAGTTCAACACCAGTCAACTTTCTCAGACGAAACCCTCAGAGTCCTGACATCACTGTGAGGCCAACTCAATGTGTTACGAGTACTTATCCTTTTTAAAACTTCCCAAATTATCACCTGAAGCAATCAAATTTTTTAATTCCCCTATAACACCATAAGAAACCATATCTGTCATCCGCTCAATGAAATCTACCTCTGCTCCTGGTCCTGGTGGTTTCGCTGCTATTTGCTATTAAAATAAAGTTGCTTATACCCTTATCTCTAAACTTACAGAACTATTTAGCTCCATACAAGATGGAGGATCTTTTGGTTCAATCACTAGTACTGCGATAATCTCAGTGATTAATAAAGACGGCAAAGACCCGACAGCTTACAGGAGCTATAGCCAGATTTCTCTTCTAAATGTAGATCTAAACATTTTTGCCAAAATTCTGGCAAATAGGTTTAAACTATGGCTCCCTAAATTGGTTCATCCAGACCAAGTTGGATTTATCCCTGGGCGTTAAGTCCTAGAGCAATCGACCTAGTTCAACATATTAATGTTCCAAGGACTCCTGCTTTATTAATGGCTTTGGAGGCAGAAAAATCTTTGATCGCATTGGGTGGCCTTTCATGATGCGAGTTCTGGAGTCTTTTGACTTAGAGGGAGAATTCCTGACAAGTATTTCAGCTTTATACTGCAACCCGTCAGTGTCTGTTCTAGTTAATGGTGCTCTCTCCACTCCATTACATATTAGGAATGGTACCCGACTGTTAGGAACAGCAGGAAATTGCTGTTTTCATTCTGTCTGCTGCAGTGTTGTTTTTCAGTCTGGGTGTCTTCACTTGAACTCCTCTCACCTGCAACTCGATCTGACACCTACCCTGATTGGCTACTACTGCCTTAAATACCTGTCAGGTTCACTGAAACTTTGCCGGTTATAGTGTTCAAACGTTTGCTTCTCCGTGCTCCTTTTTCTGTGAATAGTCTGCCAGTATTCCTGATTGATACCCGTTGTGACCTCTGCCTGGATAGTGACCTTGCTTGTTTGCTTGTGACCCTGACCTCTGCCTGAACAACGACCTTGCTTGTTTGCTCATGGCCCTGAATTCTACCTGGATTCAGACTCTGCCTTTTCGTTATCCGCTCCATCAATCTCATGTGTGTCAGCAATGTTTCACAGTACAAATTTACTGCTCAAAGTTGCGCCGGCATTTTCTCTGACACTGTGCTGCTCTCTAGCTCCATCACACACAGGACACAGCTGGTACTACACCATCCTCTACTCTACATTAACAATCTGTTATACTGGTGGCGGTTGGTACTGTATCCTGTTGCAAACTCAGTATTCTTGTTTAATCTGGTCCAGGTACACCCTGCATCCTGGTTGTCATAGATCTCTCAGCTTGACATTCCACTGCCTAGCCCTCCATGGTGCCTACTTACCTGAGTTAAGTTACCACTACTCGAGATTAAGTCCTGGGAACAATCGAGTACTGGCGAACATATCTGGTGCTATGGGAAAGGGGTTTGCTATAAGTGAAGCTCTCGTCAACAAGAGGTTCTGGTAACTTAACACATAGGGTGATTTGTGACGCTGACAAGGTTGCCCCCTTTCTCCTCTTATCTTGTAATGGAACCCTTAGCCGCCAGAATTAGACAACATCCTGACCTACACGGCATTAACATTGACCGCTAAGACCACAAGGCCGCCTTGTAGAGGCTAACATATTACTCTCCATCTCTAAGCCCTAAACCACTCTTCCTCACATCTTTATTGAATTGCATCATTGGATCTCTATCTAATTTTAGGATTTATTTTTCAAAGTCAACTATTTACCCATCATTGCTACTATTAAAAAAGACCTAACCGCTTGGAACAATTTATTCATTTCTTGGATTGGCCACATCGTCTCCTTGAGCATACTACCTAGATTACTATATCTATTTCAGACACACGTATAAATATCCACACTCAGACTTTTGCCTACCTTCAGCATATGTTCACAAAGTTTATTTGGGCTGACAAAAAACAGAGAGATTTGTTTTATATTTTTAAGAAATATTCCCCACATTTGCTGAACTCCAGGACCCTTACGAACTCCCTACTACTGCTCTAACTCTCCCTTCCCTCTCTCTGACCACCACCTCCCCTCCTTCACTCTGTCCTCCTCCCCTGGTCCTCCTTTCCCTAAAACTATACTCACTAGGCGCAATCTTGACGATCTTGACCCGTCTTCATTCTCCTCCTCTCTTGTAACTCTCCTCTCCCCTCTTCCCACCCTAGCATGCCCTGACCAGGATATTTCTCTCTACAACCACTCTCTCACCACTGTCCTGGACACTGCTGCCCCCGCCTCTTCTGTCCCTGGCTACCTCTACCCTGGCTCTCTAAATTCACCCATTTCCTTCAGAAGTGCACTCGTTCCTCTGGTGGAAATCTCTCTCCCTAGCTGACTTTCTTCACTTCAAATTTATCCTCTCCTCCTCTTTGATACATTCAACTCTCTCCTCTCGCCCCCACCTATCCCGCTCTCCCTCTCTGCCACCAACTTTGCCTTCTTTTTCTTCTCCAAAGTTGAGGCTATCAGACTTGATATCTCCTCCTTGTTGATTCACTCTCCTGTTACCCCTGTTGCTCTGCCTTGCTCTAACAACCATCTCTGGTGCTCCTTTTGCCCTACTTCGGGTGAAAAAATGCACTCCCTCATTATTTCCTCAATCACCTCTACTTGCCACCTGGATCCCATCCCATCTCACCTCCTCTGCATCCTCTCCCCTACTGCCTGCTCCTACTTTGTTCACCTTTTCAATCTGTCACTGTCCACTGGCATTGTCTCCTCTTCTTTTAAACATGCCCTTATCTCTCCCATTCTCAAAAAACCCAATCTTGACCCCACCTCACTTGCTAAATATCGCCCCATCTCACTTCTCCCCTTTGCCTCTAAGCTTCTCGAGAGGATAGTCTGCAACCGCCTCACTAGGCACCTCTCGGACAACCCAATTTGGCTTCCGCCTCTTCCACTCCACTGAAACTGCCCTGACCAAAATTACTAATAACCTCATTTCGGCTAAATCTAAGGGCCACTTCTCCCTACTCATCTTCCGGTACCTCTCAGCAGCCTTTGACACTGTCAACCACCCCCTCTTGCTGCAGAGCCTTCATTCTCTTGGCCTCTCTGGCTCTCTCCTTGCTCGGTTCACCTCTTATCTCGCCAACCGCTCCTTCTCTGTATCCATTTCTGGTTCACCCCCCCCCCCTCTGCCTTCCCTGTAGGAGCTCCTCAGGATTCGGTTCTTGGACCTCTAATCTTTTCACTCTACACTACCTCCTTGGGTGATCTCATCGCCTCTTTTGGTCCAATATCACCTGTACGCTGATGACATTCAACTTTACATCTCTTTCCCCCTGCTCCTCTCTAGTGTATCTGACTGCCTTTCCGCCATTTCCTCTTGGATGTCTTCATGTTTTCTCAAAATTAACATCGCTAAAACTGAGCTCATTGTCTTCCCTCCTTCTAAATCTGCTTCCCATCTCGATTTCTCTATCACTGTTAACAAAAATACCATCTCATCTGTTCCACTTCTCCACTGCCTGGGTATCACCCATGACTCCTGCCTCTCCTTTACCCCCCACACTCAATCTCTAGCCCAATCCTGTTGCCTTTAACTCCGCAATATCGCCAGCATCCGGCCCCTCCTTTCTCAGGATGCCACTAAAACCAATATCCACGCACTCATTATTTCCCGTCTTGACTACTGTTACCTATTCCTAACCGGTCTCCTCCTCTCCCTCTGTGCTCCCCTCCGTTCTATACCTAATGCTGCTGTGAGACTCATCTTCCTCTCCCTTCGTTCTTCTTCTGCCTCCCCTCTCTGCCTCACCATTCACTGGCTTCCTTTCCCCTACAGAATCCTCTTCAAACTCCTCACCCTTACCTACAAGGCCCTCTCACTCCACTGCCCCTTACATCTCCAACCTCCTCTCTACCCACACCACATCCCATTCCTTGCGATCGGCGAATGACCGTCGTCTCTCCTCCACTCTGATCACCTCATCCTACTGCAGAGTCTATGATTTCTCCCGGGCTGCCCCCCCCCCCCCTCCACTGGAATGACCTCCCTCGCTCCATCCGACTCTCCCCTAATTTGTGCACCTCACTTAAAACCCACCTCTTCCTCAAAGCATACCAGCCATCCACCTAACCTGATCTCCATGCCTGTTCTCCTCTGTTTACCTCTATTCCCCTGACTTGCCTCTCACTTCTCTTGCTATTGTTCCTCTCTGGCTTCTGTTGTGCCTCCTGTCTGTCAGCCCTCTCTTTAGGATGTAAGGGCCCTCTTCCCTCCTGTCTCTACCTATTCTGCTCCATCTTCAATGTATATGCTATGTTTCAAGCTTTGAAGTTCTGGTACTTTTCGTTTATTGTTCTGTATGTTTTACCCTGTATGGTCCACTGTCTGTAATTTGTACGGCACTGTGGAAACCTTGTGGCGCCCTATAAGTAAAGATTAATAATAATGATAATAATAATAATAATTTTGTGGACCTGGCCGGAATTTTGCAATTTATGTAGTTACTACACAAACTGCCACTGACCTCCCTTTCCAGCCACAATATACATTACTCCCGCTCCCCTTCCCAGACCTTCTGAAACACCTTAATAAGCTTACCAGACACATTTTAAGTGCGGGCAATGTCTGATAGCCAGCTCTTGGATGTGCCAAAATCCACCTTCTATGTTAGCCCTTAAAAAAAGAATATGGTACATTTACAAAATGGAACATATGCCCACCATCTTAAGAAACTAAACTGTCTCCTTTCTTAAAATGATCTCTATGGAGCCAATTTAACAGTGTGTCTTCTCTTTACTCTTAATATTTATCCAAACATGATTGTAATTTACTTTGATTCTTTATTCCTCCATTGATGACTTGTTGTCCGAGGGGTCCACTCCCCCCTTCTACTCCCCTCTCCTTTTTTTTTTCTTCCTCTCCCTTTCTTAAAGTTAAACTTATCCATCAAATATTTTACTTGTTTTATGCCAAATTTGTTGCATTCTTTGGGGCATATTCAATTGTTCGGCTTGACCGCCGGAATATTCGAGCTCTAAAACTATTACCGTTAATACGGTAATCACTCCCTGAGCTGCGAGCTGAAATTCAGCGAGTAAATTACCGTATGAACGGTATTTACGCGCAATATTACCGTATTAACGGTAATAGTTTTAGAGCGCGAGTATTTCGGCGGTCAAGCCGAACAATTGAATATGCCCCATAGTCTTGCTGTTTGTTCATGTTTGGTATTTTCAAAACAGTGATTTATAAAACAACTGTGTATTTTTTGTATATAAAAACTTGTGTCCAACACTCTATGAGGCATTATTTGCATAAAAATAATAGATTAATCTATTTATAGCTAAGGCCATAAAAGGGTGAAAAATATAATTAATTTTATTTTGTAAACATTCTCAGACTGTATTTACCAGCTGCAGAATACAGCCAAAACCTCCTCAATGTAACCTTCTTAGACCCAGGGATTTATTTCACAGAGTAATAATATCCTCTAAAGCAACAAGAGGAAAATTAGGCAGAACCACATATAGAAACACTCTCAGCACAAAAGACATCACCACATTAGATAAGACTAAGAGAAGTGTCATCAATTCATTGGATGATCACTATTTCAGAGAGAAATCTAATATATAATAAGCACAAAGTTGTTTATGTACCAATTGCAGCAAAGATAATCTCTATACTGTGTAGAATAAAACATTTCCACACTATATTGGGGAGTAACTCCACCAGGACAAGGAAGGGACAGAGTTCCTGTAAGAAATTATCAGGAGCAGATTCCCTATGGAGCTATACATGAGAAACATTACAATGAATCCAGTGTTGAGATCATTCACTTCTGTCATAAGATTTCATCTGCTTCATATCTTATCAGTAGAATAAGACAATGTTCCTCAGATCTCTGGAGAAGTAATATTCTGCCATAATAATCAGACAATGACCTCAAATACCGATAGGTTTTTAATTCCTATGTAGATACTGAAGCAATATTAATTAGAGATGGTCACTGACCCCCGTGTTTTGGTTTTGTATTCGGTTTTGGATCTGGATTACCTTCGTGTTTTGGTTTTGGTTTTAGAGAAACCGCCCTTGCGTGTTTTGGTTTTGGTTTTGGTTTTGGTTGGTTTTGTTTTGCTATTTTCGCAAAAAATACCATTTTTTTGGTCTAAATTAACCTAATTTAGTGCTCCACCAGTTTCTTAGATAAGTGGGTTAATTCTAAAGCTAATAAATTATGAAAAAAACAGTTTAATCCCTGGTAGGCCGTCCTTAATTCGAACACTTGTCTGCAAATTATGCAGACAAACCTGGATGTCTACCTCCTCCATCTTTGATTATTGGCAATGTAGCCATCGTCTTTGGGTGTATATTACACCCTCCATTTGTAGTTGAATATTAAAAAAAGCAGCCTGCACAGACTGTGGAACTAGAAAGTAAAATTAAATGGACCACGGTAGTTTGGTGGCTATCTATGCCCCCCCCCCCCTGCCCTCCACTTGTAGTTGAATATAAAAAAGCAGCCTGCACAGACTGTGGAACTAGAAAGTAAAATTAAATGGACCACGGTAGTTTGGTGGCTATCTATGCCCCCCCCCCCGCCCTCCACTTGTAGTTGAATATAAAAAAAGCAGCCTGCACAGACTGTGGAACTAGAAATTCAAATATACAAAGAAATGGACAAAGGCAGTTTGGTATCTGTCTGCATCAGCCCCCCCCCCCCCCCCAATCACTTGTAGTAAAATAGAAAAAAAAACAGCCTGCATAGACCGTAGAACTAGAAATTCGAATATACAAAGAAATGGACAAAGGCAGTTTGGTATCTGTCTGCATCAGACCCCCCCCCCCCATCCACTTGTAGTAAAATAGAAAAAAAAACAGCCTGCATAGACCGTAGAACTAGAAATTCGAATATACAAAGAAATGGACAAAGGCAGTTTGGTATCTGTCTGCATCAGACCCCCCCCCCCCATCCACTTGCAGTAAAATAGAAAAAAAAGCAGCCTGCATAGACTGTAGAACTAGAAATTCGAATATACAAAGAAATGGACAAAGGCAGTTTGGTATCTGGTTTGGTATCTGTCTGCATCAGACCCCCCCCCCCATCCACTTGTAGTAAGATAGAAAAAAAAACAGCCTGCATAGACCGTAGAACTAGAAATTTGAATATACAAAGAAATGGACAAAGGCAGTTTGGTATCTGTCTGCATCAGATCCCCTCTCCACTAGGAGTAAAATAGAAAACTATTTAGCCGTTATATAATCTAGAATATAAATAGAAATTGAGGAAGGCAATTTGGTATCTGTCTGCATCATAATCATCAACATCCTCATTAGCGCCCTCGTCACCTCCACAAATCTCCCCCTCATCCTCTTCTATTTCCAAAGTGGCATCCTCAATTTGTGTATCAGCGGCTACACTCAGGCTGTTCAGGTACACATCAGCAGAACTGCTGAAAGGGCCCTTCTTTATGGGTACACTAACAGAATGCTCACGATTAGACATACCACTGTTGGATGGACTCTCCACAGGGATTGGTGTCATTTGTGAATCAGAGCAAACATTATCCTCTGATGCCTTACTGTTATCTTGCAGCTCGGCTTTGACGCGTAACAGTAGTTGTGCACCAATTGTAGGCTGGGTAACTTTTTGGGATCTGCCACTAATAGCCAAAGGTGAAGGCCTCATTCTCTCTTTGCCACTGCGTGTGTAGAATGGCATGCTTGCATTTTTTTTTTTTATCGGCACATAACTTTTGCTCAGTTACACTTCTTTTTCGCTTCAATACAGTACATTTTTGTTTGGTTTTTGTTTTTTGCACTAATTTGGAAACACTCTGTTGTTTGACATCACCTTGGCCAGATGATGTACTGGGAACACTAACATCAGGACTGGTGACAGAACCTGGTTGCTCATTCTGATCATATGTGGACTGCTTTGAATCCATTCTGAGCGCAAAGCACTGGGGAGTGCTAAAAATTATTTGGTAGATACTGCTGACAGATAGGACTTTTGACAGCCAGAAATATTTATGCACCATTATGGGGAACACCCCAAAAGCACTGAGGAGTGCTAAAAATTATTTGGTAGATACTGCTGACAGATAGGACTTTTGACAGCCAGAAATATTTATGCACAATTATGGGGGACACCCCAAAAGCACTGAGGAGTGCTAAAAATTAGTTGGTAGATACTGCTGACAGATATGACTTTTGACAGCCAGAAATATTTATGCACAATTATGGGGGACACCCCAAAAGCACTGAGGAGTGCTAAAAATTATTTGGTAGATACTGCTGACAGATATGACTTTTGACAGACAGAAATATTTATGCACAATTATGGGGGACACCCCAAAAGCACTGAGGAGTGCTAAAAATTATTTGGTAGATACTGCTGACAGATATGACTTTTGACAGCCAGAAATATTTATGCACAATTATGGGGGACACCCCAAAAGCACTGGGGAGTGCCAAATATTAACAAAAAATAATAAACCTCTATCCTCCTCTCCAGGGGCGGATTGGTCATAGGCCTTACCGGGAAATTTACCGGTAGGCCGGTGACCTGAGGCCGTCTGATCGTTCTTTTTTTTTTTTTTTCATTGAATTTTTTTTCCGCATCAAGGAAGGTGGCTGGTCCCCTTCGCCGGCACCAGCCAACTTCCTGCAAGTGGCCGCGGATCTGCGGTCCTTCCTCCATATGTGTGGACTATCACAGGAGGATTAGATATCACATGGGACGTGCACCATGTGACAGGTGCCGTCCCATGTGAGCAGAGAAGCGCTGCTGGAAGCTACTGAAAGGTATGTGTAGGCTATGTGGTTTTGTGTGTATGTTTGTGTGCGTGTTCGCAGCGGTGGGGGCCTGTTGTCTATGTGTGTGTGTGTGTGTGAGCAGCTGGGGGGGCCTGTTGGCTGTATGTGTGTGGGGGTGGGGGAAGATGACAAAGTTGTGTGTGTGGGCAGCAGCGTGGGGGGGGGCTGATGGCAAAGTTGAGTATGTGAGGACAGCAGTGGGGGGGGGAAGGGGGCTGATGGCAATGTTGTGTGTGTGCGTGAAGGGGGGGCTGATGTCAGTGTTGTGTGTGTGTGTGTGTGTGTGTGTGTGTGTGTGTGTGGGTGGGTGTGGGAAGTGGGGGCTGATGTCAGTGTTGTGTGTGTGAAGGGGGGGCTTATGTCAGTGTTTTGTGTGTGTGTGTGAGGGGGGGCTGATGTCAGTGTTGTGTGTGTGTGTGTGTGTGTGAAGGGGGGCTGATGTCAGTGTTGTGTGTGTGTGTGTAAAGGGGGGGCTGATGTCAGTGCTGTGTGTGTGTGTGTGATGACAAGGGAGCGTGTGGCAATGTTATGTGGGGTAGGTGGTGGCTAATAGGTGCTATTTTGTTTGTGGGGTGATGGTGGGGTAATGTAATTTAATAGTGGGGCCTATTAATTTAAGATGGGGTGGTTTGGGGGCTATTAATTGAATGTGAGGGTGAGTTTGGGGGCAATGAGGTCTATTTATTAAATTTGAATATGAAATATTTAATGCCAGGATAGTTGTGAGAAATTGTTATATTTATTAAATGTAAATGCTATTAATTTATTGCTGGGGCTCTTGGAGGGAGGATTATTTATTCAATGTGAATGCTAGTATTTTAATGTTGGGGTTGGAGGGAGGCCTTATCATTATATGTGGGTTATTTTGATTTAACACCAGAGCTCCTTAGAGTTTTCTAAATTTCATGTACCCATTTTCTTTTCCAGATAGGGCACCCAGCATTTCAGGATCCAGACAAGCTGCAAACTGAGCAAGAGACACCAGAAACCACAGGTAGGGAAAGCAGCAAGAACAGGTAAGAGAGAGCAGGACAGTCTGCCAACTGTATTTTTCTATATTGGCAGTTCCTTTGCACACTGTTATTAAATAAACACAAATATGTACAGTCATGGTCAAATGTTTTGAGAATAACACAAGTATTGGTTTTCACAAAGTTTTAGACCTTTTTGTCAGATATTGCTATGGTATACTGAAGTAAAATTACAAGCATTTCACAAGTGTCAAAGGCTTTTATTGACCATTACATTAACTTTATGCAAAGAGTCAATATTTGCTGTGTTGACCCTTATTTTTGAAGACCTCTACAATTTGCCCTGGCGTGCTGTCAAACAACTTCTGGGCCACATACTGATTGATGGCCGCCCATTCTTGCCTAATCAATGCTTGGAGTTTGTCAGAATTTGAGGGTTTTTGTTTGTCCACCCGCCTCTTGAGGATTGACCACAAGCTCTCAATGAGATTAAGGTCTGGGGGGTTTCCTGGCCATGGACCCAAAATTTTCATGTTTTGATCCCTGAGCCACTTAGTTATCAATTTTGCCTTATGGTCATCATGCTGGAAAAGGCATTGTTCATTATCAAAATGTTCTTGGATGGTTGGAAGAAGTTGCTCTTGGAGGATGTTTTGGTACCATTCTTTATTCATGGCTGTGTTCTTAGGCAAAATTGTGAGTGAGCCCACTCCCTTGGCTGAGAAGCAACCTCACACATGAATGGTCTCAGGATGCTTTACTGTTGGCATGACACAGGACTGATGGTAGTGCTCACCTTTCCTTCTCTGGACAAGCATTTTTCCAGGTGCCCCAAACAATCTGAAAGGGGATTCATCAGAGAAAATTACTTTACCCCAGTCCTCAGCAGTCCTATCCCTGTACCTTTTGCATAATATCAGTCTGTCCCTGATGTTTTTACTGGAGAGAAGTGGCTTCTTTGCTGGCCTTTTTGACTTCAGTACATCCTCCAAAAGTCTTCGCCTCACTGTGTGTGCACTCACACCTGCCTGCTGCCAATACTGAGAAAGCTCTGCACTGGTGGTGCCTTGATCCCGCATTCTGGGGTATATGCAAATTGCCATCATAAGAACTGAGACAGCAGACTTTGTGAAAATAATATTTGTGCCATTCTCAAATTTTGGCCATGACTATATATTGTGATGACATATTCTGTTACTGGTTTACTACTGCTAAATTTAGTTTCTCATATTGTCCTACTTACTATGTATTAGTCAAAGTGTACCCATCACTCGTACACAGAGAAGGCAGCCATTATGTGGGTGAACCAATAATACCACCCAACTGTCCCGATTTCAGCTGGACAGTCCTGATTTAGGGTTCTGTCCCGCCCAGGGACATGTTTGTCCCATCGGTGGGAATGTTGGGGGAAGGGTGCTATGTAAAAGGCAATCTAGCACTTTACAGGCCTCTGGTGGTATAGTCGACTTTGTAGTAATCCCGCCTCCTTTTGTGCTTGCCCCGCCTACAGTTGACATGGTCCCGCCCACATGAGGCCACTTCCAGAAATTTTTCCAGGGCCACTTTAAGTTCCCAATCCGCCCCTGCTCCTCTCTTCTCTAGCGATTTTTGTTAGAGCAATTGCAAGAAGAATATTGGATTCTCTGTCCCTGCTCTAATCAGCCTGTGACTACACCCTGCTCTCTCCCTCTGTCAAATGGCGATGGATTGCTGTGGAGGCGTGTTTTTATAATCTTGAAGTATCGCGAGAACCGAGCCCCGAGATCCGACGACGTCACGATGACGTTCGGCCTCAATTTGGATTCGGAACGGGCGGGAGAGTACCGAGCTGAGCTTGGATACCCAAAGTTCGGGTGGGTTCGGTTCTCGGGGAACCGGACCCGCCCATCTCTAATATTAATAGACATATATAACCATAGCAGCCGCTGCAGTTCTATCAGTGATAGAAATAAAAGTAAATTCTTATATCTCTGCACAGAACAACTCTACTCTACTCTGCTATAAGATCAAATATTGGGTATTGCAGGATAAACAATATATATTTCTATTTTTGGGTAACATATAATACAGTTAGTATATTATTATTGAGACGCTGCTGACTTCTCCCGTGACAGCTCCCAGCAACCAATTACCCCCCCTTCGTTTCTGTAACCAGAAGGCACTCAGTGTGTTCCCAGAACCTCTGTATTGTTATGGCAAATGATTACACCTACCATTAATTTATTATTTTATAACAACTTTGCACAATATACTTTTCTAGAGAAGGAAAACTTCTCATTTTATACACAAGTTTATAATAATTTTTATACTGATATAATTCATATTATCAGTAAGATGAATTTCTTATCAGTTTACAGAAAATATTTCTAGCTCTTAGTTAGAGCCAATGTACTCTCTTGTAAGGATGAGCGGGCTCAGATTCCGCTAATCCGAGCCCACCCGAACAGTGCGGATCCGCCCGGGAAAAAAATCCGAAACGAGGCTATTGCATCCAAGTCTCGCGTCGGATCTCGCGAGACTCGGATGTCATAAATTCGCCGCTTGCGCCCGCCATCTTAATTTGGGCTGATATCAGGGAAGAGGGAGGTTGTAGGGTAGTGGTGCTCCTGCTCCTGTATGATCAGTCCAGTGGTGCTTTATTCTTTTGTCCTGTGCTCTGTCCTGCTGAGTCCAGTGGTGCTTTTGTCTAGTGCTCTGTCCTGCTGAGTCCAGTGGTGCTTTGGCCAGTGTCTGTCCTGCTGAGTCCAGTGGTGCTTTTGTCCAGTGCTCTGTCCTGCTGAGTCCAGTGGTGCTTTGGCCAGTGTCTGTCCTGCTGAGTCCAGTGGTGCTTTTGTCCTGTGCTTTGTTCTGCTAAGTCCATAGTAATTTTATAATTATTAACAAATCATAAAAAAAATTAAAAAAATAAAAAATAAAATTATAAAAAAATAATTAAAAAAAAATATAAAAAAATAATTATCTACGTTCACTGTTTCTGCAGTCCCAAAAAATAAGTACTGCAATCTATATTACTACGTTCACTGTTTCCGCAGTCCCAAAAAATAGGTACTGCAATCTATATTACTACGTTCACTGTTTCTGCAGTCCCAAAAAATAGGTACTGCAATCTATATTACTACGTTCACTGTTTCTGCAGTCCCAAAAAATAGGTACTGCAATCTAAATTACTACGTTCACTGTTTCTGCAGTCCCAAAAAATAGGTACTGCAATCTATATTACTACGTTTACTGTTTCTGCAGTCCCAAAAAATAGGTACTGCAATCTATATTACTACGTTTACTGTTTCTGCAGTCCCAAAAAATAGGTACTGCAATCTATATTACTACTTTCACTGTTTCTGCAGTCCCAAAAAATAGGTACTGCAATCTATATTACTATGTTCACTGTTTCTGCAGTCCCAAAGTGTGTGTGGTTTAGGGGTATGCTCTCTTGTGCTGCATATAATGGAGTACAAAAATTTGGAGAATAAAGTAAGGAAAGATCAAGACCCACTTCCTCCTAATGCTGAAGCTGCTGCCACTAGTCATGACATAGACAATGAAATACCATCAACGTCGTCTGCCAAGGCCGATGCCCAATCTCCTAGTAGAGTGCATGTAAAATCCAAAAACCCAAAGTTCACTAAAATTACCCAAAAAATTTTTTTAAAAACATCTGAGGAGAAACCTAAACTTGTCAATATGCCATTTACGACACGGAGTGCCAAGGAACGGCTTAGGCCCTGGCCCGTGTTCAGGACTAGTGGTTCAGCTTCACCCAAGGATCTAAGCCCTCCTCCTCCCCCCCCCCTCAAAAAAAATTAAGAGAGTTAAGCTGTCATCAACAACACAGCAAACAACTTTGCCTTCTAAACAGATGACATCACAAATCCCCAAGGCGAGTCCAAGGGTGTAGGTGGTTGCGAAGCCTGACCTTCCCATCACTGTACGGGAAGAGGTGGCTCCTTCCACCATTTGCAGCATGCCCTCTGCATATGCTGGAAGGATCACCCACAGTGTAGATCCAGATTTGGATAATCAAGGTGTCAATGTTGTACACCGGGAGGAGGATATTGATGTAGCTGGCGCTGAGGAGGAACTTGACGAGGAGGATGCTGATGTGGTTATCTTAAATGAGCCACCAGGGGGGGAAACAGTTGTTGTCCATGGGAAGAAAAAGTCCATCGTCATGCCTGGCTAGAAGACCAAGAAATCCACCTCTTCGGTCTGGAATTATTTTTATCCCGATCCGGACAACAAATGTATGGCCATATGCACCATATGTAAAGCTCAAATAAGCAGGGGTAAGGATCTTGGCCACCTAGGGACATCCTCCCTTATACGTCACCTGAAGAACCTTCATAGTTTCAGTGTTTAGTTCTGGAACTGGGGCTAGGTCCAGGGACACCTAAATCCCGTGGTCCTGATGTAAACACACCAGCAACACCCTCCTCGTCAATTTCCGACACAATCTCGATCAGAGGTAGTCCTGCAGGCCATGTCACCGGCATGACTGAGTCCTCTTCAATTCCGGGAGGATCCTGCAGCGCTACGCCTACTACTGCCGCTGCTGCTGTTGCTGCTGGTAGTCGGTCATCTTCCCAGAGGGGAAGTCGTAAGACCTCTACATCTTTTACCAAACAATTGGCCGTCCAACAGTCGTTGGCCATGAGCACCAAGTACGACACTAGTCATCCTATGGCAAAGCGGATAACTGCGTCAATAACAGCTATGTTGGTGTTAGACGTGTGTCTGTTGTCCGCCATCAGTGGAGTTGGATTTTGATGGAGGTATTGTGTCCCCGGTACCAAATCCCGTCGAGATTCCACTTCACTAGGCAGGCGATACCAAAGATGTACAGAGAAGTATGAACAAGTGTCCTCAGTGCTCTGAAAAATGCGGTTGTACACACTGTCCACTTAACCATGGACATGTGGACAAGTGGTTCAGGGCAAACTAAGGACTATATGACTGTGACAGCCCACTGGGTAGATGCATCGAGTTCCGCAGCAACAGCAGCAGCTGCATCAGTAGCAGCATCTCCCAAACGCCTGCTCGTTCCAAGGCAGGCAACGTTGTGTATCACTGGTTTTTATTAAGAGGCACAACGTTAACTACCTTTTAGAGAAACTGAGGGAAATAATCTCGCAGTGGCCTACCCCACTTACACTTTTCTGGGGATTTGTGGTGTCTGACAACGCCAGTAACATTGTGCGGGCATTACATATGGGCAATTTCCAGCACGTCCCATGTATTGCCCACACAATAAATTTGGCGATGCAGCATTACCTGAAGAGTGACAGGGGTGTGCAGGATATGCTTGCGGTGGCCCGCAAAATTGCTGGACACTTTCGGCATTCTGCCACTGCCTACCGTAGACTCAAGCAACAACAAAGAAGTCTGAACCTGCCCTGTCATCACCTCAAACAAGAGGTTGTGACGCGCTGGAACTCCACCCTCTATATGCTGCAGAGGATGGAGGAACAGCAAAAGGCCATTCAAGCCTACACAGCCACCTACGACATAGGCAAAGGAGTGGGGATGTGCCTGAGTAAGGCGCAGTGGAGACTGATTTCCGTGTTGTGCAAGGTTCTCCAGCCATTTGAACTTGCCACACAAGAAGTCAGTTCCAACACTGCCAGCTTGAGTCAGGTGATTCCCCTGATCAGACTGTTGCAGAAGCAGCTGGAGAAAGTGAGGGAGGAGCTGGTAAACCATTGCGTTTCCACCAAGCATGTAGCTCTTGTGGATGAAGCCCTTGGTATGCTTTGCCAGGATCCGAGGGTGGTCACTCTTTTAAAGTCAGAGGAATACATTCTGGCCACCGTGCTCGATCCTCGGTTTAAAGCGTATGTTGTGTCTCTGTTTCCGGCGGACACAAGTCTACAGCGGTGCAAAGACCTGCTGGTCAGGAGATTGTCCTCTGAAGAGGACCGTGACATGCCAACAGCTCCTCCTTCATTTTCTTCCACACCTGTGGCTGCGAGGAAACAGCTGAGATTTCCGAAACGACCCGCTGGCGAGGATGCAGACAACATCTGGTCCGGACTGAAGGACCTGCCAACCATTGCAGACATGTCTACTGTCGCTGCTTTGGATGCTGTCACAATTGAAAAAATGGTGGAGGATTACTTTGCTGACACCATCCAAGTAGACATATCAGACAGTCCATATTCTTACTGGCAGGAAAAAAAGCCAGTTTGAAAGCCCTTGTACAAACTGGCTCTATTTTACCTGAGTTGTCCCCCCTCCAGTGTATACTCGGAAAGAGTTTTTAGTGCAGCGGGGAACCTGGTCAGTTAGCGGCAAAGGAGGTTGCTTCCGCAGAACGTTGAAAAAATGATGTTCATAAAAATGAATTGTCAATTCTTAAATCAAGACCAGCACTGGCCTCCAGAGACTACAGAGGGACCTGTGATTGTGGAGTCCAGCGGGGACGAATTGATAATGTGTGAGGATGAGGAAGTACACACTGAAGGGGGCGAGGAATCTGAGGATGAGGACAACATCTTGCCTCAGTAGAGCCTGTTTAGTTTGTACAGGGAGAGATGAATAGCTTTTTTGGTATGGGGGCCCAAACAAACCAATCATTTCAGCCACAGTAGTTTCGTAGGCCCTGTCGCTGAAATGATTGGTTTGTTAAAGTGTGCATCTCCTATTTCAACAACATAAGGGTGGGTGGGAGGGCCCAAGGACAATTCCATCTTGCAACTCTTTTTTTCTTTGCCAGCTCGTTTTGTGGGGGTCCAAATAAACCAATAATTTCAGCCACAGTTTGGTAGGCCTTGTCGCTGAAATGATTGGTTTGTTAAAGTGCGCATGTCCTATTTCAACAACATCGCCCAAGGACAATTCCATCTTGCAACTCTTTTTTTGGCATTATGTGCTCTTTGGGGCCTAGTTTTTCAAACTGTCATCCTCTCTGACACTGCAGTGCCACTCCTATATGGGACACCTAAATCCCTTGGTCCTGTTGTATCCACACCAGCAACACCCTCCTCGTCAATTTCCTCCTCGATCTCCATCAGAGATAGTCCTGCAGGCCATGTCACCGGCATGACTGAGTCCTCTTCAATCCGGGATTCTTCCGGAGGATCCTGCAGCGGTACGCCTACTACTGCCGCTGCTGCTGTTGCTGCTGGTAGTCGGTCATCTTCCCAGAGGGGAAGTCGAAAGAACGCTACGTCTTTCACCAAACAGTTGGCCGTCCAACAGTCGTTTGCCATGAGCACGAAGTAAAACAGTAGTCATCCTATGGCAAAGCGGATAACTGCGCCCGTAACAGCTATGTTGGTGTCAGACGTGCCTCCGGTGTCAGCCATCTGTGCAGTGGAATTTAGACAGTTGATGGAGGTATTGTGTCCCCGGTACCAAATCCCGTCGAGATTCCACTTTACTAGGCAGTCCAGAAATATTAGTATCAGATATTAAACTATGTTCACTGTTCCTGCAGTGCAGAAATATTAGTATCAGATATTAAACTACATTCACTGTTCCTGCAGTGCAGAAATATTAGTATCAGATATTAAACTACGTTCACTGTTCCTGCAGTGCAGAAATATTAGTATCAGATGTTAAACTACGTTCACTGTTCCTGCTACATCAAAAAAGCATGAACCTGCCCTGCCATCAACTAAAACAAGAGGTAGTGATGCGCTTGAACTCCACCCTCTATATGCTGCAGAGGATGGAGGAGCAGCAAAAGGCCATTCAAGCCTACACAGCCACCTACGATGGGCCACGTGTTTGTGCCGCCCACTTGTGGCGCTTAGCTTAGACATCCAGCTACCTCGGTGCAACCTTTTGGCCTAAAAACAATATTGTGAGGTGTGAGGTGTTCAGAATAGACTGGAAATTAATGGAAATGATTGTTATTGAATGTTATTGAGGTTAATAATAGTGTAGGAGTGGGGAAAAAAAACCAAAAAATGGATTTTAGAACTTTTTATGCTTTTTTAAAAATAAATCAGAACCCAAAACCCTAAATCAGAACCAAAACCTTTCGTCGGGTGTTTTGGCAAAACAAATCAGAACCCAAAACCTCAAGCTAATCAGAACCCAAAACACTAAAAGTGGCCGGTGCACACCCCTACTCTCTTGCCAAAATACCTCTTCACCTATTCTCACATACAGAAGACCCAACAAAAAAAATGTAAAATTTCTACATTTCAAATTCCATCACCTGCAACTTACATTTGACTTCTAGATACATATCCAAATAATCAGCATGGCTATATGTATATACACACAATGCTATGTTTCTTAATGGAGAAAAGATTAGCTCGGTCTCTGTGGCATAAGTTACCTCTTGCAAAGTATAATAGAGTCTATTGAACAATCTCAGGATGACGATAGCAGAAGACAATGAAAAAAATATTTTAAAAAAATTTGCAGTTGAAAAAAGTGCTTTATTTTTTCATTCAATCTGTTTTGAACTTCTTTTTATTTGTGTTTTTTTTCCACTGTTAGGGTATGAAGGCAGATGAAACTCCTGGGGTAAATGTATGAAGCTCCGATTTCTGCAAGTAGCCGGAAATCAGCGACTTTATTTAATGGAAAATGATGATGCCCCTTATTAATGAATAAGGCAGGCAGAGCAAACACATCTGCAAATCAAGAAAAGCTTGTAATGCAGTAGTCACAATACTCCCAGGAATAATTACTCTGGCAGGAGCCAAGACTCCAACTTAGTAGCTTTTAGAAGCAATCACAAACACCCAGAAGTCTCACCTGCAGGTCTTTGTAAAGGGACAACATTTTCCAAGCTGGGTGTCCCTCCCTGCAGGGTTTTCCCACATGTCAGGGATGATGGGATTGGCTGGGAGGTATTAGTGGGATAGAGATGGGAGTGGAGAGCTGTCATCCTCTCATGGTTTTCCCTCCTGCTGTTTTGCAGTCTAGGGGCTGTAGTTATCAAGCTGTGGGATTGAAAAGGTGGAGGTGTTGCCTATAGCAACCAATCAGATTCTAGTTAAATTGTAAAGCGCTACAGAATCTGCTGGCGCTATATAAATAAATATTGATGATGATGATAGTTATCAGTTATTTAGGTCACTCTGCAAAATGACAGCTAGAATCTGATTGGCTGCTATAGGCAACATCTCCACCTTTTCAAAACCACAGCTTCATAAATTTACACCCAGGGGTCTGACACAGATCCAGGGAGAACAATAGCTGCTCCAAACAGTGGCTCAGGGCTGTTTTTTCCCCTGGGCATGCTGGGCAGTTGCCCGAGGGCCCCACAAGCCTAGGGGCCCCATA
This sequence comes from Mixophyes australis, assembly GCA_036250195.1. NCBI lineage: Eukaryota > Metazoa > Chordata > Amphibia > Anura > Limnodynastidae > Mixophyes > Mixophyes australis. Next base: position 3,164,779 of record JAVHZZ010000001.1, on the reverse strand, counting down.
TGCTTGTGAGTGGTCGTGAAGGTAGGGGCCCAAGTGCAATGTTGTTAGGATGGCCCTGCAGTGGCTGATTGACTTAATCCTGGTTAAGTAAGAGACTCCCTGTTTTAACCCCTTCTAGTCTTTGGTGATGTCAGTGGGACTCCAGCTGCTCGCAGCTCCCTGTCTGTAAGAGGGGGGTAATCCGATATGATGTAACCCACCTGGCTTTATTTAAGAATAGTATGAGTAAATTCAAGTACATCATGTTTTTATCCACAGTCAGATGGTGCAACAAATGAGGGTGATTAATTAAAACAGCCCAATGTTCACCTAAACGCAAGTATATTTTCGTCCTAAGTGTTTAAAATGACAAATTGGGTTAAATGTTGGCTGTCTGACCGATCTTGTCACATGGACAGTAACCCAGAAACCTTAGTCTACAAATGTTTTTACAAAAGTTCAAAAACTGTTAATTTCAGTAATTAAGATGCCATTATTCTAACCTTCAGTCAAAAGTTACATTTGAGAAATTCAGACAATTACCCAGATCCATCATTACATTTTTCAGATCTTTGTTAGGTTCTAGTTTGGAAGAAATTATTGTTAATATACTTGGATTTTGCATAAATTGCATATACATTACCTGGGTTTAGATCTCCCTATTATACAGCACAGATGTAATGCAATGTAGATGTAATACACATTCTGTCTGATTGTACCACAACTCATGACTTGCTGGCTCTTCATCTTTGTTATTCTGCTTTTCTACAGCTTGCAGAGTTCTGGCCTAACAGACAGTTCCTGCTCCCAGTTGGCCTCTGTAGTAAGTAATAACCAGTCCCTGAGGACACTTGATCTGTCTGATAACAAGCTGGGAGGTCCTCACTTCTGTGACTTGGTGACAGCTCTGTCCAGTCCAACATGTCGGATAGAGAAATTACGGTGAGTATAACAGATCTATATGTACGTGAGACATTTACAGAAAGTGTTGAGCTCTGTGCTGACATGAGACAAAGTATAAACCTTGAGGTTCACTCAATAACCCACTGACAATAATTATTCCTCTCTCTGCAACCAGCCCCAACATTAAATTGATAGTATTCACATGTAATAAATAAAGCTATTTCCCTCCCACCAAACTGCACAATAAATTGTTAGCATTTATATCACATCTGCTCACTCTGCCTTTCTACCATACTGACCCGGACATCAACTAAAAATGGACACAATGGATTAGGTGCAGAAAAAAACTGGCACATTTATTAGATACAAAGCTAGAAATGACAAGCAGTATGTTTTTATAGCAAAAATAGAAATACAGATTATGAAATGTAACAGCTTAGAAGCAATGGATCAATGTGGTGCATACTGGTTCAAATATGGCACATGGAGATATAATAAACACAATGACAATTCTTGTGAACTTCTAGTTGGATATGTTATGCAAGAGGTACCTCTGGAACATTCAATTTAAGCTGCTCCCTTAAAATATACATTTTGGAAATAAGTTAGCATGTACATATGACTTTAGATTTAAATTAGACTCAACTTAAATAGCATATAAGAATTAATAATGTAAGAAATTATTCATGTGTTCCTGCAGTCACACATCATGAATGTCAATCATATTGTATTACTTTCTTGTGGGGGTGCACAGTACCTGAAGATGTTGAAGTTGAAGAGGCTTTAATATGAAAGTCTCATTTGATAGAATCACGAACAGTCTTCTACTCGCTACAGACAGCATGAAGACAATGTCCTCCAATAAGAATAACATGAATAGAACGGTACTTGAAAAATAGGAACTCTTTAGGGAAACACAGCGCCAGTGAGTTGAAACAGTATCTGTCAGTAGCAGCTAGCACTGTTCCATGCAACATAAATAGTCCTGCAAGCACAACTTCTCTCCCTTCCTCCTTGATATATAGACAGTGCTATCCATACAAATTAGCAAGGGAAACTGTAATACTGGTTCACAGTAGATTATCTGTGTGCAATGCAATGTTTCTCTCCACACATACTTTGATGTGCTGCGCACACCAGATGTGCTTTAATAATACTGCATACTCCTCCTCCTCCTATGAAGCAGTGTGTACCGGACTTGCTGGGCTATGTAGTTCATCAGAAATCCACTTGCCTCAGCTCCTCATGTAACTGTGACCATAGCAGCAATTCAATACAGCACTATGACAGTTTGCATGAGCTCATGTCTAACAAGCCTTTCCCCCAACACCAGCTCTTGCTCAGTGAATAAGCAGCTGAATGATACTGATACTTACCTTGCCAGAACGTCAGTGACGGGTTTTCGGGTTTTTCTCTCCCCACTGTCATTTTCTCCAACAGTCACTTCCGCTGGCACTTTGCCACCACATTGAATTCCATTCTCGGGTCTCAGCCCTTAATCCGATCTCCACACTGAATTCTCTACCTCTGCGTGTCACAGTATGTAGCTCTCCCAAATGCAGCTCCCTCATCTCTCCCCATCTGTCCTGCTCCTGGGCTTCTGCCCTTACTTTCCCAAGCTTTCTGCTGCTGCCCCACCCCCAGTTCCTCCCTTCCTGCTCCTGTGGGCTTCTGTGAGATGAATGTAGTCTTTAGGAGCCCATCAGGGCATGCATACTCACAGAGCTGCCCTGGGGCTACACTTGCATTTAATAAATATACCTATTTCCCACAACCATCCTCGTCATTAAATAATTGATATTCACTTTTAATAAATAGCCCCCTTCTCTATAAATTCAGCCCCACATTCAATTAATAGCCACAAACCACACCAGCAGTAAACTAAAGGTCCCATAACCCGATTTAAAATTAATAGAACCCACATTATATTAAATAACCCTACTGTCATGAGCATAATCTCCGGTCATTTAGGATGCTGACTCTCTCTACAATCACACACCACTAATTCACTTAAGTTCTTATGATAAAAAAAAAAAAATTAATCCCACAAAGCTGCTAATCAGTTTGTCACGAACGCCCAACCTGTCACAGAAGCAGCAATCTGAACAGCTGGCTGTCACTGACGTTACCTTAGTCACTTAGCAATGAATACACCTTTTCTGCCACCATGGAGGATTTATTATGGTGTCCTTACGTTCACCAAAACCGCTTATTAATGTTTCACACTTAAATCACATACACATGTAGCATGAGCCTCCCTGGGCTTCATAAATTCTCAAAGAATCACGGTGAATATACTAGATTAAATGTATTTAATGCGAAAAATATTTCCAAGGCTTAGTTACAAAACAGTTATTAACAAGACATACTGTGACTGGATCACATATAAGTAACTTATGGTATCAATTTATTTAAGGGAAATAGCACAGGGTACTTATTTATATAAATTGCCAATGCACTTATTTTTAATATTGTGTATGTTTTGAGATAGGAAATCGTTATTTCTGAGACCATGGTAGAAACTCGTTTTTCCTGTTTTAACCTTACTAAAGGATATGCCGTATTTCTGATGTATATATCTGATACAATAAGCCTTTGTGGATAGAGGTCTTTTGTGATTTTTGTTGTTCTGTGTGAATATTTATTCCGAATGGTCTGAAGAAAAGGCCCCATGATAATTAGATCTTTTGATGTGGTCCAACATTGAAGGCAGGAACTTTTAATTAAGACTGGCTCCTGGATTCTCTGCATCTGAAAACCAGATGCAGGACATCACAGCATTTCTAGAATTTTACATATAAGTGTAAGTTCTTGTTAGCTTTGCAATGCATGTAAATCCATGTGTGTGTAAATAGGGTACATCCTGATGCTAAAAATAGCCTGTGTCTGAAATAAATGCACTAGCTTGTATTTGAAACTTGTTCTTCTGATTTCAACATTTGACCTGATCACTGGTACCAGTAGCCACTGTGAGCAAATAAACATTTTGCTTCAAAGACCTGCTTGGAAACATCTACAATATTGCTGTATTCCTGTGACCTGCAGATTAGACCCTAAAACTAATCCGTTCTCCGGCTACCTGAGGTTTGGACCCACGCTTTCCAGTACCACCACTCTGCCTGCTACCCATGCAGCCTGGTCAGTGTGATAGGCCAGGGGGTATCAATTCACAGCTTCCCTGATCTATAGTAAGAGGTCAGGAGTACCAGCCCAGGTACACCAGCAACGAGATACGCTAGCAACGTCAATTGCCCAGAAGAAGCCCGGTTCTGGATCCCGGTATAGGAGTCCAGTGGTGGCAGCCTTTGTAAGCCCCTCCTACTGTGGCAAGAGGGCGCATTTGTGATAATGAAAGGGAACGGTGGCAAAGTAAGCCCAGCGGGTTCCCAACAACAACAGTTCCCAACAACAGCATAGGCGGTCCATCCTGTCACAGATATCTGGTGGCAAGCGTCGGGATAACCCCGGGCGGCTTTTCGTGCAGCAGTCAGGAGACCAGAGTTGTTCAGGAGAGGAATAACTGCAGCCAGGAGAATGCACAGGACGTCTTATTATAGTAAAGTGTCCAGGGCGGACCTTGAGATAAACAAAGAAGCCAGAAATTCCTTACGCAGCAACAAGGAGCGAAATTAAAAAGGCGCTGAGAGCCTGGGGTGCGCAGTATGGGTCAGCAGATGAGGAAGCTGACAGTGATCTGGAGGAGACATTAACTTCAAACCGAGAGGTACCTGCAGTAACATCCCAGAACACAGCACCTGTTTCCAGGAACAGTCCCCTCACACAGAGTGAACCAGTGATGCAAGTTCAACAGCGTCATGAGGGTAACTTTTCTGGACTAATGCAGCAACTGGGGTCCCTGGGAGATAAAACAACTGAGGCAGAGCAGTTGCTTATCGTCAAGTTGTGGGAAAATCGTTGGGCACCACCTCCTGCAGCAGCCCGTGAACTGTCATCTGCTGCGCCCAGGTTGAGATCTGTTCACTTTACCAAGTTTGATGACACTGTTGGAGATATTGATGAACATTTGCAGGTGTTTGAAATGTCTTGTAGCCTCCATGACTTGCCCAAACAGGAGTGGGTAAAGTATCTGGTTCCCACGCTACAAGTTCATGCAGTGGAAGCTTATCGCAGAGTGGCCCCAAAGGACTGTGCGGACAATGACGTGGTATAACAGGCCCTCCTTAAGCTCTATATTATTACCCCAGAGACCTACAGGCAGAAGTTTCGGGACTTGGCTAAAAGCACCCACATCAGCCATGAGGAATTTGCCAACCAGTTGCAGCAGTTGGCAATAAGATGGATTAATGGATCTGACGCCAAGTCCTGGGAAGAATTAGTGAACAGATTAGACCCTAAAACTAATCCGTTCTCCGGCTGTCTGAGGTTTGGACCCAAGCTTTCCAGTACCACTGCTCTGCCTGCTACCCATGCAGCCTGGTCAGTGTGATAGGCCAGGGGGGATCAATTCACTGCTTCCCTGATCTATAGTAAGCGGTCAGGAATACCAGCCCAGGTACACCAGCAACGAGATACACTAGCAGCATCAGTTACCCAGAAGAAGTCCGTTTCTGGATGCCGGTATAGGAGTCCAGTGGTGGCAGCTTTTGTAAACCCCTCCTACTGCAGCAAGAGGGTGCATTTGTGATAACGAAAGGGAACGGTGGCAAAGTAAGCCCAGCCGTTTCCCAGCAACAACAGACAGGGTGGTATAGGCGGTCCATCCTGTCACACATACAAAATAAGTTGCACAAATAAGTTTCAGAAATAAAGCAAGATATTAAACCAGAGTCACTAACTTACTTGTTTGACTTGGCGTGAGAGGAGTACACTTTGGGAACAATGGCACATTTTAACCTTGACAGGTCTCCCCATATAAATGAACAACATCACTGAGTCAGGCCGCTGATTTTAACTTCTCACACTGCTCCCACCCCACCTTTGGAAATTAACTTCTAAACCACCTCACACTGCTCCCACCCCCACATTTGGAAATTAACTTTCTCAATGTCAGGACAGATTGATTCCCAGAATGACACAGGGCTTTTGGAATTGAGATATGCATGTCCTGAGATAGATCTGGAATTTCAAAGGACAGGACTTCTCACCTCTGCTCGTTCTGCCTGGCTAGCCAGGATGTTTTCACATCCTCTGTAAATCCCCTGAGATGCTATCTGTCCCTGGGCCTGGTTACTTTCAAAAGACTCTTGTCAATTATGTCAGTCAGCAAAGCACACTTTGACATTATATTACACGGTTACATACACGATACACATTGTTATACATGAATATTCAGGGGAAAAGTAACACACAGTGATTAGATACAGTACATTAGCGCCATATCCACCATCACCCACAAATAAAATAAGAGCACCTACCATAAAAACTTAGCCCCCACCCACAGTCCACCATTAATTTAGTAGCTCACCTCTGAGGGGCAAATGCAGGATTTCTAGATTGGGGATTCCGCTCCACCAGAGTTGACAAGAGCATCAAACAAGGGGCTTAACTATCAATTTAGCCAGTGCTCAGCCACTCTACAACCAATTCCCAATCACATCAAATACACGGGTTATGCTATGTGCACAACTGGTTGGTGCACATAGCTTCCCTTTCATGAGCAGAACAGTGTGAAGCAGGACATACCTCCTGACTGTCCATGAAGTGGGGACAAATTCATGACTGAGCAGGGCAATCACAGCACAAAAATCAGGACACCTCCACCAGATCAGGTCAGTTGGCACTTGGCAGACTGTGCTGCTCTCTTATATGTTCTTGTGGCTTTCACTACCTGCTGCTGCTCGTATCTCAAGCTCATGAGATGCTTGTCTGGATCCTGGAATGCTGGGCTCTGTTTGTGAAAATAAGGGATAGGTACAAAAAATATGAAAAGCTGTATTTGCAATGCAATGTGCCACTTAACAAGCATATCGACATCTAAAATACAATACTACAATAGCATTTGCTAAGATCCATATAAGAGTGGGAGTTAGCTTTGTAACTCATTTATCAGTCTTTGGTAGGCTGTTTTTAAATTAATTATGTGCTTAAATTTAATCATTTTAAACTTTTATACTAATTAAGTATATGTAAGGGAATAGCCCTAAGTCTATGTATTATCTCCCTTGGAGTGAATAACCTACTTATCCCTTCCCTAGTTTTTAGCTGAACTCTTTTCTCCGAGAAGAAGAGGTATTGTCTGGGCCTTATACCAATATCAGCATAACTATTGCCTTGCACACTTGTTGTAGGAAGGGGTTTTGATCCAGGAATGTGTGAAGATATGTGGTTTCCAAATTATTCAGACAGGGTATTAGAGGATAAATAGAAGGATGATTTATTCTGCAGAACAGGATTAAACACAGCACGGCCCCCTTAACGATAGCAGAACCAACAAGTGAAGTTCAAATAAATCCAGTGAGATATGTTCCACAGCGCATCTCTGGCGGAGCATCAACTCTTGGCTAAAATCAGTCACACACGTCTCCAGCTCCCAGGGTAGCCTCTTTTATCACCTCCTTATTCCACCTTGGGAACTGCCTGCCCAGGGGAGTTGCAAAAGGTCTCGATTGGTGGGCTGCTCACACTATCCAGCCCCCTCCCCTACCTCCCTAGGTGTCTTCCCTCGGGTGACCCCTGCTGAGTCCGGCTCCTGGCTGTCTGTAGAGCTCACTAGTGGACAATAAGGAGCAAACAGAAAAAACAATGATAGCTTAATTTACTCAACTCCTGAGTGTTCCCTATGGAAGTGGAATTTAACCCCTGAAGTACTTTTCCAAGGAGATGCCACAGTTAAATCACTGATACTTTCTGTTAACAACAGGGCTAAAAAGTGCAGTCCAAATATGGATTAGAATAAGGGCTTGTTACACTGGTTCCATACACCATGCCTGTTTCGTTACACTCTTCCCCCCCACTTTTTAGTCCGTGTACCCCGTGGTGAGAGAGGCTGGCTGGACAACTCCAGGGACATGCCAAGGCTTGGAGTCTGGTTCCTGCTGACGAGACAGGCCATCTGCGTTCCCATGATCTTTACTCTTTTTGTGAGAGATGGAAAAGCTATACAGTTGTAAAGCCAAGCTCCATCTCAGAACTGTCCATGACCACTGAAAACTCGCGCCCATATAAGTGCGGCTGCAATTTTTTGAGAGCCCAAACTATGGCGTGGTACATGTGGTGCATGCTATCACGCAGTCAACAAGCTTCCTGGAGAGATAGGCCACTGGAAGTTCACAATCATCCTCCCCTATTTGACTCAAGACAGCTCCTATTCCACAGCCCGAGGCATCTGTTTGCACAATGAACAGCCGTCGGAATTCAGGGGCTGCTAATACTGGGGACCGGGACAAGATATCCTTAAGCTGGGAAAAGGCCTGCTCACAATCAGGGGTCCAGTCAATTTGGTGGGAGTACTTTTTGGTTGTCAAATCAGTCTGCGGCTTGGCAATGGGGCACTAACTTGCGATAGTACGCTGTCGTCCCAATGAAAGCACGTACATGTTTTTGGTTGGTGGGGTGAGGCCAATTCAGGATGGTATCAATTTTTGTCGACTCTGGTCGTATATATCCTCCACCAACCCTGTGCCCGAGGTACAACACCTGCTCCATCCCCATCTGACATTTGTCTGGTTTGATCGTCAACCCTGCCCGGCTAATCCGGGCTAATACTTGAGCCACATGTTGCAGGTGGTCCTCCCAGGTCTGACTAAATATAGCTATATCGTCCAGGTATGCCTGGGCAAACTCCTCACACTCTGTCAGCAAACGGTCTACTGTACTGTACTGTACTGTACTGTACTGTGAGACTGGGCTCATGGTTCCACAACTGCCAAGCATTAGGGGTAGGAAAATCTCAGATTCTTACAGCATTTTATTTGGCCAGAAATTCAAAAAGATGTTTGACTATTGTGCATCCTGCCGTGAGTGTTGGTGCCATGCTCCCAGGCCTAATTTTAGGGGTCTGCTTGTCACACTAACCTTTGATAAGGTATATCCATCATCATCATCTGTTTATTCTATAGCACCACTAATTCTGAAGCCATCAGAGACAAGAAAGCCAGAATGGACCTACCATAAGATGTTTATGAAGGCATGGAAAGATAGTGTAGATCTGGTAGCATAGCCAATGCCTTCACACCCAGTCCACAGCATGAGTTGGTGAGAAATAGAGGTGGGTTTGGGAATTACAAGTCTTCCACTCACAGGTTGAAACAAGGGAGGGCGATATGTGACAGTGACTGGATTAGTGTTGTATGGCAGAGATATATGTCCTAAACCTTCTGCCTTGTGAACATTAAAACACCAGGGAGATTCTTTATCTGTATGGGAAACCTTCCCAAAGTGTGTTTCCCAGTTATAGCAAAATATGGTAAGGGTCCCTGGTGTTATGGATGGAGAGAGAGGGCGGGCTCCATCCATTAGGCCTGTTAACTGGGTTTTCCAGGTTACCCATTAACCTGCTGGTAATTAGGGGCTGCACCTGAAGGGTGCCAGTAAAAGGCTGCAGCTCGGCTCAGTCACTCTCTCAGACCTGGGGAGGAGATTGTATGCCTCCTGAGAGAGACTATACTAAGGGTGAACAAATATCTTTATGTTTGGTAAGTGTCTGGGACACAAGGTCCCACACTTGAGAGAGGGTGTTGCTGAATATTTAGTTAGTGCTAGACAGGCAAGGCATTTTTATGTTTTGTTTGCTTAAAATATGATTAATAGAACTGGCTGAGGTCAGTTGTACCGAAATCCCCAGACATTGTGTGACTTCATTGCGGCTGTTCGCTACCACCTACCCCAGGAAATGGTTCCTGTTCCCCTCACCTGCTTACACTGTATAGTGTGCCTGTCAGTAATGTATAGTGTAACAGTGTAGTGTTAATGTGGTAGTACTGTGTGTGGGGGGTGTAGTTGTATAGTGTGGCAGTGTAGTGTTGCTGTCGCAGTACTGTGTGTCGGACGTGTAGTTGTATAGAGTGGCAGTGTAGTGTTAGTGTGGTAGTATTGTGTGTGGGGGTGTAGCTGTATAGAGTGCTAGTGTACTGTGAGTGGCTTTTGTTAGTTTGCAGCCTATTTTAGTAAAAACTTTTCAGTAGCTGATGTCGATTGGCCATGATTTTAATACTATATTAGGCGATTAGCGATTAGGCACAAGCTATGGGATAAATTAGTAATAACAAGCCAGGAAGTTTGAGAGGTGTGAAACAACACAGTACGATTTATGGAATTCTGTGAATAAAGCAGAGAAACACTAGAGGTCCATCCTTCTATCTGCATAAAATGAACTTTCAATGTCTCACTGTCTTACAGTTTATATTCATTTATTGTTTTTGTTCATTTGTTTAACATATGTTATTGTATGCCGTGCATATTTATTTTAATAAGAAGATGGTTACATAAGCCAGACAATCTTAAATGACGCCACGTTGAATTCAATTCAGGGATAAGTGAGGGCGAGATGTCTGGGTAAAACAATTGCTTGTACTCATGTATAATGTTATCAAATCTCTCCTGTTTAGTCAACCAAGACATTATTTTACTAGTATGCCTGGATTAGACTTAGGCACCTTCTCCATATGGGAGCCAACAGTTCCCAATCAACATGGGGTGAGGACCCTCAGGTTATGCCTTATCACTAACCCACCTATCTTAAACTAGCTAGTCCGTGTTAGGAACCCCTCCAGCCAGTACAACAACACCCGGAGTCTACTCCAAAAGTCTGGTGTTCACTGTTGTCCCTAGTGGTGGGGACAGGCTTGGCTGCAGACAAACGGAGGGTCGTGTGATGTGTACCGGCTGTGGAGAACCCAGGAGCAGAGAGTTATGGCAGACAGCGTATCCAGAGAACAGGCCGAGGTCAGGGGTCACTTGCTTGGTAGAATAGTCAGAAAACACGCCAGGGGTCGGGGTCACAAGCAAATCAGCGGTATCCAAGGTTCAAGCCAGAAGGTGAAGGGCACAGGCAAAAAGACAAATCCAAAGTACAGGCAGGGGTCATACGCGACAAACGAAAGTCCAAAGGTTTAACACCAACAGCACAATAGCAGGCAGCAAAACAGAAGTCTGGAAGCTATAACCGGCAGGAAGGCTAAGCCCTCCCTGCCTTAAATACAGAAATGGACCAATGAGAGCCTAGCTCTTTAATTACACTCAGACTGTCCCCATAATTAAATTAATTAGCCCGCAGGCTTGCCTAACTGTTGTGCACGCGCCCGGCTGCCCCATAGTGCCGGGGCGCAGCGCTGAATTGCAAAGCGTCTGACCGTTGCTATGGCAACAGTCGGCTGGTCCTGGAAGTGACGTCCCGGTCATTATAGCGATGACCGGCAGGGCCTGATCAACCACTAGGCTGACCAGGCTGCAGCCTGGGGCGCTGGGTCCCGGGGGGCGCTGCACTGTGGGTATTTTTTTTTTTTTAAAAAAAAAAATTTAAAAAAAAAAAAAAATTTAAAAAAAAAAATTTTTTTTTTCCTTCATTCATTTTTTTTCCGGGTGGGGGAGGGGGGGGTCGCCACTGGGGATCGCCATGGGGTGGTGATGGGCTCGATGATCAAAAGCATTGGTGGTCAGTGGTTAGCAACACACAGCCAATCGCCAGGCTGCCTGTTGCTGTGCAGCAGACAGGAAGCAGGACGTCTTCACTTCCTATCTGCTGATCTGAGGAGAGGAGCGACGCTGGCACAACTACAGGTAAGTGAAGGGGGGAACTGCCCTGCATATCTATAGGGAGGGGGGGGAACTGCCCTGCATATCTATAGGGAGGGGGGGAAACTGCCCTGCATATCTATAGGGAGGGGGGGAACTGCCCTGCATATCTATAGGGAGGGGGGGAACTGCCCTGCATATCTATAGGGAGGGGGGAACTGCCCTGCATATCTATAGGGAGGGGGGGGGGGAACTGCCCTGCATATCTATAGGGAGGGGGGGGGAACTGCCCTGCATATCTATAGGGAGGGGGGGGGGGACTGCCCTGCATATCTATAGGGAGGGGGGGGGAACTGCCCTGCATATCTATAGGGAGGGATGGGGAACTGCCCTGCATATCTATAAGGAGGGGGGGAACTGCCCTGCATATCTATAGGGAGGGGGAGAACTGCCCTGCAAATCTATAGGGAGGGGGAACTGCCCTGCATATCTATAGGAAGGGGGGGGAACTACCCTGCATATCTATAGGGAGGGGGGGAACTACCCTGCATATCTATAGGGAGGGGGGGGGACTACCCTGCATATCTATAGGGAGGGAGAGGGGGGACTGTCATGCATATGTATAGGGAGGGAGAGGGGGACTGTCATACAAATCTATAGGGTGGGAGGGGGGGGGCTGCCATGAAAATCTATAGGGAGATAGAGAGGTTGATATGTATGAAGGAGGGCAGAGGAGGGGGGCTGATATATGTGACTGGGGGAGTTTTGATGTGACGGGGGGGGATAGCTAGCTAGCAGAGTGGAGGTAAGGAAAATAGCTGCAAGGGGGATGGATGCAGGGTGGGAGGTAAAGAAAATGGCTGCAGCAGGGGTTAAGGAAAATGGCTGTGCGGGGGGGGGGGTTGTGGTTAAGGAAAATGGCTGCAGGGGGTATTTAAAAAATAGAGCAGCTTTGGGGGGCAGAATCTCATGATTGTGTGGTGGTCACATGGGTGGTCTCAGCAATCACTAGAATACTAAATATTAGTGAGATGGGGCTGGTAGAGGTTTGTATTTGATTGACAACAATATTCAGATATTGCTTATATATGCCTGTCCAATGGGGTACTTTTAGCTGGCCATAATGGAGTGTTTTGTTTTAACTAAAGGGCCTAATCATTCAGGGTTTGCATTATGATACATTTTTGCATTTTCAAAAACTTTCCAGAAGCCGGCGAAAGGATAACAAAGTTGCAAGAGAGAAGAGCAAGGACAGGTAAGAGACAATGGCACGATTTGTCTAAATTTGAATGCTGGAGAATACACCTGAACATTCATATTCAGGAGTGTTCCTATACACCTATATATTCGGAGGAGGGAGGGGGGGGGGGGGGCGCTGCGGCCGTATTAGCCTAGGGCGGCCAGAACCCTTAATCAGGCCCTGATGACCGGGACGCCTGTGAGAGAGGCGCGGCGGCCGGGCACCGCCGCGGCTCGTAGCAGTCTTCCTACCATTGACTCCACCAATGTGGGAATATTGAAGGGGATATAACTTGTGTTTTGAGTGTGTTTGTAGATTGGTGACTAGGAACTGCGTTTCTGTCAAATGTGTATGCCCTACCTTCAAATAAGCGCATCTGTCTGATTGTATAGCCGCATGTCAATATTGCTATCTATGGAATAAACTGCTTTTTGGCTGCAACAGCCTGCCTGGATGATTTCAAAGAACTCACTAGTATGTGTGGTCCTCAAAAGAGGTGAGAAGGACGAGCAAGGATTGGGTATAGGGATTAGTATTGGAGATAAACAGAGGTGGGATAGGTGTTTGAGAGTATGGAAAGGAGGGACAGAGGTCTAGAAGTAGGTGAAGAGTGGAATTGAGAGGGTTTTTAGAGAAGGGGATAGTGGAAGTAATTTTTGGGAGTAAAGGAAGGAGGGAGAAAATACCTCCTAACTGTCCCGATCTTGGCGCGACAAACCTGATTTTAGGGCTCAGTCCTGCAGTCATCCCCTGTGATATGTTTGTCACATGACTGGGAAAGTTATGAGGTGTGAGCCCATATACCACTTTTAAAAAAAAAATTGAAAGACCAGGATTGGTGCTTCCATGCCCCATGTGCAAAAAAAGTGGAAAAATCAAAATGTGTAAAAGGGTGTGGCAACTTCAGGCCTTCCTCTTAGGAGGAAGGGCCCCTCTCTTCCCGACCCTGAGACTAAAAGGTCCCTAAGGGGACAAGAGTGTTCAGATCCCCTTTCGCTACAAGCCTGGGGGGGTCCTTTTACCCTGTGATCCATCGCGGCTTCACCCAGGGTTCGTAAACTTGCCCATCCACAGATGCAATAGCATAAAAGGTTTCACGGGTATGGGAACCTCAGGTTCATACCACACCCCTAGATCGTCGGAAATTGCAGAGCCCATAAGGCGTCACACGCCCTAGATCCATGAAAAAAAAAACCACAAAAGTGAAAGTAGCAATCAACGCATGAAATAAATAATGCCATGTGGGTAAAGCTCCAGCCGAATGGCCAGGCAAATATGAAAATGATCCTAACTAGCCATAAAGCAAGGGCAAAAAGAGGCAACTACAGGAAAAGAAAAGTGTAAAAATGTGTTAATGTGCCATTAAAATCATATTGATGCATCTCTGGCACAACCAGGTCACCACTCCGGGTTCATATTACCGGGCTTTCTCCATTAGTCGGGGAGTGTCGGGGGTTGGGGGGAACCTGTAGGTGGGGTGTGTGTTTGGGACAGGTACACAAAAAGTCTGTGTACGGCATTGCATGTTTTTAACCTTTTGTACTTTGCTTTAGTATTAGATTATAATCCCTAATCTGCCCAGCTCCTCCAATGCTGACATTTTGACACCCCAAGTTGTGTTTGTACCTGTAAAAATTAAGTAAAATGGGTAGTAATAGGCAGATGACATCACAGAAGGATATCATGGCATTTGTGCAGCGGGATCACATTTTCTACATTAATAAATTAACTTTAATGTGTCAGTTACGTTAAAGAATTAATAAACAGGATTGGAGTGGGAGTGACTCATGTGGGAATACAGTTACTGAGTACAGGATTTGACCAATGAGTGTGATGTAATTGGGAATATATGTCACCTGTTCCCATATTGTACTTTGTATCTCCTTTATATTGTAGTACAATGTGTTTATCTCTTATATTGCAGTCTCGGGAAGACCAGGATGACAGACCAAGAAGCTCCACTACTGGTGTCACTAAGTAACAACACAAATCTCACACATCTGGATCTAAGTTTCAATTATTTCTTTGACCTTGGCTACAACTTCATCAAGGAGCTTATACAGAGAGCTAAGAGCCTGAAAGAGATCAGGTACATAGACCTCCTATTACTATGCTTAGTTACACAGGGAGAGGAGTATGTGTTATACAGAGGTATGAGAGAGATCAGGTACATAGACCTCCTATTACTATGCTTAGTTACACACGGAGAGGAATATGTGTTATACAGAGGTATGAGAGAGATCAGGTACATAGACCTCCTATTACTATGCTTAGTTACACAGGGAGAGGAATATGTGTTATACAGAGGTATGAGAGAGATCAGGTACATAGACCTCCTATTACTATGCTTAGTTACACAGGGAGAGGAGTATGTGTTATACAGAGGTATGAGAGAGATCAGGTACATAGACCTCCTATTACTATGCTTAGTTATACAGGGAGAGGAGTATGTGTTATACAGAGGTATGAGATCAGGTACATAGACCTCCTATTACTATGCTTAGTTACACAGGGAGAAGAGTATGTGTTATACAGAGGTATGAGATAGATCAGGTACATAGACCTCCTATTACCATGCTTAGTTACACAGGGAGAGGAGTATGTGTTATACAGAGGTATGAGATGGGTCAGGTACATAGACCTCCTATTACTATGCTTAGTTGCACAGGAGAGGAGTATGTGTTATACAGAGGTAAGAGAGAGATCAGGTACATAGACCTCCTATTACTATGGTTAGTTATACAGGGAGAGGAGTATGTGTTATACAGAGGTATGAGAGAGATCAGGTACATAGACCTCCTATTACCATGCTTAGTTACACAGGGAGAGGAATATGTGTTATACAGAGGTATGAGAGAGATCAGGTACATAGACCTCCTATTACTATGCAAAGTTACACAGGGAGAGGAGTATGTGTTATACAGAGGTATGAGAGAGATCAGGTACATAGACCTCCTATTACTATGCTTAGTTACACACGGAGAGGAATATGTGTTATACAGAGGTATGAGAGAGATCAGGTACATAGACCTCCTATTACTATGCTTAGTTACACACGGAGAGGAATATGTGTTATACAGAGGTATGAGAGATCAGGTACATAGACCTCCTATTACTATGCTTAGTTACACAGGGAGAGGAGTATGTGTTATACAGAGGTATTAGAGAGATCAGGTACATAGACCTCCTATTACTATGCTTAGTTACACAGGGAGAGGAGTATGTGTTATACAGAGGTGTGAGCGAGATCAGGTACATAGACCTCCTATTACTATGCTTAGTTACACAGGAGAGGAGTATGTGTTATACAGAGGTATGAGAGAGATCAGGTACATAGACCTCCTATTACTATGCTTAGTTACACAGGGAGAGGAGTATGTGTTATACAGAGGTATGAGAGAGATCAGGTACATAGACCTCCTATTACTATGCTTAGTTACACAGGGAGAGGAATATGTGTTATACAGAGGTATGAGAGAGATCAGGTACATAGACCTCCTATTACTATGCTTAGTTACACAGGGAGAGGAGTATGTGTTATACAGAGGTATGAGAGAGATCAGGTACATAGACCTCCTATTACTATGCTTAGTTATACAGGGAGAGGAGTATGTGTTATACAGAGGTATGAGATCAGGTACATAGACCTCCTATCACTATGCTTAGTTACACAGAGAGAAGAGTATGTGTTATACAGAGGTATGAGATAGATCAGGTACATAGACCTCCTATTACCATGCTTAGTTACACAGGGAGAGGAGTATGTGTTATACAGAGGTATGAGATGGGTCAGGTACATAGACCTCCTATTACTATGCTTAGTTACACAGGAGAGGAGTATGTGTTATACAGAGGTAAGAGAGAGATCAGGTACATAGACCTCCTATTACTATGGTTAGTTATACAGGGAGAGGAGTATGTGTTATACAGAGGTATGAGAGAGATCAGGTACATAGACCTCCTATTACTATGCTTAGTTACACAGGGAGAGGAATATGTGTTATACAGACGTATGAGAGGGATCAGGTACATAGACCTCCTATTACTATGCAAAGTTACACAGGGAGAGGAGTATGTGTTATACAGAGGTAAGAGAGAGATCAGGTACATAGACCTCCTATTACTATGCAAAGTTACACAGGGAGAGGAGTATGTGTTATACAGAGGTAAGAGAGAGATCAGGTACATAGACCTCCTATTACTATGCAAAGTTACACAGGGAGAGGAGTATGTGTTATACAGAGGTAAGAGAGAGATCAGGTACATAGACCTCCTATTACTATGCTTAGTTACACAGGGAGAGGAGTATGTGTTATACAGAGGTATGAGAGAGATCAGGTACATAGACCTCCTATTAGTAAGCTTAGTTACACAGGGAGAGGAATATGTGTTATACAGAGGTATGAGAGAGATCAGGTACATAGACCTCCTATTACTATGCAAAGTTACACAGGGAGAAGAGTATGTGTTATACAGAGGTATGAGATAGATCAGGTACATAGACCTCCTATTACCATGCTTAGTTACACAGGGAGAGGAGTATGTGTTATACAGAGGTATGAGATGGGTCAGGTACATAGACCTCCAATTACTATGCTTAGTTACACAGGGAGAGGAATATGTGTTATACAGAGGTATGAGAGGGATCAGGTACATAGACCTCCTATTACTATGCAAAGTTACACAGGGAGAGGAGTATGTGTTATACAGAGGTATGAGAAAGATCCCATTGGATTTATTTGAACTGATTTCCTGATTTGTTGGACCTGCTATTGTTAAGGGGACCGTGCAGTATTTAATCCTGTTCTGTAGAATAAATCATTGTTCCATTTTCATTTAATACCGTGTCTAAGTGATCTGGGGACCCCGTATCTTTACAAAGACCACAGAAGAATATTTATACTTTAAGCCATGAAGACATTAATGGCCTAATTCATCAAGGAACCTATCTGCTGAGCATATTAAACGCAAAATCACTTTTTCCGTGACTGCAGCCCTGTTCCATTCGCTGACGAGTGCAAGGGACACTTCATCATCATCATCATTATTTATTTATATAGCGCCAACATATTCCGTAGCGCTTTACAATTGGGGACAAACACAGTGAAGCAATAAACAAACTGGGTATAGCAGACAAAGAGGTGAGAAGGCCCTGCTCTCAAGCTTGCAATCTATGGGACAGTTACTACTGCCCACCAGAGCCGTAACTAGGGTGGTGCGGGCGGTGCCGTCGCCCCGGGCGCAAGCCCGAGGGGGCGCAGCAGCCACCCACTACCTTCCCCTCTGTGTTACACAGTAAAAAAAAAAATTCTAAAAAAAAAAAAAAACTAAAAAAAATTTGTGGCTCCTCCCCCC
The DNA here is from genome assembly GCA_036250195.1 of Mixophyes australis. Classification (NCBI taxonomy): domain Eukaryota; kingdom Metazoa; phylum Chordata; class Amphibia; order Anura; family Limnodynastidae; genus Mixophyes; species Mixophyes australis. Next base: position 3,146,670 of record JAVHZZ010000001.1, on the reverse strand, counting down.
TCTCGCGGCATCCCCCCCTCCCCCCTCTCGCGGCACCCCCTCCCCCCTCTCGCGGCATCCCCCCCTCCCCCTCTCGCGGCACCCCCCTTCCCCCAACTCGTGGCAACCCCCTCCCCCGACTCGCGGCACCCCCCCTCCCCCGATTTGCTGCACCCGCCCCCGCGAGTCGGGGGGGTGCCGCGAGAGGGGGGTGTGCCGCGAGTTGGGGGAGGGGGGGTGCCGCGAGTCGGGGGAGGGGCTAGTGTGGTGACTGGTCCATGAAAGGACTATGAAAAAAAACGCCGGCCCCTGTCACTGCAGCATCACTAATGATGTCACCATGCTGTCAGTGTAGAAGAGCCAACACTGCGGGGGTCTGAGAACAAACCATAAGTAAGTGAGGGGAGGGGGATCTGTCAGCTCCATTAGTTGTTCTCTCCCTAAGCACTGGTCTGTTATATCACATGCTGTGTGTTAGCAGCTCTCTGCTTCCAGGACTGCCCCTCCCAGCATCCCCAGCTCCTCCTGACAGCCCTGCGTTCCACCAACACTCTCACCTCTGCTCCTGATAACTGACTCCAGTGCCCCTCCCAATTCTCGGTACAGTACAGAGCCCCCATCATTGACCTTTCCTTGCCCTGCATATCAGTTCCCTCTGTTTCTATCCAAATATGTTTCCCTTCCTTCTGATCCCTGACACCTGTCAATTCTGACTCCTGGACCCCCGAAATATAGCTGTAACCTCTGCACCCTCTCCATCACAGGAATGCTCTCTGTGTAGTATGGCGGTCACAGGAATGCTCTCTGCATAGTATGGTGGTCACAGGAATGCTCTCTGTATAGTATGGAGGTCACAGGAATGCTCTCTGTATAGTATGGTGATCATAGGAATGCTCTCTGTATAGCATGGCGGTCACAGGAATGCTCTCTGCATAGTATGGCGGTCACAGGAATGCTCTCTGTATAGTATGGCGGTCACAGGAATGCTCTCTGTATAGTATGGAGTTCACAGGAATGCTCTCTGTATAGTGAGGTGGTCATAGGAATGCTCTCTGTATAGTATGGAGGTCACAGGAATGCTCTCTGTATAGTATGGAGGTCACAGGAATGCTCTCTGTATAGTATGGTGGTCACAGGAATGCTCTCTGTATAGTATGGAGGTCACAGGAATGCTCTCTGTATAGTATAGAGGTCACAGGAATGCTCTCTGTATAGTATGGTGGTCATAGGAATGCTCTCTGTATAGTATGGCGGTCACAGGAATTCTCTCTGTATAGTATCGTGGTTACAGGAATGCTCTCTGTATAGCATGGCGGTCACAGGAATGCTCTCTGTATAGTATGGCAGTCACAGGAATGCTCTGTATAGTATGGCGGTCACAGGAATGCTCTCTGTATAGTATGGCGGTCACAGGAATGCTCTCTGTATAGTATGGCGGTCACAGGAATGCTCTCTGTATAGTATCGTGGTTACAGGAATGCTCTCTGTATAGCATGGCGGTCACAGGAATGCTCTCTGTATAGTATGGCGGTCACGAGAATGCTCTCTGTATAGTATGGCGGTAACAGGAATGCTCTCTGTATAGTATGGAGATCACAGGAATGCTCTCTGTATAGTATCGTGGTTACAGGAATGCTCTCTGTATAGTATGGTGGTTACAGGAATGCTCTCTGTATAGTATGGAGGTCACAGGAATGCTCTCTGTATAGTATGGAGGTCACAGGAATGCACTCTGTATAGCATGGCGGTCATAGGAATGCACACTGTATAGTATGGCGGTCACAGGAATGCTCTCTGTATAGTATCGTGGTTACAGGAATACTCTCTGTATAGCATGGCGGTCACAGGAATGCTCTCTGTATAGTATGGCGGTCACAGGAATGCTCTCTGTATAGTAAGGCGGTCACAGGAAAGCTCTCTGTATAGTATGGCGGTCACGAGAATGCTCTCTGTATAGTATGGCGGTCACAGGAATGCTCTCTGTATGGTATGGAGGTCACAGGAATGCTCTCTGTATAGTATCGTGGTTACAGGAATGCTCTCTGTATAGTATGGTGGTTACAGGAATGCTCTCTGTATAGTATGGAGGTCACAGGAATGCTCTCTGTATAGTATGGAGCTCACAGGATTGCACTCTGTATAGCATGGCGGTCACAGGAATGCTCTCTGTATAGTATGGCGGTCACGAGAATGCTCTCTGTATAGTATGGCGGTCACAGGAATGCTCTCTGTATAGTATCGTGGTTACAGGAATGCTCTCTGTATAGTATGGTGGTTACAGGAAAGCTCTCTGTATAGTATGGAGGTCACAGGAATGCTCTCTGTATAGTATGGAGGTCACAGGAATGCACTCTGTATAGCATGGCGGTCATAGGAATGCACTCTGTATAGTATGGCGGTCACAGGAATGCTCTCTGTATAGTATCGTGGTTACAGGAATACTCTCTGTATAGCATGGCGGTCACAGGAATGCTCTCTGTATAGTATTGCGGTCACAGGAATGCTCTCTGTATAGTAAGGCGGTCACAGGAAAGCTCTCTGTATAGTATGGCGGTCACGAGAATGCTCTCTGTATAGTATGGCGGTCACAGGAATGCTCTCTGTATGGTATGGAGGTCACAGGAATGCTCTCTGTATAGTATCGTGGTTACAGGAATGCTCTCTGTATAGTATGGTGGTTACAGGAATGCTCTCTGTATAGTATGGAGGTCACAGGAATGCTCTCTGTATAGTATGGAGGTCACAGGAATGCACTCTGTATAGCATGGCGGTCACAGGAATGCTCTCTGTATAGTATGGCGGTCACGAGAATGCTCTCTGTATAGTATGGCGGTCACAGGAATGCTCTCTGTATGGTATGGAGGTCACAGGAATGCTCTCTGTATAGTATGGTGGTTACAGGAATGCTCTCTGTATAGTATGGTGGTTACAGGAATGCTCTCTGTATAGTATGGAGGTCACAGGAATGCTCTCTGTATAGTATGGAGGTCACAGGAATGCACTCTGTATAGCATGGCGGTCATAGGAATGCACTCTGTATAGTATGGCGGTCACAGGAATGCTCTCTGTATAGTATCGTGGTTACAGGAATACTCTCTGTATAGCATGGCGGTCACAGGAATGCTCTCTGTATAGTAAGGCGGTCACAGGAAAGCTCTCTGTATAGTATGGCGGTCACGAGAATGCTCTCTGTATAGTATGGCGGTCACAGGAATGCTCTCTGTATGGTATGGAGGTCACAGGAATGCTCTCTGTATAGTATCGTGGTTACAGGAATGCTCTCTGTATAGTATGGTGGTTACAGGAATGCTCTCTGTATAGTATGGCAGTCACAGGAATGCTCTCTGTATGGTATGGAGGTCACAGGAATGCTCTCTGTATAGTATCGTGGTTACAGGAATGCTCTCTGTATAGTATGGTGGTTACAGGAATGCTCTCTGTATAGTATGGAGGTCACAGGAATGCTCTCTGTATAGTATGGAGGTCACAGGAATGCACTCTGTATAGCATGGCGGTCACAGGAATGCTCTCTGTATAGTATGGCGATCACGAGAATGCTCTCTGTATAGTATGGCGGTCACAGGAATGCTCTCTGTATGGTATGGAGGTCACAGGAATGCTCTCTGTATAGTATCGTGGTTACAGGAATGCTCTCTGTATAGTATGGTGGTTACAGGAATGCTCTCTGTATAGTATGGTGGTTACAGGAATGCTCTCTGTATAGTATGGAGGTCACAGGAATGCTCTCTGTATAGTATGGAGGTCACAGGAATGCACTCTGTATAGCATGGCGGTCACCGGAATGCTCTCTGTATAGTATGGCGGTCACAGGAATGCTCTCTGTACAGTATGGCGGTCACAGGAATGCTCTCTGTATAGTATGGCGGTCACGAGAATGCTCTCTGTATAGTATGGAGGTCACAGGAATGCTCTCTGTATAGTATGGAGGTCACAGGAATGCTCTCTGTATAGTATGGAGGTCACAGGAATGCTCTCTGTATAGTATGGAGGTCACAGGAATGCTCTCTGTATAGTATGGAGGTTACAGGAATGCTCTCTGTATAGTATGGAGGTCACAGGAATGCTCTCTGTATAGTATGGAGGTCACAGGAATGCTCTCTGTATAGTATGGCGGTCACGAGAATGCTCTCTGTATAGTATGGAGGTCACAGGAATGCTCTCTGTATAGTATCGTGGTTACAGGAATGCTCTCTGTATAGTATGGCGGGCACTAGGAGGCTCTTTATATTGTATGTGTGTGTGTGTGTGTATATATATATATATATATATATATATATATATATATATATATATATATAATAATTTAGTGTGATGGTGATAAGGGGGTACAATTATGTTTTAATTGTTTCAGTGAGTTTTATTTAAAAAAACAATTCATTTTTTATACAGCTAGCATGTGATAGCTGCATTTAAAGTACTTTGATTCTATGGAGGCTTATTACATAAAGATCCTTACAAAGCCAGACCGTGAAAAATGGGGAGGGAGAGGGTTTCAGTGCGGTTTAGAACTTGTAAAGCGCTGACCACGCCCCTACAGTAGGTTGACCACGCCCACTCGACTATTGACACTCCCACTTAGATGGGGGGCGCCGGTGCCCTGTCTCGCCCAGGGCACTAAAATGTCTAGTTACTGCTGCCCACTACACTGTGGAGTGTCCTGAGCAGGGGAGAGGAGTGTTGCCATAGTCAATGTTCATTAGGGGCGTGCCAAACTCAAATTGCGTTCCATCCAAGTGTAGAGCATTTTACATCTTGAGATCTGATGGAATATTTCAGACGTGGCGTTGCTATTTAGGATCAGGGGGCGATGTTACCCCCTGCTGACATGTGTGTCAGAATGTGTATAAAAGGAGAACTGTTTGACCATGTAATGTATCATTGTATCTGTAACTCTTGAAAGATCACTATTACCACAGACTGGCACTTAACTGTCCTTATAAGGACTACTTGAGCTAATAAAACATCACTGCTTCTGCGGTTGGGACCCAGCAACAGTGTGAAAGGCTGGGGGGGAACCATCCACAGTAGTGGTGATCTGAAGGCAGGAGGTCAGGGGTACCAGCCCAGGTGTACCAGCAAGGGGGTTCGCTAGCAGCGAGAGTTATCCAGAAGGATGCGGTCCTGCATGCTGCAAAGGAGTTCAGTGGTGGCAGCAGCTTAAGCCCCTCCTATTGCGGTTAGAGGGTGCAATTTGGGATAAAGAAAGGGGAGGGTGGCAAGGTAAGCCCAGCCCGACCCTAGCAACATACAGGGTGGCATAGGAGGTCCATCCTGTCACACCTCCTATTACTATGCTTAGTTACACGGGGAGAGGAATATGTGTTACACACATTCTTAGACACCCCTCACACAGATGTAGAAACAGTTGTCAGTGTTGGTTAGAGGAGCTAGAAATACTTATGTTCTCATCTTTCTACCTTTTTATTACCTCCTTTGTGGTAATTGATCATGTCCTATCCCTTCTTCATTAGTATGGTAGTGGCAAGGATTCTGGCATATTCCCTTAGTGGGTTAGATTGTTATACTACATGGTTTTAGGCTTGATAAATTAGCCCCCATAAAAGGTTTCCATAGTATAGTAATGTACAGATTTAATTCAATAGATGAGTATTGTGTGTTCATAATCAAATATTAAATGCTGTTGATATAACTATTACCACCTTACTCGTATCTTTAACAGTGTAATATAAATAATTGACAGGACACGTAACTTGTTAGCAAATACATAGAATTTTTTTTAATCCAATAAACACACTGTATGGTGGGGGGAGAACACTATAATCAGATCGGCAAAAGCCCAAAGCCAATTCCGATATCCGATCTTGAGACACTTACCCTCTGGATATCAATAATGGTATAATTGTCCCTATTGAAAGATAAATGATACTTGAGCGCACATGTATCATTTATCTTTCAATAGGGACAATTATACCATGCATTCCAGATCCCAAAAACCCTTCTGGGCTAACATAACGCAGCCCACAAGTCTGTCCCCAAAGGCTGTACTTTCACTGAAACCTAAATCAAGTCTACGAAGGGAAACTGGTTCTTAATGACTCAATACAAGTAATGTGTACCCCACTGTTACGAGTCACCGCTACAGCGACTCTTCTCCTTTTATTAGGAGCCGCTTTTGCCCTGGCAGCCCTGATGTCACTTCCAGATACCCCGCCCGGGTGTCACCAGGGCAACAGCCGTGACTCTCTCCTTCCCTACTGTGGCCCGGCTAATCTGACAGCTAGGTGCGTGAGTACTGCAGATTACTTAACAGCCACATGAGCCTGATTACTTCCCCTTTGCCTCCCCTTTTCTGATTGGCCAATGTATGTATTTAAGGCAGGGATGGCTTAACCTCCCTGCTGGTTATAGCGTTCAGTTTTCTGTGCATTGCTGACCTGCTCTGTCCTGTGAATACTCTGCAATCTTTGACTTGATTACCTGTTGTGACCCTTGGCTTGTCTTTGGACCTTGCTTAAACTCTGTGTGCCCATCTATTTATTACCCGTGTTAGCAAAATGCCCTGACCTCTGGCCTGTCCCTCGGCTATCCTGCTCGCTACTGACCTACAACCTATGGACTGTCTCTGATACCTGCCTCCTGTATTCCAGTTACCCTCCACCTTGCGCTACGGTTATTACTGATAAATCTTTACTAAAGAGTCAAGACCTGGGAGCATCTGAGTACCTCTGAACATAATCAAGTTCTACGGGAAAGGTGACTGTTATAGGTGAAGACATCTACTCTGTCTTGTTCTAAAAAATTATCTAAATAGCCTTTAACCAGCCAAAAAGAAAATTAGGACTTTGTTTTCATGGACCCCAACCAGACTACACTCAGTCCTGTGCAGGTCTTGGCAGGTCAGATACAGACTTTGTCTCAAGTAGTCCAGGAGCTGTCTCACCGACTGTCACTACAAGAAGAAGCTGCTAAATCCTTGCAAGCCACCCTGGTACTGTCTGCGTAGCCCAAACTTAACCTTCCGGAGTGCTTCTCTAGAGACTGGAGGCTATTCCGAAACTTTAAAAAGTTGTAAGCTGTACTTTTGCTTGAGACCTCGTTACAACAGAGGGTGGGAATTGTAATTTCTTTGCTTTAGGGGGATCCCCAGAACTGGCTATTTGGTTTGACTCTTGGTAGTCCCACTCTACAATCTGTGGATGTGTTCTTTAGTGCCTTAAAACTTCTTTACGGTGATCCAGACCGGGTGACCTCTGTCAAGTCACATCTGAGATCGTTAAAGCAGGGTCAATGCTGTGCCGAGGAATATATTGCAGAGTTTAGGTGATGGTCTACTGACAGCAAGTAGAGCAATCCTACACTTCGTAGTCAGTTCTGCTTAGGTTTGTAGGATCAGATCAAGGACTCTCTGGTGCAATATCTTTCCCTTAATTCTCTGGAAGGTCTGATGCAAGTGGCCATTAAAATTGATAGACTCATCAAAGAGAGGCAGAAAAAGAAACGCCTTCTTCTTGTATATCTTCGGTCTCTCTTTCTCCTCTTGCGGAAGGTGTTGAACGCATGCAATTAGGGGCATACCGTCTATCTCCGAAAGAGAGAACAAGAATAGGTACTCTTGGTTTCTGTCTCTACTGTGGCAACAAGGGCCATCTTCTTTGCTCTTGTCCTAACAAGTCGGGAAAAGGGCAGGCCTAGGGCATGAGAAAGAGGTTTGTCTAGGTCTGCAGATTATATTTTCCAAAAACGCACTTCTGGTTCCCGCTCTGATTTCCTTGGGTTCACATTCTACCACAGTCTATGCCTTTCTGCACAGTGGTGCTGTGCACAACTTCCTGGACATCGGATTTGCCAGCTCCTCAGGAATTTCTCCTGTGAAAATTGATCCAGCCATCACAGTCTGTGGTCTTGATGGAGGCCCTTTGAATGAGGACAAGATCCTCTCCCGAACACCATCTTCTGCAGCTCACTGTGGGATCCCTTCATATTGAGTTCTTTTCCTTCTACCTAATCAACTGCCCCTCCGTACCGCTTATCCAGGGGCATCCCTGGCTCCATCACACCACGGTTATCGATTGTTTCAAGTGGAAGATTGTCCACTTGAGCACATCCTGCTCTTCCTGTCTGATCTTATCTGTCCGTTTTCTCCAGCCTCAGCTGGAGCAACTCCCTTCCCCTTACCATGACTTTTGGGACGTTTTCTCTAAAAGGCAGCTGACACCTTTCCCCCGCAGATATGGTCCCAGGTTCCAGATTGCGCAAGGGAAGTTTATGTTCTTTCTCTACCTGAAACCAAGGCAATGGAAAACCATGTGAAAGAGTACATTGAAAAAGGCTTTATCAGGCCCTATAAATCCCCATTGGGAGACGGAATCTTGTTTGTGTCCAAGAAGTATGGGAGTCTATGACCCTGTATTGATTGGAAAAGTTGGAGATGTCACAGAGATGGGAGAACACTTTTGTCCATCACGGTGGGTGGCCAAAGTAGTCCATTGGGAGAGGTCATAGGAAGAAGTGAGAGCTTGGAGTTTAGAGGCAGCTGTAGGAATGGCAGAGCCGGTAGGGATGTTAAAATCACTGATAATAATCGTGGGAAGATCAGAAGAGATGAAATGAGAAAGCCAGGCAGTGAAGTTATTCAGAAATTGTGAGTAGGGAACGATAGATGACAGCACCTACACCTCCTTGGTTCCCAGGATGGGAAGTGTGGGAGAAGGAGAGACCCCTTTGGGAGAGTGCAGAGAGGGAGATATATGTTTCTGTAAGGGCCAGGAGACCAAAGGAGTGGGAGAGGAAGAGGTCAAGGATGAGAGTGAGCTTATACCAGACCCAGAAGCCCCGGTGTACACCCTGTGAGTTTAGACTTTAAACTTATATTATGGATATTAGATGTCACCTTGGTGTTCTATGACATTTATAATAGCTCTACATCCACATGTTTCTATTTGGTCAGGGAACTCCTCCTTCAGTTCTAATATTTTTAAAGTTTACTGTAATGAGTAGAGATGTGTAAAGCCCTAGAGATTATGTCCACTCTAATTTGCCTCAATTTGGCTTAAAATTTGCAAATCTTGACAAAATTTGAGAATCACGGTTCACACCCCATTTCAGCTTGTATAGTGAATTGCAAAATTCTTTTTCCAGTTTTTGTTTAAGGCATATTAGGCTAAATTAAAAAAATATAAGGAGCTAACTTGTGAAACACACAGAATGCTCTCCCCTGACCTCTGTGGTCTTGCACTAGTGCACCTACCTTGACTAACCACCACACACCGAGAAGTATCGTATATACTCGTGTATAAGCCGAGTTTTTCAGCATACTTTTGTATGCTGAAAAAGGGCACTCAGCTTATACACGGGTGAACTTACCTGGTGTCCGGTCCCTGGGCTGTCAACTTCTGCATATGCGTTACAACAACAGGAAGTTCGGCCTTTGGAACGCAAACCTGCGTTCCAAATGCCGAACTTCCTGTTGGTGGAACGCATATGCGTTCCACTGCCGGGTAAGTGAAAATCCTCTCTCTCTCTCTCTTTCTCTCTCTCTCTCTCTCTCTCGGTTTTTATTTTTTAATTTACAGTGCAATTACATAATGAACAAACAATACAGCCACCATGTTCATACATTTATATCCCTACCCCTTATATACCACCCCTTAATTTAGTTAGGTTGTACCCAATGATTTTATAATCATTTATGAATGTTCCTTGTCATCTACTGTTATTTATGGTTTATCTAAAAATGATTTCATAGATTGAACCTATCATTTTTATTTAGGTTTTTAAATTAGCGCTCTTTTCCACCCTAGGCTTATACTCGAGTCAATAAGTTTTCCCAGTTTTATGTAGTAAAATTAGGTGCCTCGGCTTATATTCGGGTCGACTTATACTCGAGTATATACGGTACGTCTATATTCAGATCCTTTTTTGCCTCTGCATAGATTTTCAGGGAGGAGGAAGAGCTATTTCGATGGGTCACTATCAGGTGGAAATGTTATAGGACAATTCAATTATACTTCAGTCAATAACCTGCAGAATTGTGCTGCTCTTTATCCACTTTTTAATAAAAAAAACTTTTTTATGACAGTTTGCAGAATCTAATTATTATGTCCTGTGTCTAAACGAGGTCACATTAGACTGAGGACTTTTTATTCACTAACTGTTTCTCACAGTTTTATGTACTTTTTAATCCTTAGACCAGTCTAAGTATATACACCAGAGCATTAGTGTATTATTTCATGTTATTAGGTACATTTTGCCCTTGCTATTACCTACTATATTTTATGTAGTGAAAATATAAAGACTGTTGCCATATTGTGTGACAATAGCAGGACAGCAGAAGCCATATTGCATGGCGGGAGGAAGAGATAGGCAGTTGTGTTAAGTAAGGTAATTACCATTTGTCTCGAATGTACATTGTTATGATGTGTGGCTTGGATCTGGGATGTTAGTCACTCAGACATTGTTCTGATTACATTACTGTTAAAATAGGTAGCTTGCAGCCGAAGTTAGTTATCTAAGTCAACAGGTAATCTGGGAGGTAAATATGTTAGAACGTCCAGGTGATGTGCAATATGTCTCCACAGTACTATGCTGCTGAAATATCATTGGGAAATGTATTAATATGCATCAATATAAATGTTGTTGTATTAAAATGTATCTCAGACTTGGATTGTGAAATGCTGAAGACACAATGCGTGAAATGTCTTAATGTTTCACGCCAGTGTGAAGTGTCTTGTTATTCCCTGATGTAATATTGTAACCCTTTGTATAGTGAATGCAGCCAAGTGAAATGTTAGATATTGCTACAGTCCTGTTTACACAGCTATATATAGCACAGTCAGTGCACAAGTGAGAATTTCCCCATAGTACAATCCAGGAAGAACGAGCATCCAAGCGGCTGTGAGCTCATTTATATGGCTTTAGACATGTGACACTTGTTGTTGTTGGTTGGCTTCTTTACACTCCATGTACTGTGTGGCCTGATTCTCCAGTGGTGCGAATCAGCTTCTCTGGTAGTGATACATTATCCTGTATATTAGATAGAAGCAGTCACATATAACACATACAGTGATAGAGGTGACGCCTTACATTATCACTGTGATGTATTACATCTGCTGAATGATGATTCCAATGTAATTTCTTTATCTTTTCTAGGCTCAATGGCATTGAATGGTCAGAGGAACAAAAAGACGACCTGATGAAAATGCAAAGACCAGACCTGAAGATATTATTATAGATTCCAGAATGACACAATGTGGTGACCAGAAAAGTCAATTATTTGACTATTGTATAATGGAGACCAAGTGATGAAATTATCACTGAGATCCCAGTCTTTGATTTATTTACATTTAAGGTTTTATAACAAACTGAGTATGGACGAGATAAAGACTAGGGATGTGCACCGGCGACTTTTGAGGTCTCGTGTTTTGTGTTTTGGATCCGGATTTTCGTTATTTTTGAGGTTCGGATTTGTCTCGCAAAACACTTGACGAAAGGTCTCGGTTCGGATTTAAGGTTTTGGATTCGGATTTTTTTGCAAAAAAACATAAAAAGTTTAAAAATCAAGTTTTTGGGCTTATTTTCACTCCTAGGCTATTATTAACCTCAATAACATTCAATAACAAGCATTTCCACTAATTTACAGTGTATTCTGAACACCTCACAATATAGTTATTAGTCCAAAACGTTGCAACAAGGTATCTTTCTGGACTGCGTAGAGGAGTGGGTCACCACAATATATATTAAAAATGCTGAACTTTTATGAATCGCACCAATAAATGTACCTGGACTGCGTAGAGGAGTGGGTCACCACAATATATATTAAAAACCCTGAACTTTTATGAATCGCAGCAATAAATGTACCTGGACTGCGTAGAGGAGTGGGTCACCACAATATCTTAAAAACCCAGAACTTTTATGAATCGCACCAATAAATGTACCTGGACTGCCTAGAGGAGTGGGTCACCACAATATATATTAAAAACCCTGAACTTTTATGATTCGCACCAATAATTGTACCTGGACTGCGTAGAGGAGTGGGTCACCACAATATATATTAAAAACCCTGAACTTTTATGAATCGCACCAATAAATGTACCTGGACTGCGTAGAGGAGTGGGCACCACAATAAAATATATAAAAACCTTCAACAGGTCTGCATTACACTACACATACGGCTGCTCCTCCATCCTCTCCATCATATACATGTTGGAGTTTTAGCGTGTGACAACCTCTTGTTTTTGATAATGTCAGTGCATTTTGAATATTTTTCAATTTGCCCCACACCACTGAATGTACTTTATCTATGATACGCATCTATCTATCTTGACTGCGTAGTGTGGTGGCCCCGGTACACAATTTGGTACCGAGGCCACAATATAATTAAAAAACCCTCCACGTGTCAGAATTCCACCAAACAAGTATCTGGACTGCATAGTGGGGTGGCCCCGGTACCCAATTTGATACCGGGGCCACAATACCTCCTCCAAACATGGTACAGACAATTCGTCATTGAGATCCCAGACAGACAGGGTCGAAGTGTTATTGTTTGACTTTGTAAACCCAAAAAACTGTCCCTGTTGCACATAGTCGTGCAATGAAGACTGACTTTTTCATTTAAAGGCACGATCTTTCAAGTGTAGTGTTTGTAAGTCTAAGTCATATTATACTTTTGGTAAAATTGGTTTATTTTGTTCCTCTTTATGGTAATTAGTAATAGAATTAAAGTATGAAATAGAATTAAAGTATGAAATAGAATTAAAGTATTAAATAGAATTAAAGTATGAAATAGAATTAAAGTATGAAATAGAGTGGTATATAGAGTTGTAGTGTGGTATAGATAGAGTGGTCCACACAATATAATAATAATAAAACCCTCAACTGGTCTGAATTCCACCAAACAAGTATCTGGACTGCATAGTGGGGTGGCCCCGGTACCCAATTTGATACCGGGGCCACAATACCTCCTCCAAACATGGTACAGACAATTCGTCATTGAGATCCCAGACAGACAGGGTCGAAGTGTTATTGTTTGACTTTGTAAACCCAAAAAACTGTCCCTGTTGCACATAGTCGTGCAATGAAGACTGACTTTTTCATTTAAAGGCACGATCTTTCAAGTGTAGTGTTTGTAAGTCTAAGTCATATTATACTTTTGGTAAAATTGGTTTATTTTGTTCCTCTTTATGGTAATTAGTAATAGAATTAAAGTATGAAATAGAATTAAAGTATGAAATAGAATTAAAGTATTAAATAGAATTAAAGTATGAAATAGAATTAAAGTATGAAATAGAATTAAAGTATGAAATAGAGTGGTATATAGAGTTGTAGTGTGGTATAGATAGAGTGGTCCACACAATATAATAATAATAAAACCCTCAACTGGTCTGAATTCCACCAAACAAGTATCTGGACTGCGTAGTGTGGTGGCCCCGGTACACAATTTGGTACCGAGGCAACAATATAATTAAAAAATTGGGCATCAACTGTCACCGTTGTTTAATATCTGATACACCTAAATATGGACTGCACAGTGGAGTGGCCCCGGTAGTAAATTTGGTGCCGGGGCCACAATACCTCCTCCAACTTCCAAGTGTAGTGTTTATAAAGACAGACAGCGTCGAAGTGTTATTAGTTGACTTTCTTAACCCTAAAATTGTCCCTGTTGCAAATATTCGTGCAATGGACAGTTACTTTTTTATTGAAAGACTCAAGCTTTCAAGTGTAGTGTTTATAAAATATAAACAACAATACAGTAGTTTTAGAGCACGTCAATACCTCTTGTTTTAAATTATGACACGGCATTTTACTTTTGGTTTAATTTCTTGTATTTTTTTAAATTTGGTTTTACTTTTTGAACATGGCAAACGACTGTTGATTGGTCATATAATGCAAAAATAAAAGGTCCAAGATGGAATTGTCCTTGGGCCCTCACACCCACCCTTATGTTGTTGAAATAGGACATGCACACTTTAACAAACCAATCATTTCAGCGACAGGGCCTACCAAACAACTTTGGCTGAAATGATTGGTTTGTTTGGGCCCCCACACCAAAAAAGCTATTCATCTCTCCCTGTACAGACTAAACAGGCTCTACTGAGGCAAGATGTCGTCCTCATCCTCAACCTCTGATTCCTCTCCCCCTACAGTGTGTACTTCCTCCTCATCACACATTATCAATTCGTCCCCGCTGGACTCCACAACCACAGGTCCCTCTGTACTATCTGGAGGGCAGTGCTGTACTTCATTGAGGAATTGATTATTCATTTTTATAAACATCATTTTTTCAACGTTCTGAGGAAGCAACCTCCTTCGCCGCTCACTGACCAGGTTCCCCGCTGCACTAAAAACTCTTTCCGAGTACACACTGGAGGGGGGACAACTCAGGTAAAATAGAGCCAGTTTGTACAGGGGCTTCCAAACTGCCTTTTTTTCCTGCCAGTAACAATATGGACTGTCTGACATGTCTACTTGGATGGTGTCAGCAAAGTAATCATCCACAATTTTTTCTATTGTGACAGCATCCAATGCAGCAACAGTAGACATGTCTGCAATGGTTGGCAGGTCCTTCAGTCCGGACCAGATGTTATCAGCATCCCCGCCAGTGCCTCTTTTGGGAAAACTGAGCTTTTTCCTCGCAGCCATAGATGTGGAAGAAAATGAGGGTGGAGCTGTTGGCATGTCCCGGTCCTCTTCAGAGGACAATCTCCTGACCAGCAGGTCTTTGCACCGCTGTAGACTTGTGTCCGCTGGAAACAGAGACACAACATACGCTTTAAACCGAGGATCGAGCACGGTGGCCAGAATGTATTCCTCTGACTTTAAAAGAGTGACCACCCTCGGATCCTGGCAAAGCGTACGAAGGGCTACATCCACAAGAGCTACATGCTTGGTGTAATCGCAATGGCTTACCAGCTCCTCCCTCACTTTCTCCAGCTGCTTCTGCAACAGCCTGATCAGGGGAATGACCTGACTCAAGCTGGCAGTGTCGGAACTGACTTCTCGTGTGGCAAGTTCAAATGGCTGCAGAACCTTGCACAACACGGAAATCAGTCTCCACTGCGTTTGACTGAGGCGCATCCCCACTCCTTTGCCTATGTCGTAGGTGGCTGTGTAGGCCTGAATGGCCTTTTGCTGCTCCTCCATCCTCTGCAGCATATAGAGGGTGGAGTTCCAGCGCGTCACAACCTCTTGTTTGAGGTGATGGCAGGGCAGGTTCATGCTTTTTTGATGTGCCTCTAGTCTGCGGTAGGCACTGGCTGAATGCCGAAAGTGTCCAGCAATTTTGCGCGCCACCGCAAGCATCTCCTGCACACCCCTGTCACTCTTGAGGTAATGCTGCACCACCAAATTAATGGTGTGGGCAAAACATGGGACGTGCTGGAAATTGCCCATATTTAATGCCCACACAATGTTACTGGCATTGTCTGACACCACAAATCCCCATGAGAGTCTAAGTGGGGTAAGCCACTGGGAGATAATTTCCCTCATTTTCTCTAATATGTTGTCAGCATTGTGCCTCTTATTAAAGCCTGTAATGCACAATGTTGCCTGCCTTTGCACGAGCCGCCATTTTGTAGTTGCTGCTACTGATGCAGCTGTTGCTGTTGCTGCGGAAGGGGATGCATCTACCCAGTGGGCTGTCACAGTCATATAGTCCTTCGTTTGCCCAGAACCACTTGTCCACATGTCCGTGGTTAAGTGGACAGTGGGTACAACCGCATTTTTTAGAGCACTGAGGACACTTGATCGTACTTCTCTGTACATTTTTGGTATCGCCTGCCTAGTGAAGTGGAATCTCGACGGGATTTGGTACCGGGGACACAATACCTCCATCAACCCTCTAAATCCCACTCCACTGATGGCGGACACCGGGCGCACGTCTAACACCAACATTGCAGTTACAGCCGCAGTTATACGCTTTGCAATAGGGTGACTACTATCGTATTTTGTGGTCATGGCAAACGACTGTTGGACGGTCAATTGTTTTGTGAAAGACTTAGCGGTCTTACGACTTCCCCTCTGGGAAGATGACCGACTAACAGCAGCAACAGCAGCAGTGGCAGTAGTAGGCGTACCGCTGCAGGATTCCTCGGATGAATCCCGCATTGAGGAGGACTCAGTCTGGCTGCTGACTTGGGCTGCAGGACTGAATCTGATGGAGATTGTGGAGGAAGTTGACGAGGAGGGTGTTGCTGGTGTGTATCCAACTGGACCACGGGATTTAGGTGTCCCTGTACCGATGAGGGTCCTAGCCCCAGTTCCTGAACTAACCACTGAACTATGAAGGTTATTCAGGTGACGTATAAGGGAGGATGTTCCTAGGTGGGCAAGATCCTTACCCCTGCTTATTTGAGCTTTACATAAGCTACATATGGCCATACATTGGTTGTCTGGATTTGGATAAAAATAACTCCAGACCGAAGAGGTGCATTTTTTGGTCTTCTGACCAGGCATGACGATGGGCTTTTTCATCCCATGGACATCAGCTGTTTCCCCCCCTGGTGCCTCATTTACAATAACCACATCACCATCCTCATCATCAAGTTCCTCCACAGCGCCAGCTACATCATCAATAGCCTCCTCCCGAGCCACCTCTTCCCGTACAGTGATGGGAAGGTCAGGCTTGACAACCACCAACACCCTTGGACTCGCCTTGTGGATTTGTGATAATTTCTCTTTAGAAGGCAGAGTTGTTTGCTGTTTTGTTGCTGACAGCATAACTCTCTTCAATTTTTTGTAGGGGGGGGGAGGAGGAGGAGGGCTAAGATCCGTGGGTGAAGCTGAACCACTAGTCATGAACACGGGCCAGGGCCTAAGCCGTTCCTTGCCACTCCGTGTCGTAAATGGCATATTGGCAACTTTACGTTTCTCCTCAGATGATTTTAAGTTTCTCTTTTTGCTACTTTTTCTTAACTTGGGCTTTTTGGATTTTACATGCCCGGTACTACGAGATTGGGCATCGGGCTTGGAAGACGACGTTGATGGCATTTCATCGTCTATGTCATGACTAGTGGCAGCAGCTTCAGCATTAGGAGGAAGTGGGTCTTGATCTTTCCCTACTTTATCCTCCAAATTTTTGGTCTCCATTATATGTAGCACAAGATACTGCAGAATGTGTGAACTTGGTAATATTGCAGTACCAATGGACTTATACTGCTGTATTGGTTTTGCAAATTTGGTTATAATAATTATTATATATATTTTTTTTTTTTTAAAAATTATTTTTTTTTACTTTTTTTTTATTTTTTAAAAACTTGGGAATAATGGGGAAATAACTATGCCCTTAGAAGCACAGAGCACAGGACACAGCACCACTGGACTGAACAGGACACGGCACAGGACCCAGCAGCACTACGGAACTCAGCAGGACAGAGCACAGGACACAGCACCACTGGACTGATACTGCAGAATGTGTGAACTTTGTAATATTGCAGTACCAATGGACTTATACTGCTGGATTGGTTTTGCAAATTTGGTTATAATTATATATATATTTTTTTTAATTTTTAATTGTAATTTTTTTTCACTTTTTTTTTAATTTTTTAAAAACTTGGGAATAATGGGGAAATAACTATGCCCTTAGAAGCACAGAGCACAGGACACAGCACCACTGGACTGAACAGGACACGGCACAGGACCCAGCAGCACCACTGACCTCAGAAGGACAGAGCACAGCACACAGCACCACTGGACTGATACTGCAGAATGTGTAAACTTTGTAATATTGCAGTACCACTGGACTTTTACTGCTGAATGTGTGAACTTGGTAATATTGCAGTACCAATGGGCTTATACTGCAGGATTGGTTGTGCAAATTTTGTGGTAATTAAAAAAAATTAAATTAGTTTTTGGTATTTTTTTAAATAACTTTTTTTTAATTTTTTAAACACAGGGGAATATTGGGGAAATAACTATGCCCTTAGAAGCACAGAGCACAGGACACAGCACCACTGGACTGAACAGGACACGGCACTGGACCCAGCAGCACCACTGACCTCAGAAGGACAGAGCACAGCACACAGCACCACTGGACTGATACTGCAGAACACAGCACAGCACAGCACAGCACAGCACAGAACTAAACAGCACAGCACAGAACTAAACAGCACAGCACGAGATCTACCAGGACAGAGGACCACCTAACACACCCTCCCTCTACCCTGATCAATGCCCGAGTGAAGATGGCGGCGACTAGCGGGGAATTTATAGGATCCGAGTATCGCGAGATCCGACAACGGGATTATGAGTCAGAGCCTCAGTTTCAGATTTGAATTTGGCGCCAATACCCGGATCTGTCTCGGATCCGACTCGGATCGGCAATGTTCGGGTGGGCTCGGATTTCAGATATCCGAGCCCGCTCATCTCTAATAAAGACCAGACGATGTTTCCTCTTTGGACTCCTTGGCAGAACTAACAAGCTCCCTATCCAGCTGAGCAGAGACAAGAAAACACCACAGAGCCTATATAATGTGGCCCCTCCTCTTCCCCTTCCCCTCTGTCTTTTCATGTCTCTTGTCCAGCTGAGCAGGCAGAGTGAGTGTAGTCAGTATGGTTTTTTTTTACTTTTTCTATGAGATTTACCTGGATATGCCCAGAGAAGGATTCAATGGGCTGTAGGATTACACCGCAGACTGTTGATACCTGAGGCAGGAGCCGACTCCCCAGGACCACCATATACCACCGATTGGTTAAAGAAAACAGGGGCAATCTTTCAACTTAAAGCCAAGGCAGCATGGGAGACGTTACTGCCGCATCATAAGAAATTCCGCAGAAGGACGCTTATGGGTCACCACAGTAAGAAGGGGGTAATTTGATTTTCTACTGCTAACCTCAAGTACGGTTCAGTTAGAAAATATACTGAACATCACTGAACCAAGGAAAGCCCCTTAGCTATTATGTTGTGTGATCTTAAGAAATAAATAGTTAATGAGTCCTTTTGGAATCTATGGGAAAGAAGAAAGCCTACAAGACCCATCATAGGGTATGTGGAGCTTGTGATAAATATTTACCTACAGATTAATCAGAGCTCTGTCTGTGCATTATGCACCTCAAATTAGCAAGGTTTTAGGTCAGCCCCCAGAGCAACTCAGAGACTTAATAGACTGGATGAGATAATTGTAACTAAAGCGGATTTAATGCTCATCACATTGTTAAAGTCACACAAGGGATTAGATTTGCAGAGGATCATTGTCTGGCCCTATATGGATGATATTTTGGTTCTAGTAAGATCAGAAGAAATATCTCAAAGAAGAACAGATAAAGTACCATCCCAGCAACAATAGTTCCCAGGTCTTTTTATAAACACAGCAAAGGACAAAGGCACTGTCTCAGAGGAGAGACTGGACAATCTAGGATAGATGATTTATTGCCTTTTGGGTCAGCAAAATAATTCAAGAACAGATTTTCTCCATGTTCTGGATATGTTTGCATTAGAGATGGTCACTGACCCCCGTGTTTTGGTTTTGGATTCGGTTTTGGATCTGGATTACCGTCGTGTTTTGGTTTTGGTTTTGGTTTTGCAAAACCGCCATTGCGTGTTTTGGTTTTGGTTTTGGTTTTGTTTGGTTTTGTTTTGCTATTTTGTTGGAAAATACATGTTTTTGTGCCTAAAATAACCCAATTTAGTGCTCCAACTGTTTTAGAGATAAGTAATCTAATTGTTGAGGTAATAAATCATCCAAAAAAACTGTTTAATTCTTCGTTGGTAGGCCTTCATTTATTCTACACACAAAACAGATTGTCTTCCTCTCCATCTATGCATATTGGCAATGCAGCCATCGTCTTTGAATGTATATTACACCCTACACTTATAGTTAAATATGTAAAGAAATGGAAAAAGACAGTTTGCTTTCTGTCTCTATAGGCCCCCCTCCACTTTTTTAAAAAAACAAAAAATTCAGCCATTATAGACTGTACAATATTAATTGACATGGAGAAAGCCAGTTTGGTTTCTGTCTCTCAAGGCCCCCCTCCACTTGTATAAAATACCAAAAAATTCAGCCATTATAGACTGTACAATATTAATTGACATGGAGAAAGCCAGTTTGGTTTCTGTCTCTCAAGGCCCCCCTCCACTTGTATAAAATACTAAAAAATTCAGCCATTATAGACTGTACAATATTAATTGACATGGAGAAAGACAGTTTGGGGTCACTCTGTCTCTCTAGGCCCCCCTCCACTTGTATAAAATACCAAAAAATTCAGCCATTATAGACTGTACAATATTAATTGACATGGAGAAAGCCAGTTTGGTTTCTGTCTCTCTAGGCCCCCCTCCACTTGTATAAAATACTAAAAAATTCAGCCATTATAGACTGTACAATATTAATTGACATGGAGAAAGACAGTTTGGGGTCACTCTGTCTCTCTAGGCCCCCCTCCACTTGTATAAAATACCCAAAAATTCAGCCATTATAGACTGTACAATATTATGAAAAATGGACAAAGCCAGTTTAGGGTCACTCTGTCTATGACACCCTACCCTTAAGGATAAATTGCCCTAACAGCAGCCTTTCAAGATGGTATGTGATATGGAAATGCCACAAGTCCCTTTCCTCTTTGGGGGTAGATTGCACCCTACACTTACATAGAAAGTTTTAAAAAGATGTTATCGGCATCATCTTCAGCTTAATCCTCACCCTCATCAGTGTGTACGTCATCATCACAGACTATCAATTCATCGCCGCTTGAATCCGCCATTAGAGAACAGTCAGTGCTTGGATGTCTTGGATGGTGAAGGCCTTCCTCGTGGAAGATGTAGTTCATTTTTATAAACATCATTTTCTCCACATTTTTGGGAAGTAACCTACGGCGATCACTGACTAAGTTCCCTGCTGTGCTGAACACTCGTTCAGAGTACACACTGGAGGGTGGGCAGCTTAGGTATTGCAAAGCAAGTTTGTACATGGGTTTCCAAATGGCCTGCTTTTCTTCCCAGTAAGGAAAGGGACTGTCTGACATTTCCATATCAACTACCTCTTGAAAGTAATCCTCCACCATCCTTTGCATGTTTATACTCATATTGGATGGAGTTATGGGCAAAGTGACACATTTTTTTGAAAAATCCTTCAAACCAGCCCAGATGTTAAATTGTTCTGGTCTGCCCCCTGTGTCTTCCCTGCTTCTTTTTTGGAAATTTAATTTTTTACGAGCAACAGCTTGAGAAAGTGAAGGAGGACACGTCGTCAAGCCGAGGCCCAGTTCAGCGGCCAACTTGCTGAGCAATAGCTCCTTGCAAAAGTTCACATCTCGCTCATTTACAAGTAAAGACTCAATGTAGGTTTTAAACCTTGGATCAAGCACAGTGGCCAAAACGTACTGATCCGAGTTCAAGATCTTAATAACTCGAGGATCATTGTGAAGCGAATTAAGTACTTGATCGACAAGGCCAACATACTTTGCTGAATTGCTTGCTTTCAGCTCCTCCTTCATTTTCTCAAGCTGCTTTTCCAATAGTCTAATTAAAGGAATGACTTGGCTCAAACTAGCAGAGTCTGCACTGACCTCACATGTCACAACTTCAAATGGTTTCAGCACCTTGCACAGCACTGAAAGGATTCCCCACTGTGCAAGAGTGAAATACATCCCCCCTCCTTTCCCAATGTCATGACTTGTGCAATATGCTTGGATGGCTTTGCGCTGTTCCTCCATCCTCTGAAGCATGTACAGGGTGGAATTCCACCGAGTTACCACCTCTTGCTTAAGTTGGTGGCAGGGCAAGTTAAACTGCTCTTGGAGCTGCTGTAATCTCCTACATGCTGTGGCTGAATGCCTGAAATGGCCTGAAATTTTACGGGCCACCGAAAGCATCTCCTGCACCTCACGGTTATTTCGTAGGAAGCTCTGCACCACCAAGTTGATGGTGTGAGCAAAACAGGGAATATGTTGGAAATCACCCAGCTGTAATGCTCGCACTATATTGTTGGCGTTATCTGAAATGACATACCCTGGGGAGAGTCCGAGTGGTATAAGCCATGCATCAATCACATCTCTCAGTTTGCGTAACAAATTGTCAGCCGTATGCCTGTTAGTGAAGCCGGTGATACAAAGAGTGGCCTGCCTGTGACAAATGTTACGTAGTGGTGTACATGCTGCTGCTGTTCCTGCTGGTGAAGGTGAATGACCAACCCAGTGGGCTGTCACAGTCATATAGTCTTTGGTTTGGCCACTTCCACTTGTCCACATATCTGTGGTTAAGTGAACAGTGGGCAGAATGGCATTTTTCAGCGCAATCTCTACATTTTTACACACTTTTTGGTATAGTTGTGGAATAGCTTTACGGGAGAAATGGTGTCGCGATGGAATTCTGTAACGCGGACACAAAACCTCAATTAACTGTGAAAAACCAGCTGCGTTTATTGTGGAGATTGGACGCAGATCTAACACTAACATTGCAGCCATGGCGTCTGTGATTCGCTTGGCGACTGGGTGACTGCTGTCATATTTGCTTCCCCTCGCAAATGATTGTTTCACAGTTAATTGCTGAAATGTAGGACTGCTCATTTTATTCACCTGCCTCTGGGATGACGATTCACCCCCAGCAGCAGCAACAGCAGCAGCAGGACTAACGCTTTCTTCAGAGGAATCAATAATAGTGCCGGAGTCATCCAGCCTTAAGTGGGATGCCGGGCTAACTCCGAGCGCTACTGAGGATATTGATGAGGATGGTGTGGTGGGTGTATTTTGTAGCCGTCGGTATGTCGGTGAGCGGAGGGTCTTAGCTGATGAGGGAGTGCTTGTATTCTTTTGGGAAGAACTTTCAGCTTTTCCCAACACTTTGCCATGAACTCTCATTAAATGGCGTAACATAGACGAGGTTCCAAGATGGTTAAGGTCCCTCCCTCGACTGACTGTGGCTTCACATACACTACAAATGGCTATACAATTGTTGTCTGGATTTGGGTAGAAATAATTCCACACATAAGAAGTGGATTTTTTTGTTTTATGCCCAGGCATGACAATGGCCTTTTTCTTGTCACGTGCCAGAACTGCTGCCACTGGTGCAGGACTTACACAAACAACCTCATCCTCATCAACATCCTCATTAGCGCCCTCGTCGCCTACACAAATCTCCCCCTCATCCTCTTCTAATTCCAAAGTGGCATCCTCAATTTGGGTATCACCGGCTACACTCGGGCTATTAAGGCACACATCAGCAGAATGCTCACGATTAGACATCCCACTGTTGGATGGACTCTCCACAGGGATTGTTGTCATTTGTGAATCAGAGCAAATATTCTCCTGTAATGCCTCACTGTTATCTTGCAGCTCAGCTTTGACGCGTAACAGTAGTTGTGCACCAATTGTAGGCTGGGTAACTTTTTGGGATCTGCCACTAATAGCCAAAGGTGAAGGCCTCATTCTCTCTTTGCCACTGCGTGTGTAGAATGGCATGCTTGCAATTTTTTTTTTATCGTCACTTAACTTTTGCTCAGTTACACTTCTTTTTCGCTTCAATACAGTAAATTTTTTTTTGGTTTTTGTTTTTTGCACTAATTTGAAAACACTCTGTTGTTTGACATCGCCTTGGCCAGATGACGTACTGGGAACACTAACATCAGGACTGGTGACAGAACCTGGTTGCTCATTTAGATCATATGTGGACTGCTTTGAATCCATTCTGAGCGCAAACCACTGGGGAGTGCTAAAAATTATTTAGTAGATTCTGCTGACAGTTATGACTTTTGACAGCCAGAAATATTAATGCACAATTAGGGAGGACACCCCAAAAACACTGAGGAGTGCTAAAAATTATTGAGTAGATACTGCTGACAGATATGACTTTTGACAGCCAGAAATATTAATGCACAATTAGGGAGGACACCCCAAAAACACTGAGGAGTGCTAAAAATTATTGAGTAGATACTGCTGACAGATATGACTTTTGACAGCCAGAAATATTAATGCACAATTAGGGAGGACACCCCAAAAACACTGAGGAGTGCTAAAAATTATTGAGTAGATACTGCTGACAGATATGACTTTTGACAGCCAGAAATATTAATGCACAATTAGGGAGGACACCCCAAAAACACTGAGGAGTGCTAAAAATTATTGAGTAGATACTGCTGACAGATATGACTTTTGACAGCCAGAAATATTAATGCACAATTAGGGAGGACACCCCAAAAACACTGAGGAGTGCTAAAAATTATTGAGTAGATACTGCTGACAGATATGACTTTTGACAGCCAGAAATATTAATGCACAATTAGGGAGGACACCCCAAAAACACTGAGGAGTGCTAAAAATTATTGAGTAGATACTGCTGACAGATATGACTTTTGACAGCCAGAAATATTAATGCACAATTAGGGAGGACACCCCAAAAACACTGAGGAGTGCTAAAAATTATTGAGTAGATACTGCTGACAGATATGACTTTTGACAGCCAGAAATATTAATGCACAATTAGGGAGGACACCCCAAAAACACTGAGGAGTGCTAAAAATTATTGAGTAGATACTGCTGACAGATATGACTTTTGACAGCCAGAAATATTAATGCACAATTAGGGAGGACACCCCAAAAACACTGAGGAGTGCTAAAAATTATTGAGTAGATACTGCTGACAGATATGACTTTTGACAGCCAGAAATATTAATGCACAATTAGGGAGGACACCCCAAAAACACTGAGGAGTGCTAAAAATTATTGAGTAGATACTGCTGACAGATATGACTTTTGACAACCAGAAATATTAATGCACAATTAGGGAGGACACCCCAAAAACACTGAGGAGTGCTAAAAATTATTGAGTAGATACTGCTGACAGATATGACTTTTGACAGCCAGAAATATTAATGCACAATTAGGGAGGACACCCCAAAAACACTGAGGAGTGCTAAAAATTATTGAGTAGATACTGCTGACAGATATGACTTTTGACAGCCAGAAATATTAATGCACAATTAGGGAGGACACCCCAAAAACACTGAGGAGTGCTAAAAATTATTGAGTAGATACTGCTGACAGATATGACTTTTGACAGCCAGAAATATTAATGCACAATTAGGGAGGACACCCCAAAAACACTGAGGAGTGCTAAAAATTATTGAGTAGATACTGCTGACAGATATGACTTTTGACAGCCAGAAATATTAATGCACAATTAGGGAGGACACCCCAAAAACACTGAGGAGTGCTAAAAATTATTGAGTAGATACTGCTGACAGATATGACTTTTGACAGCCAGAAATATTAATGCACAATTAGGGAGGACACCCCAAAAACACTGAGGTGTGCTACAAATTATTTAGTAGATACTGCTGACAGATATGACTTTTGACAGCCAGAAATATTAATGCACAATTATGGGGGACACCCCAAAAGAGCTGGGGAGTGCCAAATTTGAAGAAAAAATAATAAACCTCTATCCTCCTCTCTGCACTAGCGATTTTGGTTAGAGCAATTGCAAGAACAATATTGTATTCTCTGTCCCTGCTCTAATTAGCCTATGACTACACCCTGCTCTCTCCCTCTGTCAAATGGCGATGGATTGCTGTGGAGGCGTGTATTTATAAAGTTGAAGTATCGCGAGAACCGAGTCCCGAGATCCGACAACGTCACAATGACGTTCGGCCTCGATTTGGATTCGGAATGGGCGGGAGAGTACCGAGCTGCTCAGCTCGGTACTCGGATACCCAAAGTTCGGGTGGGTTCGGTTCTCGGAGAACCGGACCCGCCCATCTCTAGTTTGCATCCACAATAGAGATTATACCATTGGCAAGATGGCACATGAGAAGCTTGCAACTAGAAATACTCAGACTATAGGATCTCAGGCAGCAGTCTCTGGATCAGGAAATTAAGGTAGCAGATTCAGTCAGAGAGTTTCTCAATTGGTGGAATGAACCCCTAAGAAAAAAACAATTAACACCCATCTCAGAACCAGAGTTTCTCATTTTGACTATAACTCCAGCACCAAAAGCTCGGGAACACATTAGAACTCACAGATGGTATAAGGTATTTGGAATCAAGACAAAAGAAAGCAGCATATAAATATCCTAGAATTGTGAGCAGTTTGGCATGCATCTGTGCATTTTCAACTTTTTTTTTTTTTTTTACACCCTACGCATCTCAAAGTGTTTTCAGACAACCAGACCATGGTAGCATTCATAGTAGGGAGGTACCAGAAGTTCAGTTATGATAAATTAGTTAACCCCAATCATAGCTTGGACAAAAAGCAATTTAAACTCTCTTTCCACTCTAAGGTAGCAAGTTAAAGCAACAGAGTTGCATATTATCTCAGTCGCTACAAGATTCACCCAGCTGAATGAACAAGGAGGTGTTTCAATTACTGATACAAAGATTTGGTTGCCCACAAATACATTTAATGGCAATACTGAATACGGAGCTGTATGATGCCCACCACAAAGATCCCAGAGCAGAAGAAATAGATGCCTTGAAAAGACCTGGAATGTTTATCTTGGATATGTTTCCCTCTCACCCCATGAATCTGGAGAAAGATCAGGAAGGAAGCGGTGGAGGTTATAGCCTGGCTTCGGTGACCGTGGTTTGCCATAGCCTGGAAAATGCTTCTAGAGCCACTGTGGCCTCTATCTCTACTCCCAGATCTCCTGTAGCAGGGACCAGTGTTGCAACCAAACCTGAGTAACCTCTCCTTGATGGAGAGGAAATTGAGTTGGCCTTGCCAAGTAGTTTCTCATCAAGTAATTGAAGCATTGTTACAAACTAGGAAACAACATTTTCAATGATTTATTAAAGAATTTGGAGACTGTTTGTTTATCTGGTTGCACAAACAAAACTCAACTACACCAATGGCAGCATGTAAACCACAAGTATTGGATTTTCTGCGGGAAGGTTTAAACAAAACTTTGGCTCTAAAAACTCTAAAAGCACAAGTTCCGGCAATGAGAATCCTTTTGAATAAAAGATTGGCTTTGGAAAGTTTAGTAACTCATTTATCCAGGCAGTTGAGGTAATTCGACCCTACATTAGACCATTTTTAACACCATGGGATCTTAATTTCATATTGGACACGTTAGTGTCAAATCACTGTGAGCCTTACACAAAATTGTTCTAAATGGCTCTCTGAAGGTGCTAGTCCTGGTAGCAATAAGTTCTGTTAAAAGCATAGGATAAATAACTTCATTATGATGCAAGGAGATATTTCTGAACTTTTTTCCAGGTTTAGTGATGTTTAGAACAAATGCATATTCCCTGCCTTAAATAGTGTCTAATTTCCATATAATAAGAAATTGCATTGCCAGCGTTTTTCTTATAAGCAGATGGGGAGGCATGGGGGCTTAGTGATTAGCACTTCTGCCTCATAGGGCTGGGGTCATGAGTTCAATACCCGACCATGTGTGGAGATTGTATGTTCTCCCTGTGTTTGCGTGGGGATACTCCAGTTTCCACCAACACTCCAAAAACATACTGGTAGGTTAATTGGCTGCTATCAAAATTAACCCTAGTCTCTCTCAGTCTGTCTGTGTGTGTGTTTGTTAGAGAATTTAGACTGTAAGCTCCAATGAGACAGGGACTGATGTGAATGAGTTCTCTGTACAGCGCTGCGGAATTAGTGGTGCTATATAAATAAATGGTGATGATGATGAGTAGAAGCATCTGCATACACTGGATATCTTCAAGTAACAATAAAAGTGAGAAAAAACTGATCAGCTTTTATCTTGCCTACTGGGACACGGCAGGTGCATACTCCAACAAAAGATACCTTTGGGCTCGAAGAGAGCAAGTATTGTCAGGCAAAGTTTGTAAAGCAGGAGGACGGTCTACAATCCACACCTTTACAAAACATTATATGTTGGATGTGATATTAGTAAATAGAAGCTCAGTTTTGAAGCAGGATCCTTCATACTGCAGATCATTAAAGAATTTTCTTTTATGCATTCAACATGGTGTTTGATAATTATTGGCCCAACCTATGTTGTTATTGCTTGGGTACATCCCATCCATTAGGACTGTCAGGGTGTCCAAAGAGGATATAAACAAATTATGTTTACCTGTTAATTTTGTTTCCTGGAAGGAGTCCATGACAGGTCCAATATTTCCACCCTTGTTGTGATTTCTACCTTTCAGGATCAGCTTTGGAAGTTACTCAAAGATACTAACAAAGAGGAGAAGCTGCATTTTATAGACTAAGGGCCTTATTTAGAGTTAAGAGTAAAACAGAAAAAGGTGAAAATGTGCTCCTGGACAAACCACGTTGCAATACAAGGGGTGCAAATTAATGTTTTGTTTTAGGTTTTTTGCATACAGAGAAATTACTGTTTGCTTTGGCAATGTAGCAGACAAGCAATGGACAGCTTTATTTTTACACTGCAATTTAGAGTTTAGCATAGACATGCCCCTCTCAACTCTAAATTTGTCCTGACATTTTATATCTGCCTATCCCCCTGCAGTGCAACATGGTTTTGCCAAGGTGCAAATTTGCTCCTTTTTTTTTTGCTTTGCTCCTAACTCTAAATGGGGCCCTCAGTTGTGTTTTCATTCCGGTCCATGCTCAGCTAAATAGAGTTAACCCGTTCATTAGAGCTGCCAAGGAGTGCTTTGAGAAAACCTAATTAACAGAATTATTTACAAGACTAAAATACGTGGTCAAATGTATGTTTATTATAGCCATATCTCTACATACATGTGTTGGTGATCCTAAAAAATAGATAAAACAAAGTGATAATGTACATACAGTCACATGCATCAAATTTTCAAAGTCCACTGGTACACATTTGTAGAATACTTTTCATTAATTTCCTTGAGAAAGTTGTTTTATGCTTTATTCAAAAAACATAACACAAGTGAGAAAAAATAACCATGTAGAATCTTCAAATGAAATTTTTATTTCATTCACTCCCGTGTGGTATTTATAATATATGATTTAGATGGGGATTACTCCAACTCTTAAATATTGTCTCAATCAAAAAAAAAAGAAGGATGCGGGAAAATTTGAATGTTTAACTGCACAAGTAATTTTTTAAATAATGTTTTTATGTAATTTCCTTTAATGTATTTTATGTTTTTATGTGAGATTAAAGCCAATATCCTTTTTTATTATTCCCAAGTATCATTATTTCTACATAACAAAATCCCCCTCATTTCTCTTCTAACTATACTTATTAGGTTTTCATCAACATCAATTAGTACAATTTCAGCGCACCCACTTTTACATCTATCAGACCAGCAATCAAATTAATGGCTTACAAATTTCTCCAACATTTAATATTACTACTAAAATTACTAATAACACATCACCACCTTTTGAATATGGTAATAATTTATATTTTAGGATTAATTATGTTTTTAATAGTATTAATGTAACATATATTTTTGTATTCCAAAGAAAGCTTCTCTTCTCTCCAACCCCAGTTCTCTCCAGACCGCCCCCTCCCCCCAGGGGAGGGCTGTAAAATTTTAGCCCGGGGGGCAAAGACTCTATTTTGCATCCTATTTTAATGGGAAAACATGAAGATGGCGCAGTGACCCACCCCAAGGTATCCCACTATGGGAATGGCCCGGGGGGCAGATGCCCCTCTGCCCCCCAGTCCAGCCTGCCCCTGCCCTCCCCCTTGTTCTCTCCAGACCCCTCCTCCCCACCCTTCTGTCCTTCCCTGCCCCTTTTCTGTCTAGTCAGTCCCCTCTACCCTGTTCTCTCCAGTTTCCCCCTCCCACTTCAGTCCAGCCCCCCCTGTTATCTACAGAACGCCCCCCCTGTTCTCTCCAGTCCCTACTGTAATTTAATTACCTTACGTGCCTTCTTCCTGCTTCTTCTTGCTGTTTCTTCTTTTTCTTACTGTGTCTTTTTCTGCTTCTTCTTGTTTGCAGGCCGGCTCCTCTATACTGACAGAGTCCTAACATCATGTCTGTCTGTCAGCGACGCTGCAGGGAGCAGGGCATCTACTTCACTGTACTGGCTCCCTGTCACTCAGTGGCAGATCCAGGGGGGGGCAATCGGGGCATTTGCCCCCCCTAACAGTAGAAAGCCTACCTTTAAAATGGTCCCAGCCGCTGATCAAAATGGGAGAGGGCGGGGCCAATAGTGAGCTGAAGGTGGGGCTAAATGTGAGCCAGCCAATCAGAGTAAAGGAGGGGCGTGATTATGCAAAATCGCCCCCCCTAAACATAAAGTCTAGGTCCGCCCCTGTTGTCACTTGGCAAGTGCAGCCCTGCGGCACATGCTCCCTACTGGCCAAAATGTTCCCAAAACTCCTGTTTACTAAAAAATAATTAATAGAGATAGAATGCCATCCATTCAGTTTGCAGACAACCTGTTTTGATCTTATTAGATCTCATCAGTGCAAGATATGGATCCATTTCTGGTGGATTGTAGACTTTCAGAGTACCCAACCTTACTAAACTTATATTACTGGTTCCTACATGGTATAAAAGTAGTTTAGACATATATATCAATGCATCAGAGGAAGAAGTGTTGGCCAAATATTGTTAATCATTGCAAGAATCCATGCACATAGAGGTCACAGCTTGGTTGATCCCAAGTGAAAATGAAGGATAGAGCCTGTTAAAACGTTCTACAGGGACAAACATGAAATTAGAGCCAGAAACTTCAAAGAAGTAGAATATTCTGTCATAGATGAAGTAAAATCAGAATTAAGGATAGATCTGATTACTCCAATAATAAATAAGAATGTATCTTGAGTCCTTTAAAATGGAATATTTATGGAAATAAAGGGAGGTCAAAGAAAGTAATTCAAGATACTTGGGGTGGAGAAGATGTAAGACTAAAACAACAGCAAAATAGAGGTCATCTATATAAAAAGGAGAATATAATTGGAAGAAATAAAAGTTATGTTTCCACACCAAAAAGAGAATGGGAGAAGTCTAAAACAAAGGGCTTCCATAATAAAAATCATACAGAGATTGTAAACTTGGAAAATGGGAGAAAAGATGCCAAACAATTGTGAGATGTGAAAAATTAAAATAACATCCCAATATCAAATAGAAATTAGTGTTTTAGTGGAAGTTATGATGAATTGCCCCTTTTTTTAGATCAATTAAATCCAATAAAGCACAACAGGTAGAGAAGAGTAATAATAAGATAAAAAGAAGGTGGGAGAGGCCGGGTAAATAGAAGTTTAAAATGTCTTCTTTATTAAAAGGAAAAAAAAGAAAGTCTTTAAATAAAACAGAGAGAGAAGATGATACTAAGATATTTAATTTAAGGGGATATACCTTATCTGTGAGCAAAGAGTCCCTTCTCAAAAAGGTTTAAAACTTTCCAACTTTTTACTTTTTTGTAGATGTTCAAGAATTCTTCAGGAAACTCTCCCTAAAGAAAGATTTTGCTTCTAATAAACAATGAGAATATGAGGATACTAACAATGAAAAATTTAAGAAAAAATCCACATTCAATCCGATATATATAAGTGGCAATTTCATCAAAACTTTTGGAAAGCTGGTTATGGAGGAAATTGAGAATACCAACTTTAGTAGGGATGTAATCAAAATCTCACAAGGAAAGAGAAGGAATCCCTAAACTGATTGCAACAGAACCAAGATATTGTGATTAACCCTGCCAATAAAGGTGGAGCTATTGTCATTTTAGATAAAAAAAAGATTACATAGATGAAGTATAAAGATAATTGAATGCTGGTAAAACATACAAAAAACGTAGATGGGACTGCACAGAGAAGATTATGAAGAGTTTTGCAATATTATGAAAAGAGAGTAATCAATATATATGAGTTAGCATTTCTACGATAGAGAGGCCTACAGTATCTGTGATGCACATTACCCAAAATCCCCCAAAAATTAAAATAAATCTCCTGGGAGACCCATTATAACAAGGACCAACTCTATTACATCTTATCTATCTATGTTTATTGCATCCATTTGTTAAGGAGAATTGAGGGCATTTTAGAGACTCCTTCGATATATTGAGGAAATTAAAAGATATTTCATTGGGAAAAAAATCATTATCTGGTTAAGGCAGATGTCAGCTCTTTATATATAATTGACCATAAATCAGGGATTGAGGCTGTTGACATAGCCCTTGCTAAAAATTATTTTAATGAGGATATGAAACCCTTTGTCCTAAAAGGGATTCAATTTATCCTAGAAACTATTTAATTTTGAGAAATTTTATCTGCAAGAAATTGGTACAGTAATGGGCACCAGGTTTACCCCATCTTATGCCAGCTTATTCATGAACAAGTGGGAGGCGGAATGTGTGTGGACTGGACATGAGCAGGGGGCAAGCCTGGTTGAATGGTATAAGTTTATCGATTTTATATTATTTTTATTTGGGAGGGAAATACAGTTGAGCTAGATTTTTTTTGTTCACATCTTCAATATCATCATCATCAGCAGCAGCTATCTATATAGTGCCACTAATTCTGAAGTTAACTCACTCACATCATTCCTTGCCCCATTGGAGCTTACAGGCTAAATTTCCTACTACATCCACACAGACAGAGAGAGAAACCAGGGTCAATTTGATAGCAGTCAATTAACCTTCTTGTATGTTTTTGGAGTTTTGGAGAAAACCGGAGCTCCTGGAGGAAACCCACACAAACACAGGGAAAACATAAAAACTCCACACAAATAAGGCCATGGTCGGGAATGGAACTCACTGCTGTGAGAGAGAAGTACTAAACACTAAGCCACTGTGCTGCCCATATTAATACCAACTCCTATGGTATCCGACTCACCTTTGACAATAGTTCTAATAATGTAAATTTTCTTAACTTGACTGTATATGTAAAGGGAAGATACAATCAAAGATGTACAAGAAACCAACTGATACCAATGCCTATATTAAAGCAACTAGCCATCTCCACTGGGCTCAAGGACATACCGGCTGGACTGTTTAAGCGAGTGAAAAAAAAAAAAAAAAGGAACTGTTCCAACATAGGATCAGTTCTTCAAAAAAGGTTACTTGAGTGATTTTGTCAATAAAGCATTGGAAGAAGTAAAAGAGATAAATAGGGAGTGTTTATTAAATGGTAATCAAAGGAAAAAAGAAAATCCATCCAATCACACCTTTGTTGCCAGAGACAATGCTCAGTTTAAACAATTGGAGAAAGACATCTTAAGAATATAATGCCAAAGAAACTAGTGTTTATCTATAAAAAAAAGCCCCAAGTTTGAGAGATAGTTTAGTAAAGAGTGCTCTACATGAAAACCAGATAACTACCAAAGGATTCCATAGATGTGAGTCATGTGTAGGATGTAGGCTGATTAAGAGTGAGACAAGTAAGATTACATAAATTACACCCACAGTAGATGGACGTAAATATCTGAAAGACTTCATGACATGCTACTCTAGAAATGTAATCTATATTATTCAGTGTAAATGTGGTAAACAATGTGAGGGAAAGACTATACATGCTTTAAAACACATATAGGAGGACATAGTAGAAACATCAAAAAAATATTTCTAAATCATTCTGTCTACACACATTTTAAAGACCATCAGGAATGTTCTATAGATGCACTATCACAATTCTGTGCAATTAAATCAATGAAGGAGAACTGGAGAAATAGAAATATCAAAACAAGTTTGGCTAAAACTGAGATACAATACATTTATAATATGAAAACACTCACACCACAAGGTTTGAATATGGATTTTTTTATTTTTTTGCATCAATATTTTTATTAATTTTTTCCAAAGGCATATGGGGTACAGAAAAAAAAAAGGAGGAGGGGGAAGGGAAATACAGACACAGGGAAAACACATAAGGAATCCCCGCGCAGGGGGAGACGGATCACTAGATTAAGATAAGGCACACAGTATTAACAGTATACATTTTAAAATAGAAGAATGTAGCAAGACATATCAGTCGACATTTTGGCATTGTATAGGTGACTCCATCTTAGATGGGCTAACAGGGGATGCAAGCTGATCAGCTGGCTGGGGAGGTTCTATAAGAGCTGCTGGAGAATGAGCTGTTGGGAAACCAGAAATATCCTAAAGAGACCCAGGGCCATCCGTAATGTACACATGCCACCTAAACCACTTCATGATGGGAGCTGATGCAGATGAGGCATAGGGCGTGTCTGTTGTTTCCATCTCAAAGCTGTACTGTATCTTTGAGATGATGGGAGCAGTGGTAGGGGGAGCCTGAGACTTACAATTGTGTGCTATTGCTGCTCTAGCAGCAATCAAAATGTGACCCAGAAGGTAGCGATCATGTTTTGGAATAGAAGTCGGGTAGATGTGGAGGAGAGCTAGAGCTGGGTCTGGAGCAACAGGAGTCTTTAAGACGGTAGAAATCAGAGCAAATACCTCGCTCCACAACGGCTGGATCACCGGACATAGCCAGAATACATGGAAAATATTGGCTATTTGGGCACATTGACGCCAGCAAAATTTTGATTGGCTTGGCCAGAACCTGTGTAACCGTTCCGGGGTAAGGTATAACCGGTTGAGGAGTTTAACCTGCATCTCAGTATGGTTAATGCATTTAGACATACGGTGGGAAGTTACATAAATTCTTTCCCATTGTCGCTCAGTGAGCACTAAATTCACATCTGTCTCCCACTGGGTTTGTGCAGGTGTTTTAGTTGGGGGGATCAGAGAATAAATGTAGTGGTACCAGAATGTTATTCCACCTCTCCCACTACTCTTCGTCAATCTATCTATGACTGGTGTTGGGAGCGAGATGAGAGAGTAGGTGTCCTAGAGACAGTTCTGACCCAGTGACTGATTTGCAAGTACCTATATGTCTCAGAGGACAGCAAGCTATAACGATCTTGGAGCTGGGAAAAGGGAAGAAAAAGGCCTTGGGCAAATAAATCCGACATGGAGGAAATCTCTCTAGCTTTCCAAACAGCAAGATTTAGATCTGGGATGAGCTGACCCACTGCCTGGAGAGAGAGGTTACGAGACGGGAGTACAAAGTTGGGATGCAATCTGAAATGGGCCGTAGCCTGTATACAACAGATGGGCGGACCGGCCTGGGTGTCCAAAGAAGGTCCAGCAACGGGTAGCTGGGGCACAAGGCTCTCTCCAAATCTACCCATGGCTTAGAGGTGAAGGGGAGCACCCAATCCCGAAGATGGCTCAATATGCAAGCCTCTTGGTAACAAGATAAGTTGGGAAGCATCAATCCCCCCCGCTGTTTAGATAAGGCCATACGTTTATGGGCGAGGAGGGGGCGTTTCTGCCGCCACACATATGACATCATTAACCTATGGAAGAGGGCCATCAAGCGCCTAGGTACAATATAGGGGATAGCAGGAAAAATATACATCAGTTTGGGTAATAACATCATTTTAAAAACAGCTATGCGACCCAGCCAGGAGACCTCGAAGTTAAGCCAATTCTTAGCTAGGGAGGAAAGATGCAAAAAAATTGGAGTGAAATTAGTTTTGAATACTGTAGACAGGATAGGGGGAATATGAATGCCCAAATACTGCAAAGAATCCTTTACCCAGACAAACGGAAATTTCTTTTGCAAAGACGATAATGAGGGTTGCGGTATATTGATAGGTAGGGCCTCAGATTTAGTCATATTTAATTTATATAATGAAGCTGAGCTGTAGTCATCTAGGATGCGCTTCAGGGCTGGCAACAAGGTCTCCGGACTGGTAACAAATAAAAATACGTCATTCGCAAATAAACATAACTTATGTGTATAAGAGTGAAAAGTAATGCCTGGGAAATGGGAAGCATGTCTAATAGTATGCGCTAAAGGCTCTATGGCCATGACAAACATCAAAGGAGAAAGGGGACACCCCTGCCTTGTTCCATTAGTAATAGGGAAGGGAGAGGATAGAAAACCATTGCTAAATACTCTTGCAGAAGGACCCTGATATAGAGCTAATATGGAGTGTAAGATGTTACCCTGAAACCCAAATTTAAGTAAAACTTCTTTCATATAGAGCCAGTGGAGCCTATCAAACGTTTTCTCTGCATCCAGAGAAAGCATAACTAACTCTCCCCCGATCCCAGACAAAAGATCCACCACATCTAGAATGCGTTGTGTATTATCTGACGCCTGGCGACCCAATATGAAGCCCATCTGGTCCGGGTGGATCAACTGAGGTAAGAGGGGATTCAGACGATCGGCTATCAACCTAGCATAAATTTTTAGATCAGTATTAAGTAGAGCTATAGGTCTGTAGTTCTTGCAGTCGGAGTGATCCTTACCATGTTTGGGGATTGTTATTATTTGCGCTTCTAACATCTCAGCTGGGAAATTACCCCCCATCAGAACATTATTATATAGATTGGTAAGGAGCGGGGCCAGCTCCGACCGAAATGTGGAGTAGAAGGCATTAACGAAGCCATGCGGACCAGGGGCTTTGTCTCTAGGGAGGCACTTGATAACCTCTTCAACCTCTCGCTGGGACCAAGGGAGATTAATCTGCTTCAAACTATCAAGATCTAACGAGGGAAGGTTAAGGTGGTGAAGGAAGGTAGAGATAGACAGTTCTGATGGCTGCACTGTGTCTTTGTCCTCCCGTAGGTTGTATAATCTGGCATAATATTTAGCGAATTGGTTTGCTATGTCAGCGGGATTGTGGATCTTATTACCCCTAAAGTCGTGAAGAGTTTTTATTCGGTTCCTAGCTTGCTTTCCTCTGAGTTTGCGGGCCAAAAGCCGACTGGCTCTATTGCCTGTAGAGTAAAATTTCTGGCGCAGTTTAATAAGGGCTGATTTCATGCGAGATATAAAAAGTCTATTAAGCTGTTTCCTGATGTTGTTTATTTCTTTTTGGAGGGCTTTAGAAGGGCATGACTGGTTTTGGGATTCTAGAGTGATTAGAGTAGATTCAAGCGTATGTTGACGAAAAAGGTATTGCTTTTTCAAGCGTGCACCGATTTGGATAGCTGAACCACGTAAAACTGCTTTCAGTGCACACTAGTGGGTGGAAAGGGAAGTGTCCTCTGGGTTATTCACCTGGATATATTGCGACAGTGCTTCTGACAAACCGAGCCTGGCCTCCAGGGAGGTGAGTAGATAGGCTGGCATCTGCCACGGTCTCGGGGGGATTTTAGTGAGGTTTAGATTCCAGGTCCATTCTATCGGGGCATGGTCTGACCATGTGATAGGAAGGATATTAACTGTGTTAGTGTGCTGTAGTGTCCATTTGTCTGTCAGAACCATGTCTATTCTAGAGTATGTGTTGTGTACACTAGAATGGTAAGTATAATCCCGTACATTTGGAGATTGGACCCGCCAGACATCATAGAGATCATATTCCGCTAACAGACAAATCCAGACCACTAAAATCGGTGGGGCCTGATTCAACCCTAGGCCCTTCAACAGCCTTTCGTAAACTATTTTGGGATCTAGAGTCAAATTTAAGTCTCCCATCAGGACCAGGTGACCTCTACGTACTTTCTGAATCTACTCGCATAGTGACTTAGGGAAAGGAATTTGGCGGGAGTTGGGGGCATATAGGGAGACTAGAGTCACCTGTTTATCCTCCAACAATCCAACCAGGATTATAAATCGACCAGATTTATCCTCTATTTTTAGCTGCAAGTCAAAGCGTACACGAGCACTGAACAACACGGCCACCCCGTTTCTTTTAAATGGACCATTGGCAAAATATCCAGAAGGGTATCTTGGATCTCTAAATTTGGGGGGGGGGGGCACTGGACGAGAAATGTGTTTCTTGCAGGGCTATAACATCTGCCCTACGTTTATGGAATGTAGTGAGCGCCAGCCGGCTTTTGTTTGGAGAATTAAGTCCCTTAACATTCCAGGAGTAAAACCGAACCATAAGTTACAGGACCTGAAAGGGAAAGCATATCAGAAGTGTGCCTGCTTCATTTTTATAATGTGTAGTACGAGTGATCCTGGGAGAAGGGGAACCAGGGTGGAAGGGTTCAAAGAAAAAAAAGAAGAGAGAGACTGAACTAACCCGTAGAATGGGGTCAGAGCATTTTCCACAGAGGTAAGCATGTGGCAAAATAGGTACCATATGGGGAGGTGGTGGAACAAGGATATGGTCCCACCCATGTAACACTCAGGAAAGGATAAACAAAAAACAAGCAACAATACAACAACCATACAATATCAGACTAAACCTCTAATATTATATAAAGAGAGACATATCTTACAACAGTATAATACTGACAATGCAAAGGAGGGATGTATTTCCCGGCGGGGGAGCTAAGCCCACCCGCCTCGGCACCCCAGTCCTTGCACGAGCCCAGCGTGACTTAAAATTGACCTGACAAATTTCGAATGTTATGCACCAGGGTTTTTGAGACAAACCACAACAGTATAAATGAGAGATACTAAATATTAGGTACAAAAAAAGAATGCTAATGAGTATACTTATCAAACCAGAGGTAGAAGTTATAAGGCTTTACGGTATTATCCGAAACAGTGAACCTCAGTCATTAGTAACACGGGTCCAATCTGATTGAAGCGGGGTCTTGCTAGCAGCGGATCCTGATGGAAGAGATATATGCCAATCCTCCAAGAGTTTGGTGCCAGCCTCAAGGGACGAGATGATATAGGAGGACTCCTCATGTCTCACCAGAAGCTTGACCGGGAAGCCCCAACGATAGGAGATGTCATTTGCACGCAGGGCTGTTGTTATTGGATGAAGAGCTCTTCTTTGGTTGATGGTGATAAGCGACAGGTCTTGAAAGAGCTGGAGATCTCCCAGAATTGATGCATTGGACGGGTCTCGAGCCGCTTGGAGTATAGCCTCCTTGATATGGAAGAAGTGAACCCTGAGGAGAGTATTTCTTGGGAGATTCCCCTGCACAGATCGAGGACATGGAAGACGATGAATACGGTCAATGAGAAAGTCCCTATCGTCAGTCACAGAAACTAACTTCTTGAACAAAGAGACGGCATAGTCTTGTAGATCCGCATTGGAAACAGATTCTGGGATGCCCCTGATCTTGATGTTGTTTCTGCGGGAGCGGTCCTCCTGATCCGCTATTTTACCTCTCATGAAAGCAACCTCACTCTGCAGGGATTGATGTGAGGAGGAAAGGTCATTGTTAAACGCAACCACTTCCCCCATCTTTGTCTCAAGGTGGTCTGTACGGTCTCCAATTTCAGCAATCTCTGATTTCAAACCTCCGATTGCCGCTCTCATTTCAGAAGTCAGGTCAGCTCGAAGAGCCATTAACATCTGGTGTAAGGTAGAGTGCAGAACACGCTCCGTTAATGGAGCATCGAGAGCAGCATCCGTTCCTAGGTCAGAGACAGGAGGGCGCAGGGGGGGAATCTCCAATTCCTTGGTGGGGGCCGCTGTAGGGGAGACTCTAGAGGTAGAAGGTGAATTTGTTACCGACTTAGGCTTTGGTTGAAACTTAAGTGGAGGAGCCAAGACGGTAGGCTTGTTCTTTTTAGGTGCCATGACGGACTGACAAGGAGGCTGACAGGTATATGAGGCCAGCAAGATTTAGAGATAAAGGTTGCTTGACGGTTGGTTTCTCAGAGTGTTACAGTGGATGGGCCTCCTACATATTAATTCAAAAGATTTCCATTGTTATTCCAGGGAGATACCCGTGCAATATGAGAAACACAA
The DNA here is from genome assembly GCA_036250195.1 of Mixophyes australis. NCBI lineage: Eukaryota > Metazoa > Chordata > Amphibia > Anura > Limnodynastidae > Mixophyes > Mixophyes australis. Next base: position 3,107,274 of record JAVHZZ010000001.1, on the reverse strand, counting down.
AATTATTTTCAGCCGTGTGGTGACAGGAATGCCAGAAGTATTGTATTTGGCCAGCAGGTGGCAGCAAAGGCTCAATAATTGAGTGCAGGTATACACAGATATACACAGTGTGGTTCAGTAGACTCACTGCTGCCAACCCAATGCATGCAGCTATACAGTGGCCCACACAGTTCTTGGCTTCTTCTTATATTTTGTTTGCCTATCCTTTCCTTCTCCTGCGACTCCCGGTGACAGGCCACGCCCCCACCAGAAGTGACCCACCACCTGCACTCGAGGCCGGGGATCAAGACCGGAAGTAGGCCGCCTCCGTGGCTCCAAGCCCTACCAACACAGCAAGGAGTAGGCTAGGGGCCCTGAGGCGCCGCGATCCCAAGGCGGGACACCGCCGGAAGCTTGGTCAGGTGGTTACAGAGGGAGGCACAAGCCCTCCGGGGCGGACAGCAGGCTGAGCGGACCGCTCGGTGAGTGATGATCCGGACCGTGACCCGCCGCAACTCTCGAGGGACGCAGGGAGAGAATCCGTGGGTCTTCCAGCTGGTGACCGATGCTGCGGCTGGGGGGCCAAAACAGGTAAGAGGTGCACCCGGAGTTGCACCAGCATATCCGGGGGGGTAAGCTGCCCCCACTTTTACCGACTGGGGTCCCGCTCGGGGCAAATAGTGACCTATATAAGCCGATTTTGGAGACAAGAGGGGAGAGCTGATGAAATCCCCGTCTGCACAGAATGGCGTCCAAACCATGCCCCTTTGAATATGGATTTTGAGTTTAAATGGTTTATAGATTAAATATATTGGTCATTTCTTTCTGGTTTATTTATGAATGTTTTGTTACTATTTTAATTTGCCTTATATCTCATATATATTGATCTATGCTCAATTGTAAAGCGCTACTGAATTGCTGGCGCTATATAAATAAATATTGATGATGATATGCTCATGTGTATTATTTAAGAATGTAGTCTGTTATAATGTTTGGATTTGACAATATGTAGAACTGCATTTGTTTAGGATGGCCATTCACACATATGACTTCTGTACAATGTGTGAAGTGTTCACATGACAACGCAATTTTATGTAATTTGATCTCACAATTGAAGATGAAGTATCTACTCTCTACTTATCTTCCTACTCTACGTCCTGTCCTCTTGATCCTATACCCTCACAAATCGGCAGATCCCTGTCTCATGTGCTTATTCCACCTCTAACTAAAATCTGTAATCTCTTTCTCTCTTCTGGTATCTTTCCGTCATTATACAAGCATGCGGTGATTACGCCTATTCTTAAAAAAAATCTGACCTAAACTCTCTTTCTCAAATTACCGTCCCATATCTCAGCTGCCGTGCCCCTCCAAACTTCTAGAGAGACTTGCCTACACTCGCCTCACACGCTTCCTTTCCGCAAACAACCTATTGGAACCTTTTCAGTCAGGCTTTCACTCTCAACACTCCACAGAGACTGTGTTGACTAAGGTTGTCAATGATTTGATCACTGCTAAAAACAATGGCCATTACTCTCTATATTTCTCTTAGATCTCTCTGTTGCACTTGACACTGTTGACCAATCTCTCCTCATACAATCCCTAGGTCTTCAAGACACTGTCCTATCCTGGTTCTAATCCTACCTTTCTAATCGCTCTTTCAGTGCTAATTTCTCTGGATCCACCTATGATCCACTTCCTTTATCAGTTGGAGACCACAAGGCTCAGTCCTAGGTCCTCTGCTATTCTCTATCTACACCACTTCTCTTGGAAAACTAATAAGCACCTTTAGATTTCAGTATCATCTCTATGTGGATGTAAAATAACAGGCATGGTGTATGATGTTACAACCACTTAATCTACTCCATACCTGAACTGCACTTTTCAGCCATGTTGTAATCAGGAAGTATCAGTGAGGTAGCTATAACATCTCCTTGGAAAAGTACTTCAGGGGTTAAATTCCACCTCCACAGTGAACACTCAGGAGTTAAGTGAATTAAGATATCATTGTTATTTCTGTTTTCTCCCCATTGTCCACTAGTGAGCTCTACAGCCAGCTAGGAGCCAGACCCAGTAGGGGTCACCTGAGAGAAGACACCTGGGGAGGTAGGTTCGGGAGCTGGATAGTGTAAGCAGCCCACCAATTGAGACCATTCACAACTCCCCTGGACAGGAGGATCCCAAGGTGGGATTAGGAGGTGATAAAAGAGGCTACCCTGGGAGCTGGACATGTGTGACTAACTTTTGGCCAAGAGGTGATGCTCTGCCAGAGATGTGCTGTGGAACATATCCCACTGGATTTATTTGAACTGATTTCCTCACTTGTTGGACCTGATATCGTTAAGGGGCCGTGCTGTATTTAATCCTGTTCTGCAGAATAAATCATCCTTTTGTTTTTCCTCTAATACCGTATCTGAGTGATTTGGGAACCACATATCTTCACAGTGGATGATACCCAAATTTATCTATCCTATTCTTTTCTCTCGACATCTGTATTGTCCCGTGTTACATGTCTCTAGTTAAAACAGGAAGCATTTCAGGATTGACACAGCTGCACATTTAACTTATCTATATCATAAATGGACTTGTTTTTCTCAAAAGAACATTCACGTATGTGAAGCTTATATGTATCCTCTCGCCATCTCAAACTCAATCTTTATAAAACAGAGTTAATAATATTCCCATCCACCAACAAAAGCTTCCTGCCTGACATTTCTATCTCTGTTGAAAACATGACCATAAAGCTCCCTTCAAGCTCGCTGTCTAGGTGTGATCATTGACTCAAAACTATCCTTTGTTTCCACATTGACTCTATATCTAGATCATGCTACATACATCTAAAAGCTATTTTCAGAATACGCACATATCTTACACAAGACACTGCAAAAACCTTATTTCATGTACTTCTCTCCCGCATTAACTATTGCAATTTCCTTCTTAGTGGTCTCCCCCAAAACAGACTCAAACTCCTTCAATCTATTTTGTACGCAGTGACTAGATTGATTTTTCTTGCCAATCGTTATTCCTCTGCTGAATAACTTTGTCTACCTCTATAATGGCTGCCTGTTTTTTACCGAATCTATTATAAATTACTTATTCTAACCTACAAGGCCATCAACAAAGCTGCACCAACATACATCTACTCACATGTCTCAATATATCTCTCAACTCAACACCTCCGTTCTGCACAGATCTGCGTCTCTCTTCCACTCTCATCACATCCTCCCATTCTCAGTTACAGGACTTTCTTCAGGCTGCACCCGCTTTGTGGAAATCACTCCCTTACGCAATAAGACTTTCCTCTAGATTCAAACCTTCAAGCGTTCTCTGAAAACCCACCTCTTCAGGCAAGTTTATAAAATTCCTCAACCACCCTCTTAACCTCACTATATTACCCTATTACCACTCGTTACACAATTAACATAAGACAGCAACCCTCTGACAAATATTGCTGTGTGACTGGATCATATAGCATACTTATCCTTTTTGTTTTTACCTTAGCAATCTGGCTGGATCGAAATGCAATATGCAGACTTAACCTCATGTATCCAACTCCCATTGTCCCATAGATTGTAAGCTTGCGAGCAGGGTCTTATCACCTCTTTATCTGTTTTACCCAGTTTGTTTATTACTATGATGATGATGAACTGCTGGAGGTTTAGGTCTCTCTCTTCTAGAGTCCTTAGTTACAGCCGCTAGCTTATGACATAGTTCCGTTGCGACCTTCCTCATTTATGAAAGTGTGAATATGTCGCCTAGTGTTCATTATTATGACAACCTGATATGTGGAGATCATATACATTTCCTTCTATGGACTCTGCAATTTTATGTAATTGAAGTATAGTCCATATGTATAGGAACTTTCAAACTCTTTATATATAATGGGAAGTTCTGATACGTTAAAAAGAAAATGTTTACACGCCTTTACTATGGCAACTGGAACATGGCATTGCCGTGAGTTATATTAACTTTGATCAAATTACTGGGCTTTTACATGTTTAAACCTTTGAACCTTAGAATTTTTACTTTTATTCAGAATAGCGATATTCAGACATGATTGGCCCATCACCATTGGTTGGTGAGGTTGATAGGATCCCCAAACCTTGAAAAAGATCCTATTAGGGATTGCAACACATTGGAAACAGAAACATGAGGAACACTACAGTTTGACCTACCATTGACCATTTGAAAAATTAAATAACGAAGTTTCAGGGATTTGTTCAGCTGATCCTTCTGTTTAAAATGTTATTCATCCCCAACGCATCTGGTAGGAAAACTTGCTACACTGTTCTTCTTCAGGGGATATATTTTTTTTTTTATGGTTTAATTGTGAGTGTACTGTTTAATGAAATATTCTTGAAACCGTCTTGGTTTAAAATGATTTGAAGGTTTATTCTGAAAAAAGCCAGATCCGTTTTCTGAGACGTAGCTCAGGGTCTGAAGCGCAAACCACTGTAAAATGCATTAACTTCTACATTCTATCAATACATGATATACTTGCATCACATTACATATAAGCTTCGTATACGTGAATGTTCTTTTGAGAAAAACAAGTCCATTTATGATATAGATAAGTTAAATGTGCAGCTGTGTCAATCATGAAATGCTTCCTGTTTTAACTAGAGACATGTCTTCTGTCATGTACACACTTTTAAACAATAACATGTATACAGTATGATATGACTGCTTTAGAAAAAAATGGCTGCAACATAGCAAGCTTAATATTACTACTTTCACAATCCCATCCTCTGAATGTAAGGTATGCAGACATGCATCACCCTTACCTTCATTTACCTTCTATTTTTTCATTCAATTCAGTCTCATTCTGTCTCTTTTCTTTTGTTAGTAATTTACTTGTTCTCTTCATACAGCATCCACACGTACAAATCAAATATATCATGATTGTAAAAGCATTGAAACCATTGTCCCATAGATTGTAAGGTTGCCAGTAGAGTCTTCTTACCTCTCTGTCTGTATGTATTACCCAGTATTGCTTTATGAATGTTTGTTCCCAATTGTAAAGCGCTACGGAATTTGCTGGCGCTATATAAATAAATGATGATGATGATGATGATGATGAAAGGCATATAGAATCAACTTTATGAGTGAGTGAAATATACCAGTTAACCATCCACCTATTCCATAAGGGTTAGGTATGAATTCCCCACACTGAAATTAATGTCAACCAAATAAATAGTAATTGCGATGTAAAACAGACGCGAGGTATGCCTCCACATAATATAACGGCATACATAAAATCCCTACTAATTTTAAATAATGATTGCATAAATGACTACAATAAAGATAATCGACAGTGCTAAATGTCTACACAAGAAATGCCTACTGAGAAATATTACCTACAAATATTAAAATCACTACCAAAAAATATCCGACAATAAATATTAATATATATTTAAAATAATAATTGCGCTCAATTGTTTCACAGTAGATCTGGATATATGAAAATGTGGATGCAGACAATTTAATACATTTATTTGCATGGTGTATCAAAGGATAAATGGGGTCCTTAGTTAACAATAAAATAAGGACACCACAATAAAAACTTGTCAATGATACTGCAATATTAGTAAAAACGGCGACTAAAATGAAGGGTCTTAAAATTGGGACATATGAAGATTCATATAAACAAACAATGGAAGTCCATACGTAGTAACAAAGGAAACCATTTCAATTCCTATATAAGGATAATGGGACCTAGGCACCAGCAAATTCAAAAGGAACAAAGTTCAATCCGCAGTGAAACAGAACTTCAAAAAGTCCAGCATAAAGGAATCCAGCAGTGTTCCATATGTAACTTACGGTGCAGGGATCCCCGTGTGTAGTCCAGCGCTAATCGCGCTCACGTGGTGGTTCTTCTGTAACAGTGTACCAGTGTGTTGCCGGCAGGAGAGATGTACCAGATTAATACATTATATATTTGCTTTATCAAGCATTACACTCTCAGCAGCTTTTGTAACATATTTAGTTTATTATTAACAATCGAAGGTGTTGGGGCCATAATAGTTTTAACATAACTTAGATGAACACTTATACTTTTCCCGACCATGTTTGTTATTACTGTATGTTCTCCTGCCGTGTTTGCTATTACCCTTTTCTGTCATACTCACAAAGCATTACGCCAGTTAGTATGTGTTTAATAGCAATAATATGTCAGCTGTTTCGTTGTGTTCATAAATGAAATTTAATTAGACCTTAATCTTTTGTTCTTGGAGGAACTATTAATTAATTATTATTAATTATTATAATTCGAAAACAACTAAGTCTCTGGCGCTAATAAGTCCCAAATAGTAATCAATATGTTATTAAATATTAGGCAATAAATGCAGCAACTCAAAAAGGAGGTAGTGTCAAACCTCCATAAAAATACAACGACAATAAACAGAGAGTTGCGCAGGAATTGCCTGATAAAACATTTATTAAATCAGATCATGTGAGAGCAACCAATGTAAAGCTTTCATAGATCAATAAATAGTGATCTTATAACAGTAATAGCATATAGAATATATAAAGATATAGATACAAATTATGCTTGTAAAAAGCAAGACATGAAACAATCATATCACATGGCTTTCAAAAGAGAAAAACATTGCTATCAATAAATATATATAACCCTTATTAGACAGTATCCAGTTAGATGAGGGTATCCAACAGCTGAATCAATAACATTTGCAGACGCTAGTAACCCTTGGGAAATCCTAAGCAGCCGTGGAGAAAACCAATAGAATGTCAATTCCAATAAATCATCTGTAGAAACAGAAGTTGTCTCTTTTGATAAAGAGGAGTATAGTAACTTTAATATCGCGATGTTGCCTCTTTTAGTGAAGAGGAATACAATAACTTCAATGTCACAAAGGTAATTGTATATTCATATGTCCGTATACAAGTAATATCCGTGCAGCTGGGGTTTAAGAGTAGTAAGGATATGTGGTAGATGAAAGCTTCTTACCATCTGGACGGCTAAACATCGGCAGACATCGCGTCCCTCCACATAAGATATATAGATATATGTGTATTCTTACCCCCAGCGGATAATGTCCTCACATCAAGGAGCAATGCTATATTAAGCCACTGTTTAATGGAACAATCCGGAGACAGATTAAAGGTCCTCTTCGGTGCGCACCAATCCGGATAAGCTTTTCAAGTCATGTGACCAAGGGTTCCGTTTATGATACAAACTAACTTATCCCTTTGTTAGGCTCACGATAACTCAGATGATATAAGCATAGCGAAAATAGCAACTCAAATAGATAGAAGTTCCGTCACAAGCAGAGAACAATTCTTTCCCATCAGTGCACGAACAGTGTCTAATTGACAATTCAGGCAGCAAACACAAGGCGACGCGTTTCGTCTGATATACAGACTTTCTCAAGCAGTAGAACCCTAACTAGGGAGCTGCCTTTTAAAAGAGGAAATCTCATCAAGCATAATTAAGAACACATGTCTGGATACTGAAGCTAATGCATGTGTATAAAACCTGCTAATTCAGCTTTTATATGGAACCCAAATATATATATATATATTTTACATTAAAAGAAATTTGTGTATATTCAGATATAAATGGCCAATTAAATTACCATTCTTATAAATCAACAAATGCATAAAAAAAGACAATAACAAAATTATTTCAACCAATTACAATAAACCCGTTGATTGTAGTTCATATTTACATTTTCAGAGTGGCCATTATAAACCCTGGATTCACAACATCCCTAAGGGACAACTGTGCAGAATTAGACGTAACTGCACTATGGATAATGATTTTGCACTTCAATCTGAGAAAATGTCGGCGGAATTTTCCAAAAGGGGTTACAGAAATATATCTGATAGATAAAGCCAAAGACTTTGCTCGAAAGAAAAATCGTAGCGATTTGTTAATAGCGAAGATTAAGAGTTCTTTAAACACTAGTTCCAACAAGAAGGATACCGGTGATTCTCTTATTTACATCTCCAAATTTAATAATAAGTCGCATCTAATCAAACGAATTATTATTAACAACCATAAAATCTTACTTCAGGATACTATCCTGAGCAACATTCTTGATAAGGTTCCTAAAGTGGTATATAAAAGAAATAATAATCTTAAAAACATGTTGGCCCCAAGTGTCCTAAAAAATGATACTAGTCATACTACAACGACATCTCAGTCCTGGTTACCAAATAAGAAACCAGGCTGTTATAAGTGCAATAGAAATATTCGCCTTACATGTGGATTTATTGGACAAGCAGTTACTTTTATTAAATCAAGAGCTAATAATATAGAATATGGTATCTCCCAATACATTAACTGTGAAACTTTATTTGTTATTTACGTACTGGAGTGCCCGTGTGGCCTCCAGTACGTAGGTAGAACCACTCGCTCTTTAAAAAGCCGCTTTAGAGAACATAGACAGAATGTTATCAAAGGTTATATGAAACATAGTGTATCCCGACACTTTAGTGAGAAGCATGATAATAACCCAAAGGGCTTAAAAGTTATTGGCGTAGAGAGACTAGATCCAACACTAAGAGGAGGTGACCGCTATAAGGAACTTTGTAGAAGTGAAGTGTCTTGGATATTTAAGTTGCAAACCCTTTGTCCAGATGGCTTGAACGAGACTATGGATTATAATGATTGGCAATCCTGATCCATACCATGATTGTTTCTATTTTGGTTTCTGTGTTTATATTCAACATTTTTTGTCATCTGCTATATAAATATATAGTTTTGTTCATGCTTATATAAGTCCAATCTTATATATATGTATGTATGCATGTTTGTATGTATTTATGCGTATTTATATGCGCATCTATATATCTATGTATATATATATATATATATATATATATAATAATTTTTTTTATTTCATTTATCTTAATTTTAATTTATTTGTATAAAAACTTTTTTCTAACAATATGTGCAATGTGTATTGATTTAATTGATCTAATTTTTAATTTTTAATTTTAATTAATACTAATTTTTTATGCATTTGTTGATTTATAAGAATGGTAATTTAATTGGCCATTTATATCTAAATATACACAAATTTCTTTTAATGTAAAATATATATATATATATTTGGGTTCCATATAAAAGCTGAATTAGCAGGTTTTATACACATGCATTAGCTTCAGTATCCAGACATGTGTTCTTAATTATGCTTGATGAGATTTCCTCTTTTAAAAGGCAGCTCCCTAGTTAGGGTTCTACTGCTTGAGAAAGTCTGTATATCAGACGAAACGCGTCGCCTTGTGTTTGCTGCCTGAATTGTCAATTAGACACTTTCGTGCACTGATGGGAAAGAATTGTTCTCTGCTTGTGACGGAACTTCTATCTATTTGAGTTGCTATTTTCGCTATGCTTATATCATCTGAGTTATCGTGAGCCTAACAAAGGGATAAGTTAGTTTGTATCATAAACGGAACCCTTGGTCACGTGACTTGAAAAGCTTATCCGGATTGGTGCGCACCGAAGAGGACCTTTAATCTGTCTCCGGATTGTTCCATTAAACAGTGGCTTAATATAGCATTGCTCCTTGATGTGAGGACATTATCCGCTGGGGGTAAGAATACACATATATCTATATATCTTATGTGGAGGGACGCGATGTCTGCCGATGTTTAGCCGTCCAGATGGTAAGAAGCTTTCATCTACCACATATCCTTACTACTCTTAAACCCCAGCTGCACGGATATTAAACTTACCCAGATAGATCTTATCCTTCTGTCCCCCATTTTGTTGCCTCTGGTATCTAAGATTGAATATCTGCCAAGAGGTATATCAGATCATTCCCCTGTTTTAGTTCAGGTGGACACTATGGTAGATAGGGGAACTCGTTTTTGGAAATTGCACCCAGCCTGGCTGCAACCGATGGTGGGTGGAGCTGATCTCACCGCATTATGAGAGGGTTACTTTGGGGATATTTCCTATGCTAATCCAGCCTTGTTATGGGATACCTTTATGGCCTTTTTGAGGGGAACACTTATAAAGAAAGTGGCAGATACTAAAAAATTCAATCGCTCCAGGGAGGTGGAATTGGAACAGTCTTGTAGAAATCTAGAGTCTACATATTTGATATCGCGTTCTATGGAGGATAGAGTCCACTGGTTGGCTGCACAGCATAAATGGTCAGATTTTTTACTGGACAAATCAAAAAAGAGGTTATTATTTGCTAGACACGCACAATATTCGGTGGCTGTCATGGGTGGCAGTTACTTGGCCTGTTTATCTCGGGAGGAAAGGGATAGCAGGGTAATTACAGCCATTTTAGATCAAAATGGAGTGAAACAATACGCAGGGATGGATATCGCAAACTCCTTTTTGCATTATTACAAAGAACTTTATGCCTCCAAGAAGTTCTTTATGAACGCAGAGCTTCACTCATATTTAGATTCTATCTAGCTCCCTAGTTTGACCACTGACTCCATTGCCTTATTGGATGCCCCTCTCACAATTGAAAAAGTTGAATTGGCAATTAAATCCTTTCCCAACGGGGAGTCCCCAGGGTCAGATGGCATTCCAGTGGAAATGTATAAAAAATTTGATACGTTTTTTGTCCCACAACTACACGGTCATTACGCTAGAATACTGGAATCAGATGTAATGCCTGCTACAATGTCAGAGGCCTTAATTGTCGTGTTGCCCAAACTGGGGAAAAATCCTTTGCACACATATTCATATCGTCCAATTTCTCTGTTGGGTTCTGATGTTAAAATCCTTGCTAAAATCCTGGCAACAAGACTTAATTCGGTTATTACTGAGATTATTCATCCTGATCAGATTTATGCCGGGCAGATCCACTACTGTTAATTTGAGTTCTGTTTACACATCTACAGATGGCTCATCTTGCTGAGCTGGGGTCTGCGGTGGTATCTCTAGATGCTGCCAAGGCCTTCGATTCGTTGGAGTGTGACCTCATTGCCTTAAATACAGTCAGCAGCCAATCAGAGCCTGGCTCTGACAATAGACAGCCCCCTGCATAATTGATTTAATACATTAATTAGCCCACAGGCTAGTGGGGCTGATGTGCGCACGCGCCCGGCTTACTTTCATTGCCGGGACGCGGCGCTGAATAGAAGGCGTCCGACCGTTGCCTTGGCAACGGGCGGGTCATGGCCGGAAGTGACGTCCTGGTCGTCATAGCGACGGCCAGGACGCAGGTGAGTGAGTCGCCGCGGCTGGGCACCGCCGCGGCTCGTAACACATACGGTGTAATGTCCAGATTCATGATTAATTAGGGAGTTGTATTTCTCACATACAAATTCATAGCGACATCCGGGGGTAAATGTATGAATGTCCGATTTCTGCAAGTCGTAACCCCCGGACTCTTCAAATAGGTCACAGTTCTCACTGGTGAAATAAATAGTCTCTATAGACGGTGGTTACAACAAGCACTTGTGTAAATGAGGAAGAGATGTTTTACTCACACAGCATGTTACAAATTGACAGTTCCTGAACTGGTATTGATAGATGGTTCTGGCTCTGTTAAATCCCAAGCCAAATTCCTTCAGCTGCACCTGCTGTCCCGGGCGTAACCATTCGTTAGCTTCTCTCAGTGTGTACTTTGTTCGTTCGACCCCAATAACACAGATTCTGTCGTTTAACCTCATGCACAAGGATACAAGTAGCAATTCTGTGGTGATATTGAGTACATGAGCGTGTCAAAACATAATAGAACATAAAACTCTATCCAGTCTTACGCGTTTCATTGCATCTCTGCAATTTCGTCAGAGACATAAGAGTATAAACACTACCCCCCCTCTCCGGCACCTATATAGTGTTCTTACTTTAATGGATTCATTACACCTGATGGTTATAGGAGGTGCACATATCCACAGGTCTCTTTTCAGACATTGCAAACAAAAAAGAACTATTAGGAAAATAAATATATAAAAAAAATTATATATAAAAAAAAAGAAAATATAAAAACCACAGAAAGAGCCATAACCTTTAACTAATTAGCAAATTAGTTTTTCTCATAATAACTTTAATCCCAATATTTGTTATATTAGATACTTACATTGTAAATATCATGTAGTTTTAACAAGGATAAATAAGAACATATTAAAAGAATAAAAACAAGTAGTAGTCGTCAAAGCAGGATCTTGAAGTAATGATGTTTTATTAGAACAAGTAACCCTTATAAGGACAATTACAAGCCAGTTTGTGGTACTAGTGATTTTTCAAGAGTTACAGTTGAAATTATGATACTACTACATCGACCAAACCTTTTTATACAGATTCTGACATAAATCCTGGCAGGGGATAAACCAGCACCCTGATCCAACCAGACACTGAATCGTCTGATATCACATCAGATAATTTAACATCAGGATGTGATATTTCTCTAGACGTGAAGTTAATGCAATTTAACTTACAAAATTCACAGCAATTAGTGATATCCAAAATTACTTGTATCCTGAGTCTACATTGTTCAGACAGGTTCCTGTCTCTCTAGCAAGATGTGACAATAGGTAAGGACCTCCTGCTGGGCCTTTAGGCTAAAGCAGATTTTTGTCACTTCTGCAATGAAGAACCTTACTTAGCATTTCCTGCTTCAGCAAAACAGACTTCCTCTAACCTGTCATAAATACATTAGAAATCAATATATTTCCTATACCAAAGTACACACAATATAAACAAATATCAGTACATTTGCAATTATATAAAGAGGTGTCCTGCACCCTTAATTAAAATAAATATCTACAATAAATTATTCCTATGTGATCCAGCCACACTCCTCCCCCTTGTCCATGCAGGCCACCAGCGGGCCATATCCCCACGATTTCACCCCTGGTTCCACAGTCTCTTGGGGTTACCGAAGGTGACCCGGGGGATCCGGCTCTTCCTGTCAAGGCAGACCATTCGCATTGCTGTGGACCTTTCCTTGCTTATGAATGATGTGAAAGTCATAAACTTGAAGTGCAAGACTTCATCGCAAAAATCTGCCATTTTCCCCTTAGGTGTGTTGTAGCCAATTTAGAGGATTATGATTTTTTTTCACTGCCCAAACAATTGCCAAACATTCGTTTTCAATTGTGGCATACCCCATTTTGCTGTTCAGCAGTTTTCTGTTCGAATATACCGCAGGGTGCTCCTGTCCACCTGGCCCCACCTGGCTAAGTACTGCTCCCACCATTCGTACTGTGACGCATCAATAAAGTCCTTGTCATAATTGGGAGCCAACAGAACCAGGGCTTCCTTTAACCACTAAAATGTCAGCTCACAAACGGGTGTCCAGTCCAATACTTTGGGAAGTTTCTTCATAGTGAGATCAGTCAGGGGCTTCATTACTGTACTGAAGTCTGGGACAAAATATCTGTAGTACCCTACGATCCCTAAGAAGGCCAATACTTATCTTTGAATTGTGGGCCGGGGCCAGTCTCGGATTGCCTCTATCTTAGCAGGTTCTGCCTTAACCCTACCTCCCCCCACACAATGCCCCAGGCACTGTATCTCTGTCACTTTCAATTGACACTCGTCTGCTCTAATGGTCAGACTTGCCCACTTAATATTCTCCAGCCCTATATGTTTCAGATGGTCCTCCCAGGACTTACTAAAAATGGCAATGTTGTCCAAGTAAGCCTGAGCAAAGCCTAAACACCCTTCTAGCAGGTAAAAAACATACACGCTGGAAGGTGGCTGGCGCATTCTTCATCCCAAATGGCATGGACTTAAATTCGAATAGACCAAATGGGGTGATGAATGCCGACCGTTCCTAAGGCTCGGGGGTCAGTGGTATCTGCCAATACCCCTAACTCAAGTCAAAGGTGGAAATATATTTTGCTCCAGCTAACTCGTCTAACAGAATGTCAATGCGGGGCAGGGGATAGGCGTCACACACGGTCGCCTCATTCAACCGGCGGTAATCTATGCATAACCGCATTGTCTGTGCTTCTTGGGAACCAATACAATGGAGGATGCCCATGGACTAGGCGATGGCTGGATCACAACTAGATCAAGCATCTTCTATACCTCCTTGGCCTCTGGTGAGACCCGTTAAGCAGGTTGCCTAATTGGCCTATGCTCATCATTGTCCACATGGTGCGTCACCAAGGAAGTTCGACAAGGCTTTCTAATGAACTGAGTCGCAAAGGGCCACAGCACTGCTTCAAGCTGCTTCCTCTTGCAGTCACTCAACTGGTCATCCCAGTCCATTTCCTCTACACCACTTTCACCTCTGGCGTCCGCAAGGAGGTCAGGTAGTGGATCACTTCCTGGTTCCTCAATTGGTAAGCAGCACCTACTCATGGTATGCCTTCAACATATTCACTTGGCAGGTCCGCTGCTGCCTACCGTTGCTATCAAATAACACCACGTAGGTAATGTCACTTAGACATTATGAAACCATGTACGGACCAGCCCAGGCAGCCTGTTGCTTAGTCTGAAGTGTGGACATAAGAACAAGCATCTTCTGCCCTACTTTAAATACTCTGGCGCGCGTGCCCTGATTATACCAAGTCTTTTGTTTAGAGTGCGTTTCCGCTAGGTTAGCCTGCTCGAGTTCCATGATATGCTCTAACCGATCTCTGAGCTTTAACACATACTCCACCACAGAGACATCCTGGGTGGGTAGCTTCCCTTTCCAAGACTCCCGGAAGAGGTCAAGAAGTCCACGGACTCTGTAACCACATAGTAGTTCAAAGTGTAGCCGGTAGACTCCTGCAGCACCTCCTGATAGGCAAACTGGAGTTGTGGCAGGTAGTGTTCCCAATCCCCCCCTCCGAAGTTACAAATGCCTGTAGCATGTGCTTCAGAGTGCATTTCAACACCTCGCACAGCCATAGGGATTTCATGGCCCACTAAAATCAGTTGCGCACGAAAGCTCCATGGTACCACCAGTTCAACTTGTTCCCGGACTGGTCTATCCCCATTTACCTTCCTAGCTACACGGTATAACATCCCTTTATGCCAGGTAACACTCCCTATCTCCATCGCTGGAAGGTGGCTGCCAGTCTGGTGCCTCATGCCTTCCAGCAGGGCATCAGAAAGCTGAGCTGCCCTGAACTGAACTATTTCCTGCAGCTCTCACTATCATCGGGACACTGTGGTCAGCTATACTCACCACTGGAGCTGGCATACTGCTAGGGGCAGGAGAATCACAAGATCAGATAGGCTGGAGAGAACATCTTCTGTATTGCTAAGAGACATAGTCTTTCCAGAAGTAAAGAGCTGGCTGCTTCCTGAAGAAGTAGCAGCTTCAGACTTTTCCTCTGGGCTGGCTGAAGCTGTGGTCA
Organism: Mixophyes australis; assembly: GCA_036250195.1. Classification (NCBI taxonomy): domain Eukaryota; kingdom Metazoa; phylum Chordata; class Amphibia; order Anura; family Limnodynastidae; genus Mixophyes; species Mixophyes australis. The sequence goes on along the minus strand of JAVHZZ010000001.1, from coordinate 3,092,064 downwards.
CTGGTGATGGCTGATGTCCAGCAGCTGTGGTCTTTTCCTCTGGGAAGGTTTGTGCAGGTGTAGATCGTAAAGAGTTTAGTCTGGCAGCTTGGCTCGGTGTAACACAGTTGAGAAATGTGGCCACAATTCCACCCCAACATTGTTGCCCAAGATCACATCAGATGGGAGGCCATCCATAACGGCAACATCTTGCAACTCCTGGCCATCTCCCTAGTCCAGATACACCCTGGTTACAGGCACTTACTTCTCCAGTCCATCTACCACAGTCATTTTGTTAGTGTGACCCTGAAATACTGTGGCAGGATCAACAAGATGTGGGCTTACTACAGTTATTGAGACCCCTGAATCTCTCAAACCTTCTCCCTGCAGGGGTCCCACTTGGATAGGCTGGAGGTTCCTCCACAAATTTTTCGGGGGTCTTTGGGACAAACAAGTGACTTTCTCTGCTGAGTCACCTTCAGACATGCCACACTCCGTTTGGCTGACAGTGGTGAAAACAGTCTCTACTGTCTCACCTTCGCCAATTAAGCAAATCAGCAGGGCTGCAGGACTCAGTTTAGGGGCACAAGTCTGGGGTGCTGGCACTGTATGACAGTTCAACCTTAGGTGACTGGTCTTCCTGCAGCTGTAGCACTTCTTCTCCAGCTTGGTCTCCAATGGTCTCTGATAACTCTCAGGGGCAGGATGGGTCGTTGGCTGGTGAGAGGTACCCGGAGGATTGGGTACTGACTTTTAGGGGTGAGTAGAAGAGGGGTGTCCAGTCCTTTGGGGTTGGCTATTAAACTGGCTTTTCTGTCAGTGTGGCCTAACACCCACATATTGATCCGCCTAGTGGACAGTTGCTTCCAAGGTTCCTGACATTCTGTCCAGCACCCATTCTTTCACATGCGGAGCACACCGGCATTGAAACTGCTCTTGGCACATCAAGCTTATTTCCTCCTACACAGTCTGGGCACCCGTTCCGGGCACACACTTCCTGGCAGATTAGCAAAGTAAGTTGGCAGACTCCTCATGGGTTGTGTGGAGGTTCTTGGCAAGGTCCCGGAACTCCTGCCGATAGGTCTCTTTGGTAATAGTGTACCGTTTAAGGAGTGCCAATTTTACTATATCATAGTCCACACAGTCCTCTGAGGGCACACGACGGTAAGCCTCCACTGCACGTCCTTGCAGGGTGGGCACAAAATGCTTGACCATTTCCAATCTGGGTACAGCATGTAGTTTGCAGGTCCTTTGAAATACCCACAGGTGCTCATGCCAAAACTGTCCTCAAATTTAGGGCAAGGTAAAGATGACAGTCCTGATTCCCTAGGGGTGCCTGGGCTGCATGGTTGGCGCCCTTCCCTCTTGGCACCATGCCTGGATGACTTGTGCCTGCTCAGCTGCAGTGCATTGTCCCTTAAGGCTGACAGCTGGATCCTTAGCCTGGTGGCACTGTGTTCATCATAGGACAGAGGGACTGGTTTTGATGGTACTGTCTGTTGAGAAGAAGTCTCTGCTGTCAGGGGTCTGGTTCACTTAGTTCCCGGTTTTTCCACTGGGCCGTCTGCTTTCCCACTGCTGCCATCAGTTTCCCCCACCGGGTACCATGCTGTAGGTGCCATTATCTAAGCGCCGCTCTCATTTCTGCCCTGTTTGATGAATGGCTGATATAATTGCCCTTGGCACTGCGCAGAGTCTCATGGTCCGCCCTGGACACTTGGCATAATGCGACATCCTGCAGTTATTCCTCTCCTAAATAACTCTGCTCTCCTGACAAGTGCACGAAAATCCACATGGGGTTATCCCACTGCTTGCCACCAGAAATCTGTGACAGAATGGACCTTTTATGCTACCCTCTCTGTGTGTTGACTGGTGAGCAACAGCAGTATCGGTCTGCTCCCGGATAAGAAGTTGTGACCATTTGGTGAGGTGGTCACTGGAAGGTAAATTGCAAAACTGTTGTTGTTTTGCATGGCAACTGTCTCCTTTTAGTGTCATTCCTCTGTAGGAACCCAAGGACAGGCTCCAGCAATGGTGGAAGGGTTAGGGTGATCAGACCCGAGGTGTGGTTCCCAGACTGCTGCTCCACAGAGCACGGTGCGTCTCATAGTGGCCCATGGGGATTGGGTGAGTACCTGGAGTGTCAGGAAGGATATTGTGGTTGGTGTGACCTTGTCCCCTTAGGCACCAGTTACATCCCCTCTTTCATACTGTGGCCTCCATGCTGCTTTTTATTTTTCTTTATCTGTCTCCGCTCTTTCATAGGGTACTCTTCATGCGGCTTTTTCTCTCCTTCACTTACCTTCCTATTGCCTTCTGTCTTCTCTTCTGTCTTCTTATCTTCTGTCATCTTCTCTTCATCTTGATGTTCCTCTCGGCAATCTGCACTGAAAATGTTAACGTCACGCCCAACATTCAGTGGGAGGAGGGGGAGCAGGAGGGCGCCGGTGGAGAATCAGGGGATGGCAGGTGGGGGGAGCACCTCTCAGGCCTTGCGCCCCCCGCTTTATTTATCCCACTGGCTGTGGGACGTGAGCCGCAAAAACTATGCTTTTGGCCTTTTTGGCCCGTGGGTCGTGAGTTTGACACCCCTGATCTATGATCAGAATAGGACTCACCTAAAGTGTGTCATTTATATTGTGCACTATACTAGTTACATCTTCTTGTACTTGATCTGATGACACGAATCTGATGTTACAAATTGCAGTTACTTATAATGTTACACTGGGACACAATGATATATTCATTTAATCCAGTAACAATGATGAATTATAGTTGGCTGAGTAACTACAGTGTCATAGTTCTATTTTGCATTCACGTTAGTTTTGTAGGAATACTAATTATAGCACACGGATTATTTGCATGTCTACGATGTCTATGATGTAAACATAAGGAATCAACTATAGTCTCCAAATTGATTGTAATGGGGAATATAGTGTAATAAAGTAATAGAACTATATTATCTAGTCAGTCTAGTAGGTTCCATTACATTCAGTATCACACGTACGCTTGTGGTGGGGAGATTACATCTAGGGCTATGATCCTATCAGTAATGTAACATTCCAGCTCTCACTCTGAGTAGTTTATATTAATTCTCTGGAGCCCGGAACTGTAATAATTTGAGGCTCTGAACCTCACAATATAAATCTGCCCATATTAGGGGGATTATGTGCAACTATTTCACTACCCAGAGATCTATGCAATATTAATAGGAGAATAAGTGCAATTGTCGTGGTTAATAAATACATGGAGACATTAATGATACACAAATCAAAAAGTTTATTGGAATAAAACAGAAACAGACAACGTGTCGCAGTCTATGGCGGGAATTTTATTAATTTACTTTAAATCACTTTATTTTCCAATCACACCTTTAGTTCACCTTTAAATTTGTATACATTTCGCTACTGATTTTGGAACAAAGATTCCTAAATATTTTAAAGAGAATAAATAAAAACTAAATAACATAACAATAAATAACACCCTAGAGTTCCCCACAGTGCATGTTCTCTTTGGTTTCTTCTGTTAGGATTAGATATCTACACTGTAATCTTATCTGGTAATCTGCAGAATATCATCACTAAAGGCAAATATTTAACATTCTCCTATTTTTTCTAAAATGTCACAATAATCTTCTGGGTTTTTCCCTCTTGTTACAATGTTTTTACAGTTTTGCAGACAAACCAGACAATGGGCAGCCAATGGGGTGATTCAGCGGAGGGACACAGAGAGGTATATAATGGTCCTATATACTGACTGATAGGTCTCAGTATCACAGGAGAGAGAGAGGTGAGTCCATTATTTGTGTATATTCAGGGATTTGGGCCGGGTCTGTGTTATTGGGATTCAGCAGCTGGTACATTATTATTCTTGAACGTTGATCTTCTCTCTCATTCTTCTGTTCACTTAACTGAAATATTCCCAAACTGACCCTTCTCTCCATCCGTGATATCTGATCTTCTTCTAATCACTTCACATAGTTAGTTACATGAGCGACCAGTCTAACACACGGGATTACTGGCTCCTCACCTACTGTATATCATATATATATATATATGTGTTCCCTGTACCATCTTCTTAATGTTTTTACCCTTGTAATAAGTTCCTGTCTCTTGTTATATTTAAACTGACAGCTGAATTATTTGGGCTACTTTGAAAGTGTCTCTGTCACCTACACACAGGGGAGGCAGCGTTCTGTGTCCTAAACCAATGTCATGAACCATGAGACACAGTCACTAGGGCTGGTAAATCCATATATGAACATTGTGTGTAATCTACAGGTACATTGTAATCATTCAAAGGATCTATGATAATAATATTATCTGATTTATCTTTTTTCCCTGAAGAATGAAGCTGTTTGTGCCATTAGTTGTCCTGTTCCTGGTGTCTGTTGCCCATGGGACCCCCAGTGGTTGTAATCTCAATGACTTACTGTCCATCGACACTTACATTAGATCTGCTGGTAAGTAGTCAGTGTTTCCTCTTTATAGATCAATACACAACACGTCCCAGCATTGCACACATTAATCTTTCTAGGTATTTCCACCTTCACATCCGTGTAGCATATATTACAGGACACGTTCTGTCTCTGGGTATCTTCTGTTACTGTCCCAGTATATGAAGAGTCAGTGCACAAGTCACATATAAGAACTACACAGAGTGTCTACCAGTAAATGTTACTTATTAGTTATTTCCAGCTTTCTGTTGGACGCTACTCATAGAGTCAGGTTAAGTATAATATGAAGTGTTGTCATATTGCAAATATTCACAAACAGATAAAATAAACAGTCAAAGAATCACAATCGCAGCACAATTTCCATTTTAGATTCAAACACATTCACAATTTACCTGAACAGAGAAATTAATCTGTCCCTAAAGAAGGAAATATTAGTAGTGAGAGAAATCCCTTATGACTATTAATAACTAATGCACTTATTAATAATCGGGGTATAAAACAAGTTGGTGTTTTCACTTATTTAAGTCACATGAAATTCCCTGCACCCGGGATTACAAAATACATCTGTTCTAAGAGGCATCTTTCTATACAACCTCCATAAACATTCATCTTGTACCAAGACAGCTATGGACAGGGAGATCCCTCTATTACACTCAGTGCGTCCAAAGGACAAGTCCATGAAATGCGTCATGTAACCCACATTACGTGTCAATCTCTATAACACAAATCTATCAACCTAACCCCAATGTATAATAAGTAGAGACAGACTAATTAATCAACCTTTGTCTTAGTTATAATCACACAAACAGAGATATAGTACAAAATATTTTATTTCACAAAGATAACTTATAGATCATGTAAATGTTACATACAAATCCTTACATACAGTACATAATATACAGTACAGTAGGTAATATAATATATTAGACAGTCACAAAGGCAGTTTACAGGTTACCCAGAAATACGGTTCCTTTTCTGCTCTGAATTAACTCTTAGGGGTATATTTACTAAACTGTGAGTTTGAAAAAGTGGAGATATTGCCTATAGCAACCAACCAGATTCTAGCTGTTATTTTGTAGAATTAGTGCAAATGATAACTAGAATCTGATTGGTTGCTATAGACAACATCTCCACTTTTTCAAACCTGCAGTTTAGTAAATATACCCCTCAATGTTAGACACATGTATCACTATACACTATTCAACGCACACCATAGGAGATATCTTAGACACATGACCGTAACAAGGGGTTTTCACCATGCACCAGAGGGGGAATGAATATCAGAGCGGTTCATTGTGAAGTAGGACAATGTTATTTATTTAACAAATAAAAATAACAATTTTCTTTTGGTTTTCTCTTTTTTGGGAAGATTTTGTACAGGGCATCTCTGTGGGTGGGGTATGGTTTCAGGAAATTATGGCAAGTGAGGGGTATGTTAGTGAGGGAGGCTGTGATAGGTAACCTGAGACACTATATGTAATTACATATCAGGCATTTTAAATAAGTGTTGCAATCAAATCTAACAATGAATCCGTAAGGAGCTAGGGGCCACAGGTGAGAGCTGGGGGCCACAGGTGGGAGCTGGGGGCCACAGGTGGGAGCTGGGGAGCCACTGGTGTACGGGATAGTAGGGAGTGAGGAGACATAAAGTGGGTGAGGTATTGTGGAAGGGAGTAAAGACGGCTGGAGTGGATTTCATTTTACAGTCAGGGACTGGTGGTGACTTAGGGTATTTCAGTGGGTGGGGGGATATCTGTGAGTAGCAGGGTAAGAGATTCTTCATTGATTGGTGGCAGAGAACTATTTCAGTGAGTAGCTGCTGTACTTGGTGAGGGGTGATTGTGGTAGGTCAGGTATAATGCCAGGACTTCATGTGTTTTAATGGTGAAACCGTAAGGAAGGCCACTCTACATGTGTTAATATCTAGATGTCATTAGGGGTGTCTTGGGACTTGATATAACACTGCATAGTATAGTGCAGCAATACCTTAGTGTAACGATATAGTGCAGTAACTTCATTGTAGTAATATAACAGCATAAAGCCAACCCTTCCATATACATGAAGCAGCTCTTTCCTTTACAACAACTGTCCTAAATTCCCAAATATATCCTTTATAGTCCTTCCAATAGATCCATTGTCCCATAAATCCATTATAATCCTTCCCATATAATCTTTTTTCCAGATATCTTTTCAGATTTCTTTCCCATATCCTTGTATTAGGGAATTAGGGGAGGGGAGAAGTGAGAAAAAGGGGAAAGATAATTGCTCGTTTGCAGGGATTACAGTCTGAGAGAACGTGGAGTGCAAGGTCTGGACTTTATAAAGCCCAGTGCAGCGGTCCCATCCTCCTCCATGTCACATGTGTGTGCAGTGACATTCAGTGTATGAGGCTTTGAGGTCCAACAAGCTAAAGCCAAATGCAGAACATATAAGCTTTTTTCTTGGTGCTCTGTGTTGTTTTTATTGCTCTTGTGTCTCAAAAATCCATTCCAAATTTTGCTGAATGTCAGAATAGTTGTGTTTCAGTAGCTGAGCAACCATACTCACCCTGCTTCCTGAGCTGCTAATACGAATTCCACATTGCAGCTGATTTATCAGCTCTTGCAAGACTCATCACTGCTCACTACCTAGCTGCTGATTAGCCAACGGTCTCTGCTCATATGATTTCTACCCAGCAAGTCAACACTGGCTGCTGAAATGATTTCTACCCAGCAGCTGATCGGCCAGGACCTACATAAATACACTCATTGCCATTAATGCCTTGCTAGTGTCAAGTTTACCTAGGCTAGAACCTGTATCTTTATCCTAAATAGATTAGCGTATATTCTGCTGCTGTATTCACTGTGTTTGACCTTGGTTTTGTTTACTGGTCCTCGCTGTTGGATTTCTGCCTGCTCAGTGTGGTTCCTGGAAAAGCGGCTGCTAATGGTGATAAATATCCTGCGTCATAGGTTCTCTATAGGGGTTATCAGTTGCTGAGCAATTTCTTACCACATACTTTGATGGCAAATTGGGTGAGATCCGGTTGTTCAGCATCATAACAAGTGGCTGAATCACTGTCCAGTCAGGAGATGACCTCACACATGAACTTGCCCAACAACTAACTTGCTACGTTTCATTTTTGGACACTGACTTTGTTTTAAAGCCAAATATGGGATAATATTGGGCCAATTATGTCCATCGTATATAATGACTTCACTATTGTCCTCACCATCTCTTATATCAGACAGTGAATCCTGTAACAGAAAGTGCTATTATGAGATTAACAGATTTGTAACCTGTTATCATTTTATAGTAACTGCTGCCCTGGATACCGCCAAGATTTCATGCACTGACGTTAGTGCAAGAGGGGCTTTTGTTTCTTGTCTGGCCAGTAAGTAGTTTTAGATATTATTATTATTATTATTATTATTAGTCACTTAAAAATACATTAATAGAATATTGTTATAGTCTCAGACATGGAGCTCGCAAAGAAAAATGGTTTCAAAGTAAATTTTCAAAACAATTATCAGCATTTTTACAGTATACAATACTCTACATGTATGATGATCAATACTCTACATGTATGATGATGTGGAGATTCCCCCATGACCACACTTTACCCATTAGTTTTACCAATGTACAGGAGGGAAACATCCTTCAAAAGAAGAGAAGTATTAGAACACGAGGACATGAACTGACACTGGGGGGAAGGAGGAAAAACTACTTCACAGAAAGGGTAGTGGGTAAGTGGAATAGATCCCATCAGAGGTGGTAGAAGCTAATACAGTAGAGCAATGTAAACATACTTGGGATAGACATAAGGATATCCTTACAAAGAACTAAGGATGTAAAAGGGTTTGAGGTTACCATAGGTTAAGAAATGGACAGTCTAGATGGGTCAAGTGGTTTTTATCTGCTGACAAATTCTATGTTTCTATGTAGTCCTTCTGGGAGGATTCCATCCTCATCTGGATTCTCCTACATGAGTAATCTGACACTGTGGAATGGTCCCTCCATCTTTCACCATCTACAGCGGAGTGGGGGCTACAGATTACATAGTAACATAGTAACACAGTAACATAGTTGATGAGGTTGAAAAAAAGACACCAGTCCATCAAGTTCAACCTATTTTGGATCTCCTACGATCCTGCTCTTATATTTGAAATTGATCCAGATTAAGCAACCGCCAATCTGTTTCAATCGGAAAAAATCCCCCCAGACCTAATTTTGTAGTATTATTTTATCCCTATATCCAGTACTATCCTTCATTTTAATTATCCCTGGATACACTTTTCTGCTAAAAATTTGTCTAACCCTTTTTTAAACATATCTATTGAATCTGCCATCACAACCTTCCCTGGCAGTGAATTCCATATCTTGACTACCCTTACTGTAAAGAACCCTTTCTTTTGCTGGTTGTGAAATTTCCTCTCCTCTAACCTTAGGGGATGACCACGTGTCCTGTGTATAGTCCTTGGGGTAAAAAGTTCCCATGAGAGTTCTCTGTATTGATCCCTAATGTATTTGTACATAGTAATCATATCCCCCCCTAGATTCTTTGGCACTAATACAGACAGACTTTAACGCTGCAGCAATATACTGTAATAACAGCCTGCGGCTGGTCCGGGGGGTGGAAGGCCTGACACAGAGTCAGCCAAGCAAGTGTCCATTCACATGGCCGACACCAGCTGGGGATGGATTCCATGTTAATGACCAGATCTACTCAGGGAAAATGGGGATGGGAGGGTGTTATTATATTACAGTTATATAATAGCAGCACCACCTCCATATATTTCTCATCTTCAGGTTACATCGCTACGTCCTGTTCCTGTGGCTCAGCCTGCGGCTCGTGGGACATCCGGTCTGACACTACATGTCACTGTCAGTGTGCCAACATTGACTGGACCTCGGCCCGATGCTGCAAGATAGCTTATAAATGAGGAGATGGAGGAAAGATCAACGTATTGTATTTGTTGTATCTATGACGCAATAAAACATAAATAAAGAACAATACAGGTTTATTATTTGCATTTTCTTAACAGCTTTGTATATTATCTGAGAACAGATCATGAACAATAAGCTGCAGCTTCTTCAGAGCTTGGAGGAGTCACTTTGTGTTCCTGGCTCCAGATATTGGATTGTAAGCTCATCTGACAAGAGGAAATGATCTGTAAAGTTCAGCACTGTACACACTGTATAAGAAGCATTTAATGAACTATAAAAAAAAAAAAAAAACAGATACTGTCTGGAGGTAAATTTAACATGTAATGATCATCTCCACCACTGGAGGCAGCACTGACCAAATATATTCTTATATATTGCTTTTCATTGGTATATTTACTAAAGTGCGGGTTTGAAAAACTGGAGATGTTGCCTACAGCAACCAATCAGAGTCTACTTATCAATAATTTAGTACATTCTACAAAATGACAGCTAGAATCTGCCCTTTTTCAAACCTGCACTTTAGTAAATATACTCTTCAGACAGCAAAAAAATGTTAAATATTATACTTGGTAAAATAAGAAAATATGACAGGAGAAGATTGACCTGTCAGCTCTCGTCCTCACCAGCGTGAAACTACATATCTACATAAAAATTTAAGGTATCATCATTTATTTATATAGAAACAAAGCCAAAGAAAAAAAAACAATGCAGTTAAAAATCAGATGCACTCACCTCCCAGGTATAGGGGTTTACATCTAGCAAGGGCTGGCTTGTGAGCCACACCCAAATGTGCCTTACATAGGCTTGATGGACAGCTGCTATCACAATAAAGCAACATTTTGAAGCAAAACCATAGAAAAAAAACAAGCCCGTGCTTGGTATATCCCATATTGTATGTGGTACCAGCTGCGTGGCAATATAAATGCCCATATATGTATACAAAACAAAAAGAAATTTGTCAGCGCTTATCCTTTAAACTGCATATCTATGTATGTCTAGCAAAATGAAAACATGAGGTATTAGTTCATATTTTGATCAAAACATTTAAGCCTGCATCCCAGCGGTTTTGTATACATATATGGGCATTTATATTGCCAAGCAGCTGGTACCATATACAATATGAGATATACCGAGTGCGGGCTTGTTGTTTTTTTTCTCTGGTTTTGTTTCAAAATATTGCCTTATTGTCATAGCAGCTGTCCATCAAGCCTGTTTAAGGCACATTTGAGTGTGGCTCACAAGCCAGTCCTTGCTAGATGTAAACCCCTATACCTGAGAAGTGAGTGCACCTGATTTTTAATTGCATTTTAACCATGTTGAAAGCATATAGGTCAGTGTAGTATCAGTATATAATAAGGTGCTCTTGACGCTGGGATGCAGGCTTAAATGTTTTGATCAAAATATGAACTAATACCTCATATTTTTCTTTTGCTAGATACACACAGATATGCAGTATAAAGGATAAGTGCTGACAACTGTCTTTTTACTTATTTATATAGCACCACTATTTCTGAAGCACTGTAACTCACTCACATCAGTCCCTGCCCCATTGGAGCTTACAGTCTAAATTACCTAACATACATATACATAAAGAGAGAGAGACTAGGGTCAATTTGATAGCAGCCAATTAACCTACTAGTATATTTTTGGATTGTGGGAGGAAACCCACGCAAACACGGGGAGAATATAAAAACACCCCACAGATAAGGTCATGTTCAGGAATTGAACTTATGACCCCAGGGTTGTGAGGCAGAAGTGCTAACCACTGAGCCACCGTGCTGCCCCAAGTTTCAGTCTATATTGTTGTCACAACATACCAGCTCCCAACCTGAGGTGAAGGGACCTCATTTCTTGTGAGTTCTACCCTCACATTCATGTGATTAGTGATCCTGTCTGAAGAAGACATACAAAAGAGACTTTTTAAGGACAGATTTTTTTACATCCTTAATAAAGACCTTTGAAAATAATATATTATAAAATTGTCTACTTTCTAAGACTGATTATGGATTCTTCTATTTTTATCAAAATATGAAATTAGCTGTATCCTTCAACTATTAGGTAAATCATGAAATTAGCAAAAGTCCAGTACACAGTGTCCAGTAGACAGTGTCCAGTAGACAGTGTCCAATAGACAGTGTCCAGTAGAAAGTGTCCAGTAGAAAGTGTCCAGTAGATAGTGTCCAGTAGATAGTGTCAGTAGATAGTGTCCAGTAGACAGTGTCCAGTACATAGTGTCCAGTAGACAGTGTCCAGTAGATAGTGTGGTTAGCTCATACAATTTGTGCCTGTGTGGAATAGTTTTTCTTTGACAAACAACAGCTCAAAGAAAATAAAGTTTTCATTACATGAAAATTACATGAAAAATAATGGTTGGGCTCAGTTACTTCCCAAATGTCTGTGCATCAGAGTTAGATTGGAGCGGATGAGAAGGAGAGAAGGTGGCAGGGAGGAGGTGAGTAAGATGTAAGGTAGACACACAGCAGGTAGATCAGTCAGTCGAGAGAGGGACCTTAACCATCTTGGAACCTCGTCTATGTTACGCCATTTAACGAAAGTTCATGGCAAAGTGTTGGGAAAAGCTGAAAGTTCTTCCCAAAAAATTACAAGCACTCCATCATCAGCTAAGACCCTCCGGTCACCGACATCCCAACGGCTACAAAATACACCCACCACATCATCCTCATCAATATCCTCAGTAGCGCTCGGAGTTAGCCCCGCATCCCACTTAAGGCTGGATGACTCCTGCACTATTATTGATTCCTCTGAAGAAAGCGTTAGTCCCACTGCTGCTGCTACTGTTGCTGGGGGTGAATCATCATCCCAGAGGCAGGTCAAGAAAATGAGCAGTCCTACATTTCAGCAATTAACTGTGAAACAATCATTTGCTAGGGGAAGCAAATATGACAGCAGTCACCCAGTCGCCAAGCGAATCACAGACGCCATGGCTGCAATGTTAGTGTTAGATCTGCGTCCAATCTCCACAATAAACGCAGCTGGTTTTTCGCAGTTAATTGAGGTTTCGTGTCCGCGTTACAGAATTCCATCGCAACACCATTTCTCCCGTAAAGCTATTCCACAACTATACCAAAAAGTGTGTACAAATTTAGAGATTGCGCTGAAAAATGCCATTCTGCCCACTGTCCATTTAACCACAGATATGTGGACAAGTGGAAGTGGCCAAACCAAAGACTATATGACTGTGACAGCCCACTGGGTTGGTCATTCACCTTCACCAGCAGGAACAGCAGCAGCATTTACACCACTACGTAACATTTGTCACAGGCAGGCCACTCTTTGTATCACCGGCTTCACTAACAGGCATACAGCTGACAATTTGTTACGCAAACTGAGAGATGTGATTGATACATGGCTTATACCACTTGGACTCTCCCCAGGGTATGTCATTTCTGATAACGCCAACAATATAGTGCGAGCATTTCAGCTGGGTGATTTCCAACACATTCCCTGTTTTGCTCACACCATCAACTTGGTGGTGCAGAGCTTCCTACGAAATAACCGTGAGGTGCAGGAGATGCTTTCGGTGGCCTGTAAAATTTCAGGCCATTTCAGGCATTTAGCCACAGCATGTAGGAGATTACAGCAGCTCCAAGAGCATTTTAACTTGCCCTGCCACCAACTTAAGCAAGAGGTGATAACTAGGTGGAATTCCACCCTGTACATGCTTCAGAGGATGGAGGAACAGCGCAAAGCCATCCAAGCATATTGCACAAGCCATGACATTGGGAAAGGAGGGGGGATGTATTTCACTCTTGCACAGTGGGGAATCCTTTCAGTGCTGTGCAAGGTGCTGAAACCATTTGAAGTTGTGACGTGTGAGGTGAGTGCAGACTCTGCTAGTTTGAGCCAAGTCATTCCTTTAATTAGACTATTGGAAAAGCAGCTTGAGAAAATGAAGGAGAAGCTGAAAGCAAGCAATTCAGCAAAGTATGTTGGCCTTGTCGATCAAGTACTTCATTCGCTTTACAATGATCCTCGAGTTATTAAGATCTTGAACTCGGATCAGTATGTTTTGGCCACTGTGCTTGATCCAAGGTTTAAGACCTTAAGTCTTTACTTGTAAATGAGCGAGATGTGAACTTTTGCAAGTAGCTGTTGCTCAGCAAGTTGGCCACTGAACTGGGCCTCGGCTTGACGACGTGTCCTCCTTTACTTTCTCAAGCCGCTGCTGCTCGTAAAAAATTTAATTTCCCAAAAAGAAGCAGGGAAGACACAGGGGGCAGACCAGAACAATTTAACATCTGGGCTGGTTTGAAAGATTTTTATCAAAAAATGTGTCACTTTGCCCATAACTCCATCCAATACGAGTATAAACATGCAAAGGATGGTGGATGATTACTTTTAAGAGGTAATTGATATGGAAATGTCAGACAGTCACTTTCCTTACTGGGAAGAAAAGCAGGCCATTTGGAAACCCATGTACAAACTTGCTTTGCAATACTTAAGCTGCCCACCCTCCAGTGTGTACTCTGAACGAGTGTTCAGCACAGCAGGGAACTTAGTCAGTGATCGCCGTAGAAGGTTACTTCCCAAAAATGTGGAGAAAATGATGTTTATAAAAATGAACTATATCTTCCACGAGGAAGGCCTTCACCATCCAAGAACTGACTGTTCTCTAATGGCGGATTCAAGCGGCGATGAATTGATAGTCTGTGATGATGACGTACACACTGATGAGGGTGAGGATGAAGCTGAAGATGATGATGATAACATCTTTTTAAAACTTTCTATGTAAGTCTAGGGTGCAATCTACCCCCAAAGAGGGAAGGGACTTGTGGCATTTCCATATCACGTACCGTCTTGAAAGGCTGCTGTTTGGGGAATTTCTCCTTAAGAGTAGGGTGTCATCGACAGAGTGACCCCAAACTGATGATATGCGACCGATGTGCTTGGTGTGTTTTTTATTGAGCCCACTATATGCATAAAACATATTATTACTTTGTTATATAGATAACTATAGATTTTAGTTAGAGGGGGAATGAGAACAGGAGACAGGGACATACCATTTGTGAGGGAATGGGATCAAGAGGGCAGGAGGTAGAGTAGGAAGATGAGAAGAGAGTAGAAACTTCCTCTTCATTTGTGGGATCAAATGAAGAGAGAGTGTCAGAGGGTGCTACAAAGGAATTGAGCCTGAATTGATTGCCTGTCATGGGAGATGATACCATTTCAAGCCTGATCTTATCAATTTTGTCCTTGAAATAGGAAGCAAGAGCCTGTGCACTGATGTTAGTTGGAGGATTTTGGGCAGGAGGATTCAGAAGAGAGTTAAATGTGTTAAAGAGGCGTTTGGGGTTAGAAGCCTGAGCATAGATGAGAGATCGGTAGTATGCTTGTTTTGCAGTGTCCAGAGCATTTCTATAGGAGTGGTAGATATCAGTATATGTGATGAAATCATTAGAGGCACAAGATTTACGCCAGTGACGTTCTGCTTTACGAGAAAGTTTTTGTAGAGTTCGTGTTACTGTAGTGTGCCACGGTTGGCAATGAATTCTACGCAAAGTATGTGGTGTCGCTGGAGCCACTTGATCCAGGGCAGTTGCTAGGGTTTGATGAAAATGGGGTACTGCCCGATCAGGGGAGGGAAATTTAGAAATTGGGAAGAGAAGGTGTTGGAGAGAGGTGGAAAACTGTTGAAAATCAATAGAGTTGAAATTCCTGCGGTTGTGAGGAGGCTTGGAAGAGTTTGACACTAGGGAGAGTAAAGAACTGGGGGTGAGCGAGTAGCTAATAAGGTGATGATCCGAGAGAGGGAAAGGAGTGTTAAGGAAATGAGAAACTGAGCATAGTCTAGAGAAAACAAGATCAAGACAGTGGCCATCCTGATGAGTAGCAGATTCAATCCACTGGGAGAGGTCAAGTGAGGAGGTTAGAGAGAGTAGTTTGGAAGCAGCATTGGAACGTGGATTAGAAATAGGGATGTTGAAATCCCCCATGATGATGGGGGGGGGTATCAGTAGATAAGAAGTGAGGGAGCCATGCAGAGAAGTGTTCAAGAAATTTATGGTGTGGACCAGGGGGACGATAGATGACAACAACAGCATAGAGTATGGGTTAAAAATCCTAACAGCATGTACTTCAAAAGGTGTGAACATGAGTGATGGGACATTTGGTAGAACTGTGAATGTGCACTGTGGGGAGAGAAGTAGTCCAACCCCCCCTCCTTGTCTGCCTCCTGGTCTGGGGGTGTGGGTGAGATGGAGGCCACCATGTGAAAGGGCTGCAGGTGAGGCAGTGTCTGATTGTGTGAGCCATGTTTCTGTTATTGCTAGAAGGTTGAGGTTGTTTGAGAGGAAGAGATCATGAATGGAGGTAAGTTTGTTACACACAGAGTGTGCATTCCAAAGGGCACATTTAAAGGACTATGGAAGAGAGGGGAGACAGGTTATGTGTTTGAGGTTTGCCGGATTTCTGTAGTGTTCAGATATATGAGTGTGGGAGAATTGAGGGGGACCTGGATTAGGTGATATATCACCAGCTAATAGAAGCAGGGATGAAGAAAGGTAGGTAAGATGATTGTAACATGTGTGTTTTTTTTAGTTTCTGGCGACAGGGTGAGGCTGTTAAAGTTATTGAGTTATTGAATTTAAATAGGAAAACAGTTCATGAGTGTTCACTAGAGGTGAGTGAAGTAATGAAGGGGCAATGTGGACAGAGGTGTGTGTTGCAGGATGGGTGAGGGATGATATAGTCCTAAGGATAATGCCATGAAAAGAGAAAAAGAAAAATATTTTGGCAAGCTTTGGGATTTAAGAGTCAAATAGCAAAAATGAGGGAATTAATGAATTACCTAATTGCAATGTCCAGTGTAATCAGATAAGTAGTGCAGAGCTATGCTGCAGCAAATGTAGTTTATCCATGAATGTCTGGATAGTATAGAGTAATGATGTGGGAGCCATGTGGGGGAATGGGTTGAAGTGTTGAATGGAGCGTAATAAAGAGCAGGTATTTGAATAGCTGAGTTTTTGCAGAGTCATGAGAGAGGAGAGTGGTTCAAAAATCAGTATCAAATCTTCCTAATTGTGATGGCAGACAAAGCATTAAGTAGAACTGAGAGCACAGTGATAAGATAGGGGACTGAAATAACTGTAGCATGGGTAGGGAGTGGTTGAATTAGTAGTACAGCAGGATGATTAAACATAGTGGATTTTGCAGTGAAAACAAACTGAAAACAGACTTTTATGAAAAGCGAAGTAAATAAGATCAGTGTCCAAAACAGTCCTCATGCTGCATGTAGCTTGTAGCCAGGGTGAATTGAAAACATCAGAAGTAGAAAATGGAGTTTCAAGTGAATACTGACTGTAGTCCTTGTGTAGCTGAGTTAATAGGCAGAATGTTTTCTCCTGTGTAACTCCGGTATAACTCCGAATTATGCTGTTTAAATTTTTAAACACTTGTATCTATACACTTAGAGCTATACACACTAACTAAGCAGCCATCACTGGCTTTGCAGCCATTCTACTAATATATACATTGAGAGTTTAGATGCTGTCTCTCTGTATACAGAACTATATCACTATGAAACTGCTGCCGAGGATAAGACTGGGAAAAGTTTCTAATGCTAACCAGGGGGCTGGGAGGAGTATGAGGACTACCCCTCCTTTAATGTTGTCTGACCCTCCTAACAGGGGCCTGTGCTGATGGTACGTTGTCATCCTCCCCATGGGATCCACTGAGTGCATTGTCTGCCTCAACTACCACTTGACCTGCTGCTGTGGGGGATAATGAAAGGGACCTAGTCCCAGCATATTCACTGAGGGGAGTGCGAGAAAGGGTGGTGGAGGTGATTCCAACCTCGCTGCTGAGGTCTGATCCTCCTTTGTTTGCCGAAACTGAGCGGTTTCACAGCTCGCTCTGGAGCCGGTCTGCGAGAGACTCCGCCGGACATCGCTGCCCCCGGCCTCCTGACAACTCCCCTGGCCTGGCAATCGCAGGGGGACCAAGGGGAGCAGGGGGCGCGGGGGGAGCACTAACGGGAGATCACTGCACCAAGAGGTCCATCCCGGCGGGGGCATCAATCATGTCATAAAAACGAGCAGGGGATTAACTGAGCGTCGGGGGCGACGAGACATCATCAATAAGGGATGTAGGAAAAGAGAAAAAGAAAAGAAAAAAGGGGAAAATAACAAATAAAAGAAACAAGTGAGAGAAAGGAAAAAAGGAAAGAAAAACGCAGATAAAAGGGTAAAATAAAGGGGGGACAAACAGAGAAGAGTAAATAAAGAATAAAGCAAAGAAAGAGGCTGCTGCAAATAACTGACTAAAAATCAATTAATCTAAATCTAAACTCTCTGCACTCAGCCTGACAGTGACAGCCGGACACCACAAATTCCAGAAGACTAGAGGGAGCAGCCTATTGAAGCACTAATATATATCTATAAACCCAACCTAGCTCCACCCCCTTCATCCATAAGCTGCAGCAGGTCATCTGACCTACCCTGTAAGGTAAGTGCTGCGTTTATCTGCATCCAGCTTAAGGCCTCATTTGTATAAGTTGTAAGGAGGAGGCACAGACACAGTGATTCAGATAAAGTTGTAGGGAGGAGGCACAGACAGTGATACAGATAAAGTTGTAGGGAGGAGGCACATACACAGTGATACATATAAAGTTGTAGGGAGGAGGCACAGACACAGTGATTCAGATAAAGTTGTAGGGAGGAGGCACAGACACAGTGATTCAGATAAAGTTGTAGGGAGGAGGCACAGACACAGTGATACAGATAAAGTTGTAGGGAGGAGGAACAGACACAGTGATACAGATAAAGTTGTAGGGAGGAGGCACAGACACAGTGATTCAGATAAAGTTGTAGGGAGGAGGCACAGACACAGTGATACAGATAAAGTTGTAGGGAGGAGGAACAGACACAGTGATACAGATAAAGTTGTAGGGAGGAGGCACAGACACAGTGATACAGATAAAGTTGTAGGGAGGAGGCACAGACACAGTGATAAAGATAAAGTTGTAGGTAGGAGGCACAGACACAGTGATACAGATAAAGTTGTAGGGAGGAGGCACAGACACAGTGATACAGATAAAGTTGTAGGGAGGAGGCACAGACACAGTGATACAGATAAAGTTGTAGGGAGGAGGCACAGACACAGTGATACAGATAAAGTTTTAGGGAGGAGGCACAGATACAGTGATACAGATAAAGTTGTAGGAAGGAGGCACAGACAGTGATACAGATAAAGTTGTAGGGAGGAGGCACAGACACAGTGATAGAGATAAAGTTGTAGGAAGGAGGCACAGACAGTGACACAGATAAAGTTGTAGGGAGGAGGCACATACACAGTCATACAGATAAAGTTGTAGGAAGGAGGCACAGACACAGTGATACAGATAAAGTTGTAGGGAGGAGGCACAGACAGTGATACAGATAAAGTTGTAGGGAGGAGGCACATACACAGTGATACAGATACAGTTGTAGGAAGGAGGCACAGACACAGTGATACAGATACAGTTTTAGGGAGGAGGCACAGACACAGTGATACAGATAAAGTTGTAGAAAGCAGGCACAGACAGTGATACAGATAAAGTTGTAGGGAGGAGGCACATACACAGTCATACAGATAAAGTTGTAGGAAGGAGGCACAGACACAGTGATATGTGGTACCCCAAAGCCCTGTTGAACAGCACAGAGGAGTGCATAAACGCTTTTAAAACGCAGGGCTACAAGGGGTTAATTGTGCTCCTGAAAACTTGTGCCCAGGAGTGATTGACAGGAGGAGGATTAAGGCCCTGATTGGCTGGGGGAGTAACAGGAAGAGGTTGTGCAGGAAGGAGAAATGAGAGAGAGCAGCATGGTAGAAGGAACAAGGGGGAGAACGTGCAGCCGAGCAGAGACAAGAGTGAGCTGCTGCCAGAACTGTGACATTGCCAGCAAAGCGGACGGAGAACAGCTGGGGACACGCAGTGGGCGTCAAAGACAGTCTCCGCTAACTGCAGAACCGTCTCAAGGTAAAACCCTAGCCTGCAGTGTACTGCACACACCCCAGTGTCAGAGGGAAGAGTGATGAGATAATCTATTCAAAACTGACATTGCATTCTTGTACAAGGAAGGATTGTGAGAGCTTTTCCCCCAGATTATACCTATACACAGGCTGCAGGGAACAATTAAGACGGTCGTTTCAGCTATATCCTGTGTGTGTTCTGATAGAGATTCATTGACTGTTGAGAGAACAGCGCCATCTTGTGGCTGAAATGAGCAACAGCCCTGCTTTCTACTATGATACTTAACCCTTGATGGAAACCTCTGCAGGACATTGGAACACTACCAAATACCTGTGCACAGGTCAGCCCAGGACTGCGTGGAAAATATGGTAACATTACCAGGGATAATATTGGTGCACCAAATGTTTTAGATGATGTTAATGTTATGTGATTTACCTAAGAATTGATTTATGAATATTGAAGGTGTGACATTCAGTGTTAGTGGTACCGCTGCAATTCAAGTTAACTCAGCAGTAGATGCTAGAAGTGGGGTGCCTGACCCATAGGGAATAGCACGGTACCCCAAACACCTGAATAAGAAGGAGCCCTCTAGTGGGCGCGGTAGTGACCGTAAGAGTCTTGATGGGTTATTATTGATGGTTATTGCATCATCACCAGTCAGATATTGTTAACGTGAAAGTAGTAACTGTGATTACCAGTGTGCCTTATTAGACAATGTGTATTGAAGATGTTATCGTTATTCTGCCTTATACTCACCAGATGTCATATGTTAAATGTTGTTGTGCTCTATGCTGATCAGACGCATTATTTTGTCATTACCATTGAGCTGAAGGGGTCAGTGGCGCGGTGTCTTACTGAAACTACCCTTACCGCATTCTCAATAAAACCAAGTTGTTTGACCAATCCTTGTCCCTTTCATTGAAGTATTTATCTCCTGACCACCGGATATCCGAACAGAAAAGAACCTGACTTGTGTCTGGAGGACAAGGTAAGGGAAGGATTCCCATCAGTACTCGACCACCACATAAACTTTGGCGTCAAACCGAACAGGATCCGAGTGCATCAGGAGAGTAGTACCCTCAGTGAAAAATGGATCAGCAACCGGCAGGGCCCATAACCCTACCATACTATTTCGGGGCCCCATGGCTCCCGAAGTACAGCGGGGACAACGACAAGCTACAGAAGACTTCATTCACAGAATTTGAGAATAAACTGGAATCCATGTTCCGGCTATACCCGTTGAATGAACAACAGAAAGTGGAGATCTTAATAGGGCAACTCACAGGGTCGGCGCTCAGAGAAGTAATCTCAAGGCCGATGGACGACAAGAAAGAAGCGGCACAAGTTTTTAAAAAAAATTCCACAACGTTTGAGACAAGAACTCTTCCGGAGTTGAAGATGAAATTATATGCTCGCAAGCAACAACCGAACGAGACACTGCGGGACTACGCTCTGAGCCTACAAGCGATGCTAAGAGCCATTCAGGCAGTGGACAAAGAGGAAGTACGAAACGCGGACGAAGCCCTGACCGTACAGTTCGTAGAAGGAGACGCCCAAGAAAGCGTTAAGATTCAGCTACGACTGATGAAAGCACAGATGCCAGGCAAAACTTTCCGAGAATTTAAAGAGAACGCCATCGCCATTGTCGGTAACCAACGGGGAAGGGAGGAAGAATACCCAGAATTGGTGAGCTTCAAAGAAAGCGCAAGCTCGAGGGGAGCCATGGCAAGCAGCACAGAAAAATCAACACGGGCCCAAGAATCGGTAATACAGAGCGGTCAGTATCCCACCGAAGACCCAATACAAACGCTCAAAAAGCAAATGGAGGAGCTGGCTGTCAGAATAGTAGAAATCCAGCGAGAGATGCGCCAAATGGCGAGGCCACCGGCACCCACCTACGGGGAACCAGAGTGGAGGCCCGAAAGACAAAGACCAGTCCGAGGCAGGTGGGAACCACCTCGCGAGTATGTACAGTGATCGCCCAACCAATTCGATGGTCAAGGGCCCCCGATATGCCGCCGGTGCCATGGGGTAGGACACATAGAACGAAACTGCGTCCAAAACGAACATTTAAACTCCGACACCCCGAGATCGAGTGCCGAATCTCGGGGTGAGCCCCGGGAATAGATCCGGATCCAGAAAACTGGAGGCCCCAGTTCATCGGACAATGTCCCACGTTACCCATTACAATTAATGGAGTGGAGACCCTGGCTATGCTTGACACGGGGTCGCAGATTACGACCATCCGGCTACCTACATTCCACAAGTATTGGGGCAATGAGCAGCTGTTATCACCACCCCCAACCTGCATGCGGCTGACCGCCAGTAACGGCCTAGAGATTGCGTGTGAAGGATATTGGAAAGCGGACATCCAGATCGGAGCGACCTTGTTGCCAAGACAAGGCTGTCTCGTCACCACCCCCTGTGCAGGGAACATAGCCCCCATCATCCTTGAAATGAATGTGCTGCAAAGATGCCCGGATGAGCTAGTGGCGACTTTGAAGGGTAAATTAACCCAAGCGGCGTCCCCCGGTCATCAGGCCTTTCAACATACTGTTCGGCTCCTACAAGGACATCAAAAGTCCGCTGGTCCCCATGCAAAGGTTTTGGGCACTGTCAAGTGGTTTAATGTGTGGAATGGATATGGCTGCATCAACAGAAATGACACCAAAGAAGATGTCTTTGTCCACCAGACAGCAATAAAGCGAAATAACCCACGGAAGTTTCTGCGCAGTGTTGGAGACGGGGAGACTGTGGAATTTGATGTTGTGGAGGGAGAGAAGGGTGCCGAGGCAGCAACCGTGACTGGCCCTGGTGGTGTACCAGTAAAAGGAAGCAGATTTGCACCCTACCAACGAAGGTTCCGCAGAGGTTTCTACCGGCCAAGAGGAGAGAATGCTGCAGAATCTGGTGGAGAAGTAAGTGCAGAGCAAGTGAGCGAGGGAGTGAGAGCAGAGGACGTGTCCCCTCAGCAGAGACCTGTTCAGCGCAGGCGCCCTCCTCCGTACTTCTACAAACGGCAGAAGAAAGACTACGACCGGGATGCGCAGGCCTGTCGGCTGCCAGAAAGGAGCATCGTCCTGTTGAACAGCACAGAAGAGTGCATAAACACTTTTAAAATGCAGGGCCACAAGGGGTTAATTCTGCTCCTGAAAACTTGTGCCCAGGAGTGATTGACAGGAGGATGAAGGCCCTGATTGGCTGGGGGAGTAACAGGAAGAGGTTGTGCAGGAAGGAGAAATGAGAGAGAGCAGCATGGTAGAAGGAACAAGGGGGAGAACGTGCAGCCAAGCAGAGACAAGAGTGAGCTTCTGCCAGAACTGTGACATTGCCAGCAATGATACAGATAAAGTTGTAGGGAGGAGGCACAGACAGTGATACAGATAAAGTTGTAGGGAGGAGGAGGCACAGACAGTGATACAGATAAAGTTTTGAGGAGGAGGCACAGACAGTGATACAGATAAAGTTGTAGAGAGGAGGAGGCACAGACAGTGATACAGATAAAGTTTTTGGGAGGAGGCACAGACACAGTGATACAGATAAAGTTGTAGGGAGGAGGCACAGACAGTGATACAGATAAAGTTTTGAGGGGGAGGCACAGACAGTGATACAGATAAAGTTGTAGGGAGGAGGAGGCACAGACAGTGATACAGATAAAGTTGTAGGGAGGAGGCACAGACACAGTGATACAGATAAAGTTGCAGGGAGGTGGCACAGGCACAGTGATACAGATAAAGTTGCAGGGAGGAGGCACAGGCACAGTGATACAGATAAAGTTGTAGGGAGGAGGCACAGACACAGTGATACAGATAAATTTGTAGGGAGGAGGCACAGACACAGTGATACAGATAAAGTTGTAGGGAGGAGGCACAGACACAGTGATACAGATAAAGTTGTAGGGATGAGGCACAGACACAGTGATACAGATAAAGTTGTAGGGAGGAGGCACAGACACAGTGATACAGATAAAGTTGTAGGGAGGAGGCACAGACAGTAATACAGATAAAGTTGTAGGGAGGAGGCACAGATATAGTTGTAGGGAGGAGGCACAGACAGTGATACAGATAAAGTTGTAGGGAGAAGGCACAGACACAGTGATACAGATAAAGTTGTAGAGAGGAGGCACAGATAAAGTTGTAGGGAGGAGGCACAGAGAGTGATACAGATAAAGTTGCAGGAAGGAGGCACAGACACAGGGATACAGATAAAGTTGTAGGGAGGAGGCACAGACACAGTGATACAGATAAAGTTGTAGGGATGAGGCACAGACACAGTGATACAGATAAAGTTGTAGGGAGGAGGCACAGACACAGTGATACAGATAAAGTTGTAGGGAGGAGGCACAGACAGTAATACAGATAAAGTTGTAGGGAGGAGGCACAGATATAGTTGTAGGGAGGAGGCACAGACAGTGATACAGATAAAGTTGTAGGGAGGAGGCACAGACACAGTGATACAGATAAAGTTGTAGAGAGGAGGCACAGATAAAGTTGTAGGGAGGAGGCACAGAGAGTGATACAGATAAAGTTGCAGGAAGGAGGCACAGACACAGGGATACAGATAAAGTTGTAGGGAGGAGGCACAGACAGTGGTACAAATAAAGTTGTAGGAAGGAGGCACATACATTGATACAGATAAAGTTGTAGGGAGGAGGCACAGACAGTGATACAGAAAAAGTTGTAGGGAGGAGGCACAGATAAAGTTGTAGGGAGGAGGCACAGATAAAGTTGTAGGGAGGAGGCACAGACAGTGATACAGATAAAGTTGTAGGGAGGAGGCACAGATAAAGTTGTAGGGAGGAGGCACAGACAGTGATACAGATAAAGTTGTAGGGAGGAGGCACAGACACAGTGATACAGATAAAGTTGTAGGGAGGAGGCACAGACAGTGATACAGATAAAGTTGTAGGGAGGAGGCACAGACAGTGATACAGATAAAGTTGTAGGGAGGAGGCACAGACGCAGTGATACAGATAAAGCTGTAGGGAGGAGGCACAGACAGTGATACAGATAAAGTTGTAGGGAGGAGGCACAGACAGTGATACAGATAAAGTTATAGGGAGGAGGCACAGACAGTGATACAGATAAAGTTGTAGGGAGGAGGCACAGATAAAGTTGTAGGGAGAAGACACAGACCGTGATACAGATAAAGTTGTAGGGAGGAGGCACAGACACAGTGATACAGATAAAGTTGTAGGGAGGAGGCACAGACAGTGATACAGATAAAATTGTAGGGAGGAGGCACAGACAGTGATACAGATAAAGTTGTAGGGAGGAGGCACAGACGCAGTGATACAGATAAAGTTGTAGGGAGGATCCAGAGACAGTGATACAGATAAAGTTGTAGGGAGAAGGCACAGACAGTGATACAGATAAAGTTGTAGGGAGGAGACAAAGACACAGTGATACAGATAAAGTTGTAGGGAGGAGGCACAGACAGTGATACAGATAAAGTTGTAGGGAGGAGGCACAGACAGTGATACAGATAAAGTTGTAGGGAGGAGGCACAGACGCAGTGATACAGATAAAGTTGTAGGGAGGATCCAGAGACAGTGATACAGATAAAGTTGTAGGGAGAAGGCACAGACAGTGATACAGATAAAGTTGTAGGGAGGAGACAAAGACACAGTGATACAGATAAAGTTGTAGGGAGGAGGCACAGACAGTGATACAGATAAAGTTGTAGGGAGGAGGCACAGACGCAGTGATACAGATAAAGTTGTAGGGAGGATCCAGAGACAGTGATACAGATAAAGTTGTAGGGAGAAGGCACAGACAGTGATACAGATAAAGTTGTAGGGAGGAGACAAAGACACAGTGATACAGATAAAGTTGTAGGGAGGAGGCACAGACAGTGATACAGATAAAGTTGTAGGGAGGAGACAAAGACACAGTGATACAGATAAAGTTGTAGGAGGAGGCACAGACAGTGATACAGATAAAGTTATAGGGAGAAGGCACAGACAGTGATACAGATAAAGTTGTAGGGAGGAGACAAAGACACAGTGATACAGATAAAGTTGTAGGGAGGAGGCACAGACAGTGATCAGATAAAGTTGCAGGACGGAGGCACAGACACATTGATACAGATAAAGTTGTAGGGAGGAGGCACAGACACAGTGATACAGATAAAGTTGTAGGAAGGAGGCACAGACATAGTGATACAGATAAAGTTGTAGGGAGGAGGCACAGACACAGTGATACAGATAAAGTTGCAGGGAGGAGGCACAGACACAGTGATACAGATAAAGTTGTATGGAGGAGGCACAGACACAGTGATACAGATAAAGTTGTAGGGAGGAGGCACAGACAGTGATACAGATAAAGTTGTAGGGAGGAGGCACAGACACAGTAATACAGATAAAGTTGTAGGGAGGAGGCACAGACACAGTGATACAGATAAAGTTGTAGGAAGGAGGCACAGACACAGTGATACAGATAAAGTTGTATGAAGGAGGCACAGACACAGTGATACAGATAAAGTTGTAGGAAGGAGGCACAGACACAGTGATACAGATAAAGTTGTAGGAAGGAGGCACAGACACAGTGATACAGATAAAGTTGCAGGGAGGAGGCTGGGCTCAGTAAAGATGTGGAACGAGGATGTAAATTAAACAGGACTTTCTCCTCCTAACAAAATATATTAGGGTTAGGGTAGATATTATGATAAAAGTCACCTTTTAGACCAGAGCCATCTTAACAACATTATGGGCCCCCGGGCAAAGTAGTGCACTGGACCCCTACATATACACATACATATCACTTTTTGTTAAAAAAAAAAATCCCCTTTAACTTACCTTTCAATCGCCCTGTTCTTCGAGTTGAATCCTATTCTGTTCTACGACGCTGTTCTGCGTAGAGATGGGCGGGTCCGGTTCTCCGAGAACCGAACCCACCCGAACTTTGGGTATCCGAGTACCGAGCTGAGCAGCTCGGTACTCTCCCGCCCATTCCGAATCCAAATCGAAGCCGAACGTCATTGTGACGTCGTCGGATCTCGGGACTCGGTTCTCGCGATACTTCAACTTTATAAATACACGCCTCCACAGCAATCCATCGCCATTTGACAGAGGGAGAGAGCAGGGTGTAGTCATAGGCTAATTAGAGCAGGGACAGAGAATACAATATTGTTCTTGCAATTGCTCTAACCAAAATCGCTAGTGCAGAGAGGAGGATAGATGTTTATTATTTTTTCTTCATATTTGGCACTCCCCAGCGCTTTTGGGGTGTCCCCCATAATTGTGCATTAATATTTCTGGCTGTCAAAAGTCATATCTGTCAGCAGTATCTACTAAATAATTTGTAGCACTCCTCAGTGCTTTTGGGGTGTCCTCCCTAATTGTGCATTAATATTTCTGGCTGTCAAAAGTCATATCTGTCAGCAGTATCTACTAAATAATTTTTAGCACTCCTCAGTGTTTTTGGGGTGTCCTCCCTAATTGTGCATTAATATTTCTGGCTGTCAAAAGTCATATCTGTCAGCAGTATCTACTAAATAATTTTTAGCACTCCTCAGTGTTTTTGGGGTGTCCTCCCTAATTGTGCATTAATATTTCTGGCTGTCAAAAGTCATAACTGTCAGCAGAATCTACTAAATAATTTTTAGCACTCCTCAGTGTTTTTGGGGTGTCCTCCCTAATTGTGCATTAATATTTCTGGCTGTCAAAAGTCATATCTGTCAGCAGTATCTAATAAATAATTTTTAGCACTCCTCAGTGTTTTTGGGGTGTCCTCCCTAATTGTGCATTAATATTTCTGGCTGTCAAAAGTCATATCTGTCAGCAGTATCTACTAAATAATTTTTAGCACTCCTCAGTGTTTTTGGGGTGTCCTCCCTAATTGTGCATTAATATTTCTGGCTGTCAAAAGTCATAACTGTCAGCAGAATCTACTAAATAATTTTTAGCACTCCTCAGTGTTTTTGGGGTGTCCTCCCTAATTGTGCATTAATATTTCTGGCTGTCAAAAGTCATATCTGTCAGCAGTATCTACTAAATAATTTTTAGCACTCCTCAGTGTTTTTGGGGTGTCCTCCCTAATTGTGCATTAATATTTCTGGCTGTCAAAAGTCATAACTGTCAGCAGAATCTACTAAATAATTTTTAGCACTCCTCAGTGTTTTTGGGGTGTCCTCCCTAATTGTGCATTAATATTTCTGGCTGTCAAAAGTCATATCTGTCAGCAGTATCTACTAAATAATTTTTAGCACTCCTCAGTGTTTTTGGGGTGTCCTCCCTAATTGTGCATTAATATTTCTGGCTGTCAAAAGTCATAACTGTCAGCAGAATCTACTAAATAATTTTTAGCACTCCTCAGTGTTTTTGGGGTGTCCTCCCTAATTGTGCATTAATATTTCTGGCTGTCAAAAGTCATAACTGTCAGCAGAATCTACTAAATAATTTTTAGCACTCCTCAGTGTGTTTGGGGTGTCCTCCCTAATTGTGCATTAATATTTCTGGCTGTCAAAAGTCATATCTGTCAGCAGTATCTACTAAATAATTTTTAGCACTCCTCAGTGTTTTTGGGGTGTCCTCCCTAATTGTGCATTAATATTTCTGGCTGTCAAAAGTCATATCTGTCAGCAGTATCTACTAAATAATTTTTAGCACTCCTCAGTGTTTTTGGGGTGTCCTCCCTAATTGTGCATTAATATTTCTGGCTGTCAAAAGTCATAACTGTCAGCAGAATCTACTAAATAATTTTTAGCACTCCTCAGTGTTTTTGGGGTGTCCTCCCTAATTGTGCATTAATATTTCTGGCTGTCAAAAGTCATATCTGTCAGCAGTATCTACTAAATAATTTTTAGCACTCCTCAGTGTTTTTGGGGTGTCCTCCCTAATTGTGCATTAATATTTCTGGCTGTCAAAAGTCATATCTGTCAGCAGTATCTACTAAATAATTTTTAGC
The DNA here is from genome assembly GCA_036250195.1 of Mixophyes australis. Classification (NCBI taxonomy): domain Eukaryota; kingdom Metazoa; phylum Chordata; class Amphibia; order Anura; family Limnodynastidae; genus Mixophyes; species Mixophyes australis. The sequence goes on along the minus strand of JAVHZZ010000001.1, from coordinate 3,063,827 downwards.
ACTCCTCAGTGTTTTTGGGGTGTCCTCCCTAATTGTGCATTAATATTTCTGGCTGTCAAAAGTCATAACTGTCAGCAGAATCTACTAAATAATTTTTAGCACTCCTCAGTGTTTTTGGGGTGTCCTCCCTAATTGTGCATTAATATTTCTGGCTGTCAAAAGTCATATCTGTCAGCAGTATCTACTAAATAATTTTTAGCACTCCTCAGTGTTTTTGGGGTGTCCTCCCTAATTGTGCATTAATATTTCTGGCTGTCAAAAGTCATAACTGTCAGCAGAATCTACTAAATAATTTTTAGCACTCCTCAGTGTTTTTGGGGTGTCCTCCCTAATTGTGCATTAATATTTCTGGCTGTCAAAAGTCATATCTGTCAGCAGTATCTACTAAATAATTTTTAGCACTCCTCAGTGTTTTTGGGGTGTCCTCCCTAATTGTGCATTAATATTTCTGGCTGTCAAAAGTCATAACTGTCAGCAGAATCTACTAAATAATTTTTAGCACTCCTCAGTGTTTTTGGGGTGTCCTCCCTAATTGTGCATTAATATTTCTGGCTGTCAAAAGTCATAACTGTCAGCAGAATCTACTAAATAATTTTTAGCACTCCTCAGTGTTTTTGGGGTGTCCTCCCTAATTGTGCATTAATATTTCTGGCTGTCAAAAGTCATATCTGTCAGCAGTATCTACTAAATAATTTTTAGCACTCCTCAGTGTTTTTGGGGTGTCCTCCCTAATTGTGCATTAATATTTCTGGCTGTCAAAAGTCATATCTGTCAGCAGTATCTACTAAATAATTTTTAGCACTCCTCAGTGTTTTTGGGGTGTCCTCCCTAATTGTGCATTAATATTTCTGGCTGTCAAAAGTCATAACTGTCAGCAGAATCTACTAAATAATTTTTAGCACTCCTCAGTGTTTTTGGGGTGTCCTCCCTAATTGTGCATTAATATTTCTGGCTGTCAAAAGTCATATCTGTCAGCAGTATCTACTAAATAATTTTTAGCACTCCTCAGTGTTTTTGGGTTGTCCTCCCTAATTGTGCATTAATATTTCTGGCTGTCAAAAGTCATATCTGTCAGCAGTATCTACTAAATAATTTTTAGCACTCCTCAGTGTTTTTGGGGTGTCCTCCCTAATTGTGCATTAATATTTCTGGCTGTCAAAAGTCATAACTGTCAGCAGAATCTACTAAATAATTTTTAGCACTCCTCAGTGTTTTTGGGGTGTCCTCCCTAATTGTGCATTAATATTTCTGGCTGTCAAAAGTCATATCTGTCAGCAGTATCTACTAAATAATTTTTAGCACTCCTCAGTGTTTTTGGGGTGTCCTCCCTAATTGTGCATTAATATTTCTGGCTGTCAAAAGTCATAACTGTCAGCAGAATCTACTAAATAATTTTTAGCACTCCTCAGTGTTTTTGGGGTGTCCTCCCTAATTGTGCATTAATATTTCTGGCTGTCAAAAGTCATATCTGTCAGCAGTATCTACTAAATAATTTTTAGCACTCCTCAGTGCTTTTGGGGTGTCCTCCCTAATTGTGCATTAATATTTCTGGCTGTCAAAAGTCATATCTGTCAGCAGTATCTACTAAATAATTTTTAGCACTCCTCAGTGTTTTTGGGGTGTCCTCCCTAATTGTGCATTAATATTTCTGGCTGTCAAAAGTCATATCTGTCAGCAGTATCTACTAAATAATTTTTAGCACTCCTCAGTGTTTTTGGGGTGTCCTCCCTAATTGTGCATTAATATTTCTGGCTGTCAAAAGTCATAACTGTCAGCAGTATCTACTAAATAATTTTTAGCACTCCTCAGTGTTTTTGGGGTGTCCTCCCTAATTGTGCATTAATATTTCTGGCTATCAAAAGTCATATCTGTCAGCAGTATCTACTAAATAATTTTTAGCACTCCCCAGTGGTTTGCGCTCAGAATGGATTCAAAGCAGTCCACATATGATCTAAATGAGCAACCAGGTTCTGTCACCAGTCCTGATGTTAGTGTTCCCAGTACGTCATCTGGCCAAGGCGATGTTAAACAACAGAGTGTTTTCAAATTAGTGCAAAATACAAAAACCAAAAAATTTTTTACTGTATTGAAGCGAAAAAGAAGTGTAACTGAGCAAAAGTTAAGTGACGATAAAAAAAAAATTGCAAGCATGCCATTCTACACACGCAGTGGCAAAGAGAGAATGAGGCCTTCACCTTTGGCTATTAGTGGCAGATCCCAAAAAGTTACCCAGCCTACAATTGGTGCACAACTACTGTTACGCGTCAAAGCCGAGCTGCAAGATAACAGTGAGGCATTACAGGAGAATATTTGCTCTGATTCACAAATGACAACAATCCCTGTGGAGAGTCCATCCAACAGTGGGATGTCTAATCGTGACCATTCTGTTAGTCTACCCATAAAGAAGGGCCCTTTCAGCAGTTCTGCTGATGTGTGCCTGAACAGCCCGAGTGTAGCCGGTGATACACCAAGTGAGGATGACACTTTGTCTTTAGAAGAGGATGTGGGGGAGATTTGGGTATCCGACGATGAGGATGCGGTTGATTGTGTAAGTCCTGCAGCAGTGTGGCACCAGTGGGAGCAGTTCTGGCATGTGAGGTTCTGGCACCAATATGCACTTTCCAAACACAAGCAGGGATGACGCAGGGGGCAGACCACAACAGTTTGACATCTGGGCTGGTTTGAAGGATTTGTCAAAAAAATGTGTGACCTTGACCATAATTCCAACCAATCCTACTATTAACATGCAAAGGATGGTGGAGGGCCTATCAGGGATTAAACTGTATTTTTCATAATTTTCACTAATAATGTTTGGGTGTAATATACACCCAAAGACGAGTGCTCAATTGCTAAGAGTCATTGATGGAGAGGAAGACAAGCAGGCTTGTCTGTAGAATTTGCAGGCAAATTGTGCTGCGTTATATAGGTAACACCCAAAGAGAAGAGCTCCATTGCTCCATTGCTAATTGTAATTGCTGAAATAGAAATAATAGGGCTGACAGTCTTGGTCTAAATCTGCAGTTACATTTTATTGTACCATAGCTCATTGCGAAACTGGAGAGGTGGCAGGGTTTAGTGATAATCTTCCTCCAACAATACTAATTGTTGAAGTCGTATAATTGGATGAACGAAAGTATATTGGTTTAATATTGGTTTGCCGTGCGTATTGCGAAGTGTACGCCACGTGTTACGTGGCGTGACGCGATCGCACGGTAAAATACGCACGCACACACTCGCATTACAACAGTTAGTTATTTATATAATTTCATATTGGTTCTGTTACACTGTAATTCAGGAGCAGATAGTATTCGGTTTATTATTAGTCTATATATATAGTGATTATATGTACATTGTAGTGTTATTAAAGGTTTAGGTAATAGGAAAGGTGTCATGCCTGATATCATATTGAAGCCCTAATCATCAGCAGCTGTCCGGTGCAGTCGGCGAAGAGATCGCACATTGCATACTTTAGTTATTGATATTAGAGAGTAAACCTTTGTATGATACTGGCTATGAAAAGGAGCAGACCCCCTGGACAGAAGACCCCCACCTTTGGATTCCTTAGATTGAATCAACCTATTACCTGTCTGGCCTGGACCCACCCAACGTCTGGACCTATAGAAACAATCTACGTCATCTCTATTGTTCACAATGAAACACTGACTGTATATATATTAGCTGCATCCCCCACCAGGGTCTCAGTCTACTCTGACCAGTTATCTAACAGATACACTGTTCCATTGGGACCCATGGAAGCGCAGCGATTGCAGCGGTATGTATGTATGTAACTTTTGGTATTGGCTGTGCTGTACTGTACTTTATCATGATATAATAATGTATTGAATTGTTGACTATTTACATCTGCTAAAATAAACCACCATGTGCTTTGGACACACATACAATTGATTGGGCAATGCTTATTTTAAAACGATAAAATTACTTTAACAATTTGGGGGCTCGTGAGTTAGGAATTACGTTACCGGCAGGTATGCAACGCTTACGATATTCGGTTCCTCAACAAAGGGTGGATGGACGGACGCGTCGTATAAAGCAGGAAAGAACGTAATACGTCTAATACCTGTGGTTCACTGTGTGTTGCGAAACCGAATGTCCGTTGTTGCATAGACTGAAGGAACGCTAATTAGAATCTAGGGACAAGAAAGAAAAATGTTTCTTTTTATTGTCGTTTTATGTTTTAAAAGTGTATTGCATTGCTGTGCGTATGTGTAGTTCCTGCTGTGCGTACGCGAACTTCCGGTAGATTTGCCACGTGGTTGAACAATAGTTTTGATAGTTGTTATATGCATACTGTAAGCACTTGGTAAAGTCTCTGAAAAGATAGTGCCATTGTTTGGGAAAGTTATTTTCTGTACAGAAAACAAAGGTTATGTGTGTGTATGTGAATGAATACATAAAGGCAAAAATATACTGGTAACTATAGGCAACTATAGGTTTTCGCACATGCACCCAATACTAATCACGACATTCACTGATAAAGGGTATTGTTTGCTGGAAAGGACAGAGCATGGCAGTGTTATCTGTGGTCCGCATAATGAATCATTGAGCCGTGCAAATCGACCGCATGGCAAGGCCGTGATTGAGTATTGGGAGGGCAGTGTGGTACTATTTGAAAATTGATAGCGCTTTAGTTCAGGTGTGTCTGACGGGGCATGTTAAAAAAAGGTGACCTGACAACAAAGGTTCTGTTCTAGGGCTGAGCAGGATATAAAGAAACCTTTGTGTGAGTGGTGTTCTGTTCTAACAAAGAGCAGGTGATAAAGAGACACCACAGAGTATACTTGGCAGGTATACTCAAAGCGAAAATAACAGGTTTTCGCGGCATTCCCAAATATTAATCGCAAAGCTTACCGATAGTTAGTATCCGTAGGCGGTGCGATTGGACCGCATGGTTGATTTAGTGCAGCCGTGATTGCGACTTGGGAGATGTGGGAGGAAATACGCTGCAACCACTGATATTCTTGATTGATATCTGGTGCTGACAGTGGTAAAGTACTCAAACTAGGAAGGGCATTGATATCTTAAGGGGACGTGCCTGTTGAAAACGTCCATGAATAAAAAAAAATCTCTAGTAAGTTCTGTTTGAAAGGAGAACAGGTAAAAGTCTTTTTGTGTAGCGTTGAGAAATAGGTTGTTTTCACAATGGATATGAAGCAAACGATAGAGATAGTTCATGTTGTGCTGCCTAATGAATGGCCGGTTGGTTCGGCAAAATATGTTATGTATAATAAATACGGTGCGTATGCTACGGCATACTGCGACAAATGGGTCAAGATGACCCGGGAGTGTGTGAAACCTTTCCCAAACATAGGTACTCTTGACTCAGAGGTGTTAAATAATGTTAGAGATAAAGTGCGGTTGATTAAATCAACAAAAATGAGAATTGAACATGATGACTGTTTAAAATTGTGGCAAATGGAAGGTAACACGTGGCAGAGCAGCGAACGCACAGCGGAAGTGAGTGTAAGGAAAAACACGTGTTCAGCGGAAGTAAGCGTACCGGAAACAAGCATTCCGGAAGTGTGCGTTGCAAAGCGTGGCGAACTGAGCGCAAACACGCCCCCGATAAATTCGGTTGGGGCGGGAAGTACAGCCAATACCAAAAATGTAAAAATGGTAACTAGTAACTTGTATGGTGTTTTAAGTAATGTTAAAAGTAATGTTTCAGGACAAAGAAGAGGAACGGTCCCACCAGCAGGGGCAGCTGCTGAAAGTGGTGAGAATAATGAAAAGGTTAACACAGGGGGAGACATTCATTGTACTGCAACAGCAATTCCAGCAACTAGGTCAGAACAGAGTGATTTGGTAGGCTTATATCCCATCCGCAGAACAGCAGTTCCCAATGGGAAAGCGGACAGAGATGGTGTAGTTCCCATGAAACAAGTAGCAGTGTATTCTCCATGGACTAAGACGGAACTATTTACAATTATGTCTGATTTCCCTGATCCTAGAAAAGATTTGGCCAAGTGTCAGAAATTTATTAGACATTTAGGTAATGCACATGAACCTACTAATAAAGATTGGCGAGTGCTGTTTAGAGCTTGTCTTCCTCTCGATACTGATATACAGAAGTTCATTGAGGGTTGTAATTTGGAGAAGGATAAACCCTTAACTGAGGATAACAATCAGCATAATATTAGATGTATAATCAAAGAGTTGGCCGTATATTTTCCAGTGACTGTGGAATGGGGCAAAATATGCAACATCAAACAAAAAGGTAATGAGAATACAACTGATTATTTTTCAAGGGCGCTAGCGGGCATTATTAAGTACACAGGAATATGGGATATAATGGTAAATCCACATTACAGGGAGGTAACTGTTGCAGTACTAATGGACGGCCTCCGGGAGGATCTAAGGACCTGGATACAAACCTCTTTTCCTAATTGGAGAGGTCGCACGGTAACTGATATTAGAGAGCATGCTATAGAACATGATAAAAATATATGTAAAAAGGAAAAAGCACAGAGTGATAGGTTAATGATGTTGAGTATCCAGGCATTAGAAAAACTACATCCACAACCTCAGAATTATAAAAACCACTATAAGGGACGAAAGAAACAGAAATCTTTGAAGTGTTTTAACTGTCTTAAAAAGGGACATTTGAGGAAAGATTGCAAAGAAAATATTAGAGCCAAGGCTAAGAAAATGGGACACGAAGCAAAGAGACTTGGCCCACCTAAGGGGGAATCACATAGACACCCACAGAGACGGCGCACACAAGTCTCGGAGACTTCTCAACAGTTTCCTGTGCACCTCATAGCAGCCAATGCCTTGGGGGAGAACCATAGTCAACCCTGGAGGTTAGGTCAGACCTGTAGTCCTACAAACAGGTGGGGTTTAAACTGTGGTAAGTAGTAGTGTACAAGAAACTGATTTCTAAAAGGTAACCTTGGTTGATTTTGTTTGTTCATTTATGTTGTCACATGTTTGTTTTCCTAAATTGCTAGTCGACGGCAAAGAATAGAAATGTTTGTTTTGTTTGCTGTTTTAAGATAACTATCTTGTTTTTCTTTTCACAGATAAAAGGGACACAAAAGAAGTATAGACAAGTGTTTAAAAAGGGTGAGATAGAGAAATAGAAGAATTACTCTTGAAAGACTAATTAACAATAGACAATTGGAACACTCTTTTGTTTTAGGCTGCAGTGACTCATGATAATTTGTTTGGCTGAGAATCATTATCCAACAATGAAGTATGTATATACTTTGCTCCAAAATATCGTTTTATGTATTTCAGAGAAAATATGAGTCACTAAGAGTACATTTTTACATTTCTCTATTATAAGTTAGAAAAGTCCGTTGAAAAGGTATGTAGTCAATGAGATACCGAGTTCTTAACGAACAAATGACGGACGACACTGGATTGCACTGTTAAGAACCCCTAGTCAAGTATGGGGAGGGGTCATAGTTAGCAAATAGCTAAGGGGAACAGTGGAATGAATACAGCCATTTCCCCATAGAGTCAGAGTCCAATCCAGCTGTCATTTTGTTGTAAAAAAATCTCCCTTTCTACATGTATGTTTGTATTCAAACCTTTGTATTCCCATCATTCATTGCTTTCCTATTTCTCATTCTTTACAACAAACGCTAGTCTCTCTCTCGCCCCCTCTCTCTCTCTCTCTCTCTCTCTCCCCCTCTCTCTCTCTCTCTCTACTTCTCTCTCTCTCTACTTCTCTCTCTCTCTACTTCTCTCTCTCTCTCTCTCTCTCTCTCTCTGCTCTGGTAGAGATAAAATCAGACAGTCTCAACAATGGGGCTAAAACATATTTTATGTTTTTACATAAGACAAATTCAGAGATACACACACTAGATTGACATGAGTTACAGAAACAGTCAGGGGTTTTGTTTTCATGTGTATAGAAACTGCTGATTTTAAGCAGAAAGGTTCTGTTGTGGAAATACGATTCATGTGTTATAGATCGCATATCTGTTTTGTTTTTTTTTGTTTTGGCTCGTGCCTCCTGTACAAAAATGTGCCTTTATATGGATGCACAAAGGGTGGGCAGGACAGGAGGACAGAAGAATGCTAGAGGTGAGGCATACAGATATGCATCTCTGTATAGAACATTGGAGTAGGATTTTTACCACAAGATACGACATAATGTGAAACCCTAGAAAATGTAGAATTTTCATGTTTTATAATTTTCACTGTTAGACAGGCATGTACTGGATACTGTTATATTTGAAGAAAGTGTTATAGAAAGTGACCTCTTTGCCTTTCCCACTTAGTCAAGTAGCTGAATATGAGGTACTGAGAATGACATGTGAGTTGGCAGAGGGAAAATCGATTGATATACATTGGTCTTTAGCATTTTTCTAGTCTAGAGGGCGATGTTGAGGTGACTGAGAAATCGTTTTATAGCAATACCAGCACATGATTAGGACACTACATAGAGGACTTTATACAGTGACAAAGTTACCAACTGAAGTAGCTGCTAGTAAGGTCCACACTTACACGCACAACCATACAGGGCTGTCACACCAGGGAGAACATAGCTGTCAAATAGACAACAGGGTTTTATGTGACAGCTAACAAATCTATGTTTTGTTTGTTTTTCATTGTATTGTTTTAGTTTTAAAAAGGTGAACACACACACATGCACGCATACACATATTGGTTAATATAGGAAGATTTGTGTTACCCGAGGGATAAACTGTCTGGAAGGTGAGGAGTCTGGTGGACTCTGGAGAGATGGACAAGGTACACCAATAGAGCCATCCCATATCCCTCCTGCTGATGGGTTTTCCTCCAGGTAAAACAAATACACGTCATCCAATTACCACCATGCAGGATCCTCAAGTATACACAGGTGTACCAATGAAATATGTCTAGGTAGAGGTGTATTGAAATGTGTCTAATGTATTACTGTTTCATACTCAAAGCTTTTGTTATTTAATGTGCTAGTCCTAGAGTTATAATAGATGATAGGGGTATTCATGTTATTGATAATAGATGTATAATGTATGAGTAGTGGTAACAAATCACATACTTTCAGTTAGCCATAAACCAGTGTGAACATAAAGTAGTGGTACTCGGTAGAATGAATTGAATAGAATAAGAGTTGGAACTTGATTGAAGTGCCACTAGTCCTTTCCCGCTACCAAGAGATCACCCCTGGGCAGACTCCTAACCTGTCGGTTTTTGAAATGTTCTTGACCCCTCGTGAGATGAGATTGTAACTGGGAGGCTAGGTTAGACCTTGAGAGAAGGTAAATAGTGAGACAGCAACCGAGAACGTCCAAAACACTGTTTCCTGAAGGGTCACACTAACTGTCAGGATGTTGGATCAGGAGAGTAAGTTGTGGAGCAGAAATTTCTTAAGCTTAGGTTATTTGCCAGACAGGTACCAGGTGTAGGCTACCAGCCTCACGGCTTTAAGGGTAGCAGAGACACACTGGTGCCCATACCACCCACTGCAGAGGGGCCAACACTCAGAGAAGGGTCTAAGGGCACTCATGAGTCTGTACTGGAAGGCCTCGGATGCAGTTAGTAGCACCTGAGCCAAAGGCTAAGACTGTTGTCCAGCATGAAGTTGTAGTTTTTTCCTCTTTTGTGTTCTCTCATTTCACTCTCTTCTCGGGACGGTTAATTCTTTTGATTATTAGCAGGTGACAGAGACTGGTTCGGGTAATGATAAGGAGGTATTGGGGAGGAAGAAGTTAGTAGCATAATCAGTCTGGCCAATTACTCTATTCAATTCAGGGGTAAAGGAAAATTTGGAAACCTTGGAGCTTGGAGAAAGTGCGAGGGGCTATTGTCTGAGTAGCATTACGTCCAAAAGTACGGCGACCCCATAGTTAAAAAAAAGAGACACACCCAGCGATGCCAGTCCAGTAATATCCGGACTCGAGCAGGCATCCTTGAGAATGATTATCATTCTTGGGAGGGTAAGGTTTTAGACCAAACAAAGTGCTGGGCGTGCTCACGCGTGCCTCAGTGATTATATCAAGTAGGATTAGTTCTCTTTCCACTAAATATTCTTGAGGTACCCGAACCATGGGTGGGAGGTCACTAGGGGAAAAAGTAGGACACCTAGGTCCCTTAGTCTGAAGTCTCCCAATGCTTTACAAGCCGATCACTGTTAAATCTGAGTATTGGGAGACTGGGAAGAACGAACAGACAATAGCCCGCCCACAAGTGTTGATGACAAAAACTGGTGACATTATTAGATGTGTGTATATTAACGCAAGCTGAAAGAGATTGCATATGACATTATTGATAGACATAGGATGATGCTATTGATGAACATGAAGTGTTTAAATGTATTCTGAGCTTAAAGACATGTGTTGGACAGAAGAACCTGTTAAACTTGAAGAACTGTAGTAGAGAATTCTGTATAGCTGACACACGTTCTACTGTACCTTGTACCTTTCCAAATAATGTATTAAGTGTTTTATTGCACCCTTGAAGGGCATACAAAAGGTTATCTCCAAGCTCCAGAAGTGTACGGTTTATAGTAAAAGAAGAAGTCGTTTAGAGGATTAAGACTCTCTCTTATGATAATTTGTTTAGATCTACGAACAGCGTGGACATACACCAAGGGGGATTTGTATTACATAACAATGAAACGTGGTACTGAGATCCTGCATATAACATCTTTAAGGTGATAGTTTATTGTACTATCAAAGGGTGGACTGTTGAAGTCGTATAATTGGATGAACGAAAGTATATTGGTTTAATATTGGTTTGCCGTGCGTATTGCGAAGTGTACGCCACGTGTTACGTGGCGTGACGCGATCGCACGGTAAAATACGCACGCACACACTCGCATTACAACAGTTAGTTATTTATATAATTTCATATTGGTTCTGTTACACTGTAATTCAGGAGCAGATAGTATTCGGTTTATTATTAGTCTATATATATAGTGATTATATGTACATTGTAGTGTTATTAAAGGTTTAGGTAATAGGATTCTTCACAGGTAACTACTTCGCTGGACTAAAATATATTCCCCTCAAATGCTAGTCTTCTTGCAGCTGCTGTATTCTCCTACATGCTGTTGCAGAAACCACAAATTGACCCTAAATGTTTATGGACACAAACAGCATCTCCTGCATGTCATTTTTCAAAAGTTCTGTAACACCAAGTTGATAGTGTGTGCAAAACAGGAAATGTGATGGAATTCAGCCCCGCTGTAATGCTGGACCAATATTGGGGTCGTAATCAGAAATGACATATCCTCAGGAGACTCCAAGCAGGATTAGCCATCTTTCAATGACATCCCTTAGTTTTTGGAACAGTTTGTCAGCTGTATGCCTCTTAGTGAAGCTGCTGATACACAGAGTAGCCTACTTCTCAAAAATGTGATGTACCTGGGTACATGCTGCTGCTGTCCATGCTGGGGAAGGCGAAAGACCAACCCAGTGGGCTTTCACAGTCATATAATCTTTTGTTTGCCCAGTTCTGCTTGTACACATATCTGTGGTTAAGTGTACAGTGGGTAGAATACCATTTTGTCACCCAATAATGACATTTTTAGGAACTTTCCGGTACAGGAGAGAATAAGCTTTTCTAGTAAAATGGTATAGTGATGACATTTGCTAACAGGGACATAACACCTTAATTAAATGTCTTAAACCAACTGTATTAATAGTGGACATTGGACACAGATCTAACGCTAGCATAGTACCCAGGGCGTCTGTGATCCGCTTTGCGACTGGGTGACAGGTTTCATTCTTGCTTCCTCTTGCAGAGGATTGTTTACTTGCCAATTGTTGGGGGGGAAGATTGCAGGTGCTGGGATGTAGATGAGAGAAGGGAGGTAGATTATGCTGGAATGCTTGTTGTTAATTTTTTTTTAACCAAAGTTTCTGATTTTCCCAACAGTTTGCCAATAACTCGCTGAAAAATGACGAAACATGGATGAGGATCCCAGATGGTTAAGGTCCCTACCTCTACTGAGTGTGGCTTTCAAAATGTTACAAATGGATAGACAACTCTTGCCAGGATTCGTGTAAAAATAATTCCACACTTAAGAGGTGGATTTTTGGTCTTATGCACAGGCATGACAATGGCCTTTTTGTTATCACTGGCAAGAACTGCAGCAATTTTTCTTTTCAAGTGTATGAAAATCATATTGTGACATAGGAGGTGTTCAAAATTGAATAAAAAATGACTGGAAATTAGTGTTACTGAGGTTAATAATAATGTAGCTACAAAATAATACCTAAATTATGTTATTTTAGCACCAATAAATGTAATTTTTATAACAAATTGCAAAACAAAACAAAACAAAACCAAAACCAAAACCAAAACACGCAATGGCGGTTTTGCAAAACCAAAACCAAAACCAAAACACGACGGTAATCCAGATCCAAAACCGAATCCAAAACCAAAACACGGGGGTCAGTGACCATCTCTAGTTCTGCGCTCCTCCGTGCTGCGCTCGCAGTGAATGTTGGGAGTGATGACATCATCACGCCTGACATTCACTGCAAGCGCAGCACGGAAGAGGGGACCAGGGAGTGAGCGGATCACCACCTGACCTGAACAGTCTTTTTTTTTTTTTTTTTTTTATAGGAGTCCTACTCTGGCCCCCTTGTCTGCTGGGCCCCCGGGCACCTGCCCATCGCGCCCAGTCGGAAAGATGGCCCTGAGTTAGACAAAGTGACAGGAACGTTGCAGAGATGCACCGTCAATTTTCTTGTATTGGTGCTTCCATAGGATAATTGTAGTACGCGTTTACACTACAAGCCCACCCAATGGGCAGGCCTGGTTGGAGCTGCAGTAATATGGGATCCCGGCATACACAGCAGAGGCCCATATTAAATAGGAAGGAGCTGTCGAGGATGAAAACTTTTACATCCGTGACATCTGCTGTTAATGAGCCGCAAGGATCGGCCATGTTTATTATAAAGCTAATGTATGGTGCGACTGCAACGCAATTGTGTGCAAGTGGCTGATAATGACAGCTCACTGTGTGTGCGTTTCCTATTGTTAGGAGTTTATATAGAACTGTGTAAAGAAATTCCTAGAATAAACTTGAACAAGTTGCGATTTAAACACACTGAATGTATTGAATAATGGCAAACTGGAGGTGATCAATGTCACAAAAAGCTGCATAAAAATGAAGAGAAAACACGATCGTTGCACAAGAATTGTAAGCACCACCTCCCCGGGGTAGTTTGAAGTGACTGTAAATTATCTGATACAAATGAGCAAATAGCTGAGATAGCAACAGAAAAGCTTGAAACTGCTGTCACACGTTGTGCAAGAAGCTGTCATGCAATGAACCTGGAGAATATATAATTTTACACTTAAGTTGATACGTAGATTGTTGGGAAGGACCAAACCAAGTTGGTGACCAGCACAACATCTCTAAAGGTAGAAGTAATAGACACCTGAATACCCTCCACCCTTTGCAGAAGAGTCACCAATCCAGAAAAGGTTTGAGACAAGGGGCTAGATTTACTAAGCTGCGGGTTTGAAAAAGTGGGGATGTTGCCTATAACAACTAATCAGAATCTAGCTATCATTTTGTAGAAGGTACTAAATAAATGAAAGCTAGAATCTGATTGGTTGCTATAGGCAACATCCCCACTTTTTCAAACCTGCAGCTTAGTAAATCTAGCCCAAGGAGACAGATGAAGACATAATACAATCACTACAATCTATTCCATGACTTGCTTAAAATCCAAAACCTACCTGAGTCAGAAGGATAGAAGGATTGTTATTAGAAATACCAACATGGAAAATCGATTTTTTTACACTTTATCTTTTTTTTATTGACATCAAGACCAAAGAGATCAGTTCTGGGGTGGATCTGATGATATAGATAACAACATTAAACAGAAAACCCAACAACTTCTGCAACTCAAAGGTTAAGAAAAGGTCCTCCAATCATAAAACTCAGTATGAGGGGTTATTGTCTGAAGAGCATTGTAAGTATTGTAGTAATATCATTAAGGAAAAATGTATTCAGTGTTGTCAGTCCAATGACAATAACGGTTATGAACAACACCTGCTGGATAGATGACATTCTTCAGTGGGAAAATTACTGAACCCAAGTATTTGTTGAGTATGTTCTCACATTCCTCAGGGACAGGATAATGTAGGATTAGTCCCTGTGCAATTAAATGTGTCTGAAGTCCTTCAATTGTGGGAGGGAAGATCTACTGATGAAATTCAACCATTCAACCAATGAATTCAACCAATGTTCTATGGACAGGTATTTGGAATCTAGCTGAAATCCCTGGTATTGCCCAGGTTTAAATCTTCAAGTAATTAAGTTATTAACGAGTTGGATGTAGCTGTCAACATTTTAAAAATAATTAGCTTAACAGCTCTTCCAACACACCCATGAGGTGGCTGCCCAGTGTTGTTGAAATCCATTCAATGAAAGGTGAAGAACAGGCTCCCAGGGTCAAAGTTCTGGCCAGCATGCACCAACGGGAGGTCCAACCTGGACCTCAATTCCCTGATATGTCTTCTGGGATCCAATGTTACCAGTCTGTGAAGTTTTTGTCCAAATCCATCCACTCAGAACAGGCTCCCCGGGTCAAAGTTCTGCCCAGCGTACACAAATGGGAGCACCGAATGGGACCCTAACCCCCTATATTCTGGTCAGGAGCCAACTGAACCACCTCCAATTGGTTTCATCCCAGTGCAGGGGTGTCAAAGATATTCAACAACAAACAAACTTCTTCTTTTATATATATAAATGTAATACTGGAAATAAAAATATTGTCACATAAACAAATGACCAACATACGGACATTCATGCCACCTCCCTACGTACACACAGCATATGAACACCAACCCAAGAGAAGTATGTCACCTAATGAAGAGCCCTTGGCCACAAATCTAATCATGAAGTCTGAAGCCTAACAGAACTTGGTAGCTTAGGACATAACTGTCACGCTTCTATGCAGAAATACAGCTAAAAAGTCAGGAATATGATGAAACCCTGGATGTTTATTAGGAAGTACAAACCAGATGGAATAGTAATCAGCATACCAGGGAAATGCTGAAGGTATTACCAGGTATACAGCTGATGTAGGTAAACAGGTGAAATGAAGAGATCCCAGGCAGCAGGTAAACCAGAAGCATGGAAAAGCAACAACAGCATGGGACAACAATAACCAGCAATGTATGCTGGGAGTTACTGGTATAAGTAGGGACACGCCCAGGTGCAAGGGATAATAAATGAGAAGGTTAACCCCTAGTACAACAAAGAAGGCACAATAGCAGCACCTCTGGTGAATAGAGGTACTGCCACAATATATATATATATATATATATATATATAACAAATAATAAAGTTCAAAAGGCAGGAGCTGCCAGGCAAAGCAGCATGCAATGCAAGGGGCTTGCAGGCAGATCCTGACAATAACTAGAGTTGCCAGAGGAACAATTAATTACATGTACATTCAGGCCCTAGCTAAATAAATTACTAATATTACAGAAATGTATGATGATACTTTTAGATACACGGGTCAAGAGCTACAAGCATACAGGAAAGAACTAGCACAACACTGTAATCCATTATTTGACAGCTGTCACTGGTGGGTATTCTGTATATCCAATAACACTGACGATCCCAAGGAAATTATTGACCCTAAAATGGTTAAGATCCTGCAAATGAAATGGGAATTTAGAAAAATACATAATGCTTCTCTGACCAGAGTTGGGGAGAAAGTAATGGGATGGGTTTCATGGTTAAATCCAGTAAATTGGTTCTCAGGGTTTGGTGAATTGGTAAAAGAACTGGTGTCTGCACTAGGAAAGCGTTTGATCCTAATCTTAGCTATTTTACAAATTATCTACATGTTCTGTAAATGTGATCCTCTCGTAATGAAGTGGGGTAAAGGGGTAAAATGAAATGAGTCTGAACCAGTAAATACTGAAATGATTTTAATAAAAGCGTATAATACAGAACTGGACAATCTACAATATGACTCCACTTAGGAAAGGGTATTATGATAGTTTATTGATTACTATCAAAGGGTGGTCTGTTAGAGTTAAAAATATGAGCAATTATTGTGTAATTATTGCAAAAACGTGGAGCCCAAGAGAAACCTCAATTTACTAGCAGGGTGGCCCTGGTTAAAGAGGCTGTAGGACATGAGAGATTCATGTATCATTCACAAAATACCATGCCAAAATACCATGCCAAAATACCATGCCAAAATACTATGCCAAAATACTATGCCAAAATACTATGAAGTGTGGTCCAGATGGGAAAATTCAAATGCAATCTTTGTCCCCCAACTTTGATCTGAGTTAAGGGCTCCCAATACCCCCTCCCTTATCCTCCCCCTATTACTAAATCCATAATCATATACATATTCTATAAGACTAAGCTATACTAATACACTTGACTTATTGTCATTCAGGGTTTTTGTTTTTTGTTTTTTTTACATCTTCCCTCCAGGACTGAAGGTACCCAGGATAGATATCCATGTATTTTTTAACACATCATATTTCAAATCTACTTTAATATTAATACAAGGTTTAACATCTAACGGAAAACCATGTGTGTGCATCATAAATTAATGAGACACCCTCCTGTGGCTGATTGTCCAGTGTTCCTGATCCCTGATTGGCCCATTCAAGTATTTAGGGCAGGGAGGGCTTAGCCTTCCTGCCGGTTATAGCGTGAGACTCACTAACTGACCTGCTCCAAGTGCTGTGACCCCTGGCTTGTTTCTGGACCCTGCTTGAACTCTGATTGCCCTGACCTTTGGCTTTGTTACTGGACATCCTTGCTTGCTACTAGCTCTGAACCTTTGGCCTCTCCCTGGATTACCTGCTCCCTATGGATCCCTGACCCTGGACTGCTCCTGACCTTCTTCTCCTGTTCCTTGCTACTGGCTCCTACCAAACAGCTGCGGTATTGCATATAAACTTCTACTATGCTAAGAGTTAAGACCTGGGGGCATTTGTGTCTCTCAGCCTTCTCCACCTGGATGTCCCGATTCTTCCTGAAGCTCAATATGTCCAAATCTTCCCCCTTCTAGCATCACTACCCATCACAGCACATTCTCCCCAGTCCCACTGCCTAGCTGGCATCCTTGACTCTACTCTCAGTTTAACACTACACAGTCAGGCTTCTACAATGTCTTGTCACCTCCTTCTTTGAAGTATTTCCAGAATATGCCCTTTTCTTACTCATATCATTCCCAAAACCATTATTCATTTTGTCAGTATCTACTGCCTTGATTACTGCAACCTCTTTCTATCTGCTCTTCCCCTCACCTGTCTATCTCTGCATAAATCCATCCTAAATGCCACAGAGAGACCAATCCTACTATTTTGCTGTTCTATATCCACTGTACCATTCTGCTCCACATAACCTCCAGTAACCATCACCATCAAAGACCTCACTTCTCTTCATACAACTACTGACAAAATACTCTCCTTTACTCCCTCTTAGAAGTGCCTCTGACCTATGCCTCTCCTCTTTCTGATTACCACCTCTCAGTCCCACCTCCAAGACTTCTTCCATGCTGCTCCCCAATTATGGAACTCTCTATCTTGCCTGACCAGACTCTCGCCTAACTTTTAATCAAGCGCTCTCTAAAAATCCACTTCTTCCCTATAGCCATACCCCATCTCATACTACTGCCTCTGGGTGTTCTATCAGATACATTCCCATGTTCTCTCCTGTTCCATTAGTTCTATTTGTCTTAGCATTACTCTCTCCCTCTTGACTGTAGCCTGTCACATGCAGGACTCTCTCTACCTCTGTCTCACATTTGCACTTTTTCTCTCAACCTTGTATATCCTTTTCTGTTTCTGTTTCTTGATATAATTTTCTATTGTATGTTTTTTTATACACTGACTGTGTGATGTTGCAGAGTTTTGTGGTACTTTATAACTAAATGATGATGGTTACTATCTTTTATTGTCTAATCCCCATCTTCAGAGGCCCTTTTATTTCTCTCTCTCTAGGCTCGGCTAGAGTATGCTGGTACATATAGAACTACAAGTGTAAGCATACGTATGGCTGCCAGAACATGCTTGTGTTTGTAGAACTACAAGTGTCAGCATGCCCTAGTATCCAGGACCTGCTGTGACCTGTACTGCTACATAAAAAGTACTGTCAATAAAAACACATTTGCTCTTCAGCAAACCATGTTACAATGCCAGAGGTGCAAATTAGTTTATTATTTTGCACATAAGGTAAATACTGGCTGCTTTTTCATGTCACACAAATATTTGATAGCTTTATTTTTACATTGAAATTTAAAGTTGATCTAGGACATGCCTTACCCCAACTATAAATCTGTCCCCACATTATACATTTATATCCCCCCCCCCTCCAATGTAACATGGTTTTGCCAAGGTTGAAATTTACTCCATTTTTTTTGCTTTACTTTCCTTATTGAATCAGGCCCATTGTGATTAAGTGGTCTATATATTATAGTGCGATCAACCATGAAAACCTCCAGAAAATGTCCATCAGTTAATTTATGAACCGTTCAACGTAGGAGAAAGATTTAACTCATGACCCCTTTAACGTTTCTTAATGCAGACCCCGTATACAGTATCCATATGGGGACGGTGAAGATCTCCAATTTATTAAGCTGCAATAAGCTCTACAAGGACGGTGCCTCACAGCAACCTGATAGTGAAAGGATCAGGAGAGAAAGCTATGTGTGTGCTCTTAACTACACCTTGTCCCCACAGACACAAATTATACCAGGAAAGTAGTAAGGAAAAAAGAGCCTACCTTCAATACAGTATTCACCACAAAGACGGAATAAGACCCTGCTGCTGTATCTGGAAGGCTGACACATAATATACACACCTGCTATCTAACTAGACAGTTTAGTATAGCACTAACAGGAGCCTTCTGCTCTACTGTTGACTAGGACTATCACCTAGCTTACTCACAATGCATTGAGACTGCACCCTCTCTAACGCATGGCTCTAACGCCCGCTAACTACAGGGCCTTTTGCCCTGGCTATGGGCCTTCTGCCCCCTTTGCCTTGGGCTCTAGCCCCTAACTAGGGCCTTGTACCCTTTGCTGGCAATGGGCTTAAAGCCCAACTAACTACCTATAAGGGCCTTAAACCCAGGTAATTCTGGGCCTTATGCCCCTAACTGTGGCCACGGGCCTAGTGCCCGACAGTGCCCTTGTGCCCTCATTAGGAAGAGTGGTCTGCGGGCGGGGGCCCGGTAGAGGTGGTGCTTCTCTGGTCTTCTCCTGGGCTTTTTTCCCACTGCCGCCGCTTCCAGGCTCTGCCACGGTCTTCTGTGCTTGATCGCGACGATCTTCAGGTGGCAGAGTTGCTCCTAGCCCTGACAAGGGCTATCTGCCGCCACTGGTGCTCTCCGCTCTTCTTTAATACTGATGTTGATCTCGACGAGCTTCGGTCCACCTCTACTCTCTTCAGTCTCCGTCGATGAAGTAAAGATGGCGGCGTGCAAGCCAGCTTAAATATCCAGTGGTGGACCGTCGTCATCACGCAGCATCGTCGTGAAGCTACGTGATAACGGATTGGCTCACCGCCGTGCCAAAGATTCAAATGGCCGGGAGGTGAGTCCTGATTGGCTCACCACCCCGGCCGGACGAAAGAGACCGCCGCTGCCGCGAGGACTCGGGGACTTGCCACACAGGTGAGTTCTTCACACAGATATGTGAGATATTTGCTGCTGTCCCCTTGTTATCATATACAAACTATCTCTCTTTTCTCCTATTTATGTAGCACCGCATATTATGAAAGATATCTTATATTTATTAAAAATTCAACACAGGAACAGCCGTCCTGAAAAACGTCTCTTCCTGTGAAGTCTTACACTTACCTTTCACTTGCGGTCCTCTGAGGTCCTCTGCGATAGGGTTTCCGGATCGCTTTGAATTCTTGTGTCCATGTGCTGACCGAAAAGCTGGGGCATGTGCACAGAAATCTGGACTGCAAGATGGTGGGTCATGTGACAGGGAGGGATCATGTGATCCCTCCACACATGCGCTGTCCAGCTCTGCTCTTCGGCAGTAAAACAGCTTGAGCTGGCATTACATTAACATGATTGAAAACTTAGTTTCGGTCATTGGTAAATAGTGGAACCGAGCACTCCCTATATACTGTTATGGGAAGTGCTCAGAAAAACAATAAGAGATGCAAAGTAGGAAATATCCGAGATATCTGCTGTGATGCTACAATAGCAATTTAGCGGTTAATCCCTGAATGGGATTTAACATGGGAAAGCTTTGATAAATAAGCCCCTCTGTCTCTTAGGGGGGTATTCAATTGTTCGTCTGGACCGCCGAAAAACTCGCGCTCTAAAACTATTACCGTTAATACGGTAATATTGCGCGTAAAAACCGTTCATACGGTAATTTACTAGCTGAATTTCAGCGAGTAATTAGCGTATTAATGGTAATAGTTTTAGAGCGCGAGTTTTTCGGCGGTCCAGACGAACAATTGAATACCCCCCTTACTGTCTCTTTCTCTCCTTTCTTTCTCTTTCTCTATTTCTCTCTCTCTCTCTTCCTATTACATCTGTCTGTGTCTTTATCTCTCTATTCCTTCAGTCACCTTGTTTTCTCACTCGTACACTTGTTGTACAAACCACTGTGAGATGAGCAACTTCCCAGTCTTCATATTACACAAAGTTCTTCCTGTCATTGTGTGACCCGGTGACAGTTTCACAATCTGCATCAGTTATGGAGCAAGTGGAAGACTGACTAGATCATTGTGCAATATTCAGCTGTAAACATCCAGCTGCTGCAGATATCAGGTATATATATATATATATATATATATATATATATATATATAAACCGCTTATGGTGGACATCTTACCTTTACCATATTTTATCATTACAAGAGTTAACTTATTGACATAAAATAACGACACAGAGACGTGAGTTGGCGTTTAAAAGGTCAGGAATTTATTAAAGGTAAATATGCTGGAAAAAATTGGTGGCAAATCTAAGCAGACCAATCAGCCTCCAGGCCACACCTGTAAGTTGTGAATTTCAAACTAATTTGGACCCGACTAGGCGTTAGAATGCCAAACTCCCCCATTTGGCACATTAGCTGAGGCCCGCCCGCCTAAGCGGAGCCCCCTAACCCCGAAGGGCTATTCTGACTAATTGCCCAATCCCTTTAAGGGGAAAGTGCCTACTACGACTTAAATGTAACCAAATTGGCCGCTGATTGGCCTGCTTACCGCCCCTTGTAAATTAAATGTATGAATCACTTATATAACAACTAACGCATACTCACTCCTATACCGAAATAGGGAATGGGTGGGTGGGTAAACTCTCCAGACGGTAAGAGGAAGTTGAAACCTCTTCCTATATGTTATAAGCCTCTCTGAAAGCTAAGCCCCTCTCCTTCCGTCCTTTCCGATTGGCTGACTCACTTTTCACTACCACCCATATAAATTAACTCTTGCTATGCCTGCACTTTTACATGCCCCCGCAACGTTTATATCACCTCGGGCTAATTCCATCCCTGTGTTAAATTAGTACATATATTAGTGTGTAATAGTCCAGTCTGTGGTTTTATATCATATTCTCTTTTGTTATTGTTTTTTCAGGGGCAGCCTCCAGCTGGGTCCTGCATCTGATCTCTCTGCAGTTTAGAGCACCCAGCACCAGAAGTTACAGTTTATCATATAGAAATCATTTTTATTGAAATAAAAACTAATAATTTATTGATAATTTATATAAATTATAAAAAATTGTTATTATTACAAATATATGACAAAAATACGCCACATGAATATAATTTTAAAATATGTGAATATGGGATTTACTATGAACACTAGAATGAATCAGGACACCACAATACAGCAGTGAACTGGGCAGGTAAATGACACTGTGCACAGATGCTGCAGTGATCAGACACCTGTAAGTACAGATGGGGGGGAGATTCCTGGAGATTGTACAGTGAGGATTCGCTCATCAGCTGGGAGATCTGTCACATGTATGTAATATGTACAGTGAGGATTCGCTCATCAGCTGGGAGATCTGTCACATGTATGTAATATGTAGAGTGAGGACTTCCTCATCAGCTGGGAGATCTGCCACATGTATGTAATATGTACAGTGAGGACTCGCTCATCAGCTGGGAGATCTGTCACATGTATGTAATATGTACAGTGAGGACTTCCTCATCAGCTGGGAGATCTGCCACATGTATGTAATATGTACAGTGAGGACTCGCTCATCAGCTGGGAGATCAGCCACATGTATGTAATATGTAGAGTAAGGACTCGCTCATCAGCTGGGAGATCTGTCACATGTATGTAATATGTACAGAGGGGACTCGCTCATCAGCTGAGAGATCAGTCACATGTATGTAATATGTACAGAGGGGACTCGCTCATCAGCTGAGAGATCAGCCACATGTATGTAATATGTACAGAGGGGACTCGCTCATCAGCTGAGAGATCAGCCACATGTATGTAATATGTACAGAGGGGACTCGCTCATCAGCTGAGAGATCAGCCACATGTATGTAATATGTACAGAGGGGACTCGCTCATCAGCTGAGAGATCAGCCACATGTATGTAAACCAGGGGCGGATCTAGAAATTTTTTCTACCCAGGGCGATGTAGGGGGGACGATTTAAGCCCCGCCCCCTTTCTAACTTCTAAGGCTGCCGGCGGCTGCACAGTATGTGCAGGTCAATTAGGCAGTGATAATGTGCTGTCCCGCGTGTTGTGTTTAAAACACAATCAGAGCAGCCGGGCAGCACATTATCACTGCCGAACAGACCTGCACAGTGTGCAGCCGCCGGCAGCAAGCCCCTGCTAGGTGGGGGGGGGGGGGGGGGGGCGATCGCCCTGGATCCACCACTGATGTAAACACAAAGGGTGACTGAGGAAGAGGATGGGCAGCACAGACACTATAGTTAGTGGGTGACCTGCTCGGTTGTGACTTAAGTTTTGCTCCTTGTGATGGACGGATGGGACGTTTCATGCAGAATGTGGGCTCAGCACTGGAGAATGAGATCCCCTCATACTGCAGAGAAACACAACAATACATTTGGATTGATGAACAAGATGTTAGAATGAGCTGAGTTTTGTTGGGATCACTGCTGCATGTTTTGAGTTCCCTTTATATGGGAAATCACATTAATTCCCTCATATCATCTTTTTATGTGTGAAACTTTATCATGACTGCAAACAGGACACTCACAGTGATCTATGCAATAATGTGTGATGATGGCAGGTTTAGTTATAACACTGTAGATAAATGTGCACAGTGCATGTAATATCATATAGTGTGTACTACATGGCCCTTCAAATACACCAAACAATAAGCAGATAAAGATCTAATATTATAAATATGGTCTTATCTGAATCTGCTCTGGGCTGGACTGAAGATCAGTGTTGTGATGAAATATTTGTATTGTATTTGCTTGAACAAACACTTCCCCATCTGGCTTATACAAGTTCCTTGGACAATTTGTGTTCCTGGCAAACATTCTGACACACAATTTGCATTTTAATGTTCTTCCTGTTTGCTGTTACTCTTTCATAACTCAGTGGTAACAGGGTGTAGGGTGAAATAGACCTTTATTAATCATTTATTTTTTGCTGGTAAAGTTCCCTTTCTGACTGATCGTATGGTGATTGGTACAGATGATGGATAAACTCAGTGGAGGTGACAACAATGTGGTGATATAGGAGTCTGTGTGATATTGTTAACACTTGAGCACAATCACTGGTCCATCAAGAAGATGAACTACTGAGACACCAGAGCAGGATCCCCAGAGACATAACCCTGATAGTCCCTATTGTTACAGAATGTATGTACATGATATTAGCTATTATTTATTTATGAATTTATTTATACAATACATTTGTTACAAGAAATGCAACAGGGTAGAAACACCAGGAGGGATAAATCAAATGGTTGATGATCCAGGTAGACTAGAAGAATGGTCAAGAGAGTGGCAACTACAGTTTAATGACAAAAAATGCAAAATCATGCACTTGGGTCTCAAAAAGCAATGTAACAAAGCAATGAGGGAGGTAAGTCAGATGCTTGGTTGTATAGGGAGAGGAATCAGTAGCATAAGGAAGTAATAATACCACTGTATAGGTCATTGGTACGGCCTCATCTAGATACTGTGTTCAGTTCTGGAGGCCGTTTCTCCAGAAGGATATAAATACATTACAGACTGTACAAAGAAGGGCAACTAAAATGGTGCATGGTCTACAGCACAAAACTTACCCGGAAAGACTCAAAGATCTTAATATATATAGTTTGGAGCAGAGAAGGGAACGGGGGACATGATAGAAACTTTCAAATAGGGTGTTAACAAGGTACAGGAGGAAAACATTCTACAAAGGATGAGAAGTACTAGAACACGAGGACATACACTGACACTGGGGGGAAGAGAAGTATTAGAACACGAGGACATGTACTGGGGGGGAAGTAGGCTCAGAGGAAATTTGAGGAAAACTACTTCACAGAAAGGGTAGTGGATAAGTGGAATAGCCTCCATCAGAGGTGGTACAGGATAATGCAGTAGAGCAATGTAAACATGCTTGGGATAGACATAAGGATATCCTTAAAAAGAATAAAGGATCAAATAGAGTTTGAGATTACCATAGGTTAAATATTGGGCAGACTAGATGGGCCAAGCGGTTCTTATCTGGTGTCACATTCTATGTTTCTATATTTCTACTGCTCCCAGCCTGACCAATAGCTCTTTGACGTAGGGTATGGGATAGATATCAGTCACAGTCACCTCATACAGCCTACAGTGCTCAAAGCAGAACCAGGTGATTTGGTTCTTCTTGGGCAATAGTACACTCGCTGCCCAGTGGTTGTTGAGGGCACAATCATCACCTTTTCCATCATCTTCTCCGCTTCCTTCTTAACCATGCTGAGGACTTTGGGGCTCATCCAATGACTAATGAGCCTAGTGTCTCCAGTGTCAACATCGTGGGTCACTACATGAGTGCACACAGGACTGCTGGTAAAGTGGACCTGTTGTTCCTCAAACATCTCAACATCTCTCTTCTGGTTCTTGGTGAGCTGTACCCCTATCTGCGCTGTCTCTATGCCAACCTTGATATTGGCTAATAAGTCGGGCAAGGGATCATTTTTGGGGCTGTCCGTGGGAAGGCAGAAGACTGACACTGCCCAACCTCTTGTTAAAGGTATATTTCAACCAGGTTGATAAGAAACATCTGTAACTGGGTGCCTGTGATGCCTAGTATCACCGTGTAGTCAGTCTTACCATACGTCTGTACCGCAGTAAAATATCTAGCCGAGGTAGTCTGTAGCTGGGATCAGCATCACTACTTTCTGATCTTTGGTCAATGCATGACCCCAGGTTCATCTATGATACTCTTGGTTCTACCGGACCTGAGCTGGCTGGAGCAAGTCGTTTCCATTAATTGCTTAAATTGTTTATGCAGCTTCTCTACACACTCTATAGCATGTACCTGGGGTACCCTGAAACCCCCTTCCCAGCTCTCATGTAGGACTTGGAGAACAGGGAGGGGATTCACTTTTATATCAATATGGCCTGCACCCCGCTCTCACCACATCATAGACTGGGAGCTAACAGTAAATCCTCTGAGCAGCATCCTGTACAGAGCATCGCTCTGATCTAGGGCTCTCACAAGTCCCAGTTGCCATGTTCCGTTATTAATCTTTATCTGATAATGTTTGTTTCCCATAATTCTCACTTCTAAGTAACCCTCCCATATAAATAGTGATCATGGTAAAAGATCCTGATGACTTATGTACCTTATTTGGCACCCAAAAATAAGCATGTGATGGGGATTTTTGACCTGTGAAAACCTCAGTTGCGATGATGTCCTGATGTTTATATTTAAACATTTGTGGAGCTATAACTGTGATAGTATCTACTGTAATTACTGTGTGCAGATTATCACATCAGGTGTATCTGAGACCACCTCTGCCCCCTGGTGGACACAGCACAGTCTGTGGGACAATATCTACACTGTAACCTTAACTGGTTCTCTGCAGATTATCATCACCACAGACAAATATTTATCTTACTCCTGATTTATTCTAAGATGTCACAATAATCATCTGGGTTTTCCCTCTTGTCACAATATTTTCAAAGTGCAGCCCAGACAATGGGCAGCCAATAGGGTGATTCAGCGGAGGGACACAGAGAGGTATATAATGGTCCAGATACCGACGGAGCTCAGTTACATCACAGGAGAGAGAGGTGAGTCCATTATTTGTGTATATTCAGGGATTTGTGCTAGGTCTGTGTTATTGGGAATCAGCAGCTGGTACATTATTCTTGAACGTTACTCTTATTTAAAATATTCCCAAACTGACCCTTCTCTCAAACCCTGATATCTCCTTCTAAGTGCTGCATCCACAATACATTAACTAGTACTTTTTACTGTTGTCCTATTGTTTTTTGACAGCTGAATTCTTTGGGCTACTTTGAAAGTGTCTCTGTCACCTAAACACAGGGGAGACAGCATTATGTGTCCTAAATCAAGATCATGATCCATGATGAGACACAGTCACTAGGAGCTAATAAATCCATATATACATATTGGTCCTTCCTTTTTTTGTGTGTAATTGACAAGTACATTGTTATCATTTAAAGGATCTATGAACCAGGCAGCGGAATCCTAATAAGTATTTATCTTACAGGTCTCTGTGTCTGATTTTCCTGAAGAATGAAGCTGTTTGTAGCATTATTTGTCCTGTTCCTGGTCCCTGATGTCACCCATGGAGGTTGCTGTGAATGTACCCTCAGTGACTTACTGTCCCTCAACACTTACATTAAATCTGCAGGTAAGTAGTCAGTATTTCCTTTCTATACATCATTACATAACACTTCCCATCCCGGCAGTCACACAGTAATACTCCCAGGTACGATCTGTCTCTGGGTATCTCCTGTTATTGTCCCACTATATAAAGAGTCAGTGCGACAAGTCACATATAACAACTATAGAGAGGAACATTCCAGCATCTATCAGGAAGTAAATGTATATCTCAAACATTTATTTAAATAAATTCTAATAACTAACTCAATATACTGTCGGCAATGGAATTTATTACCAGTGATATTCAAGATAAGTAAAATAAATGCTAACCTGTAATGAGATGTACTATTATAGAGTCCAGTAAGAGAAAGATTATATTTGAGTTGGAATATAAGGAGACCCCAACTACATAATAAACAGTGTATTGTTAACATATGGGATAATGTGCAGCTACTGTATACTGTTGGGATATTATTACATGACATCTCAGAGTTATGTGACCATTTGTTATCAGTCATAGATCATCATCTCTTATAATACACGTGTAAAGTTTAATAAAAGAACCATACATAAAAAGATACACAGATATACATTATGTATATTATAACCTACTGAAACTTACCGTTATGTTTTATATAAAGCTCCCAGCTGGACTCACCATAGGCTGGCAGCTGATGATATAGATCATGTGACCTTGCTGTAAGCCGGCCCCTGAGTAGCCGCCGTGTCCTCTGGACACATGATTGCACATTCCCCAGTTCCTTTAGGACAGAAGAAATGGGGGCACATTAGCTGACAGCGGGGTCGCAAAGTCCATTAGTCTCAGCTTCCAGTCTATACTGAGTGCTGGATGTGAGTAACAAATATTATTTACAAAAACATGAAAGGAACTGTGCATTATATAAATTATACTGTACTGTAAATTATAAGGATATTCGACCACAGGTGGTGAAAGTGAGAAGAACAGGTAGGAGAGAGCAGGAGAGTGTGTTAAATGTTGTGATTCTAGTGGGACAATCCCAATTTTTGGTGACACAACTGCAGGTTTCCTTAGTGGCGGCTTGTCTGGATCCTGGAATGTTGGGGGCCATATTTGGAAAAAAATGGGTATATTTAGAAAATTACAGCCAGCCCCGGCGTTAAATCAATAGCACCCACGATTAACAATTAGGCCTTCCTCCAGCCCCAACATTAAAATAATAGTATTCACATTTAGTAAATAAACATCGTCCCTCCCTACAAACAGCTCCTGCATTAAATTAATAGTATTTACATTTCAAAAATATACCTATTTCCCGCAACCATCACTGACGTTAAATAATTCATAGGCACATTTAATAAAGAGACCTCATGCTCCCTCACAATCAGTAGCCCCCAAACCACCCCATCTTAAATTAATAGTCCGCACTATAAAATTGCCCAACCATTACCCCACAAACAAAATTGCACCCCTTAGTTAACCACCACCCACCTCACACTACATTGCCACAAGCCCCCTGTGCTATCACACAAACATTACTGTGCCCCGTCATCACCATGTCGTGCCTCATTATGATCACACTTTGCCCTCCATGCTGCTTTTCCCCCTTCACCTGGCCCCCCATCAACACACTGTGCCATGCTGCCACCCCGACTTCATCACACTGTGCCATGCTGCCCCCCCTCTCCATCACTGTGCCATGCTGCCCCCCTTCTCCATTACTGTGCCATGCTGCCCCCTCTCTCCATCACTGTGCCATCCTGCCCCCCCTCTCCATCACTGTGCCATCCTGCCCCCCCTCTCCATCACTGTGCCATCCTGCACCCCGCTCTCCATCACTCTGTGCCTTTCTGTTGCCCCCCCTTTTTCCTCATACTGTGCCTCTCTCTCCCCCCTTTTTTCTTCATACTGTGCCTCTCTCCATCCCCCTTTTTCTTCATACTGTGCCTTTCTCTATATCTCTATAGCCTTTATCTCCATACTGTGCCTTTCTCTATATCTCTATAGCCTTTTTCTTCATCATGTGCCTCTCTCTACCCCCTTTTTCTTCATACTGTGCTTCTCTCCCCCCCCCCCCTCCCCTCCGTTGTTCCTCACACTGTGCTTTTCAACCTTTTTTTTTTACTTACATTTGTATTAGCTGTTTTCCTCTCTTCTCTTATCTTCTCTCTTCTTTCTTCTTTCTTGGTCCTCTCTGCGCTGCTCCTCACTGACTGTCAGGCGTGACTTGATGATGTCACACCCGGCAATCAGTGTAAACCGAGCAGGGAGGAGGGACGCCGGTGCCGCGGTCACGTGAGTATCTCTCGTTTTTGTTGGGTTTTTTTACAACCCTGCTCCCCCCACCAACGAAGGGGCGGGATCTCTATACATTCTCTATAAGCCCATCATCTTTTTTACAGCTTATCTCCCTGATTATACTATTCACAGTAAAACACCCTCACAACTGTCCCAATCTCCACTATAAGCCACACTATTACCTCTTGTTTTCTTGTTTCAGCTGTGCCCTCTTCCACTTAGGATTTAAGCTTTTTAATGAGCAGGGTCCTCCATACCCTTTGTTTTTATGTCTGCATCTATTTAGTCTGCTTCTGTGTCCCTATTTTATGTATGTCCTGTTTTCCCTACTGTACTACTATATATATATATATAAACATATATGACAGGGTTAATGATCCTGCTGTTACCTGGAGAAAGGGTTTCACGCACAGGTGCACGACATG